>CM070660.1:26520721-27096170 GCA_036346575.1 Dendrocalamus sinicus | reverse complement strand
TATTATCAACAAAATCTACGTGCGTAGAGAAAAGGAAGAGAGAGAAGGAAGCTGGCTACTAAATTACAGCTATAAGCACGAAAAATGCATTTCACTCTTTACATCGCAAGCTAGTTATTGTAATAGCTACCTTATTGTATGAACTATTTTGAAGGCTATAGATGAAATGGACAAGTGTTATAACCACTAGTTAGTTATACTATTGTACTTGCTCTAACATCGGTGGTTTAAATACTGCATTGCTAGATGGTCAATTTATACATACATACATACATACATACATACATACATACATACATACATACATACATACATACATACATACATACATACATACATACATACATATTAAACTGATTAAACTGAAGTTGAATTTAATTTTTCGGAGTTTGACATCTCAAATATACTTTTAATGGGTATATGAAGATACCCATCAAACATTGCGAATCTCAAAGCAAATCAACGGTATTGATATGGTGCCTAGCACCATGGTGCATGAAACACTCATCCTATATATAGGAAAATTACGAAGGCACCATGGTGCCTAGGCACCTACATCCCGATACACGTGTATGATTGATATATTTTTTGAGTTTGGGTATGAAAATGTTTTATACCCTTGATATATTTATGGCAAGTAAGTTTTGAACTCAGTTCAAACTAGTTTGAACTACTTTTGAGTTCAATGCGACTACATGAGTATATACTATAAAAATAGTTCAAACTAATTAAACTGAAGTTGAATTTAATTTTTTCGGAGTTTGACATCTCAAATATACTTTTAATGGGTATATGAAGATACCCACATCAAACATTGCGAATCTCAAAGCAAATCAACTGGTATTGATATGGGTGCCTAGGCACCATGGTGCATGAAACACTGGCCCTATATATAGGAAAATTACGTGAAGGCACCATGGTGCCTAGGCACCCACATCCGATACACGTGTATGATTGATATATTTTTGAGTTTGGGTATGAAAATGTTTTATACCCTTGATATATTTATGGCAAGTAAGTTTTGAACCAGTTCAAACTAGTTTGAACTACTTTGAGTTCAATGCGACTACAAATGAGTATATACCATAAAAATAGTTCAAACTAATTAAACTGGTTGAATTTAATTTTTTCTGAGTTTGACATCTCAAATATACTTTTTAATGGGTATATGAAGATACCCACATCAAACATTGCGATCTCAAAGCAAATCAACGGGTATTGATATGGTGCCTCAGGCACCATGGTGCATGAAACACTCGCCCTATATATAGGAAAATTACGTAAGGCACCATGGTGCCTAGGCACCCACATCCGATACACGTGTATGATTGATATATTTTTGAGTTTGGGTATGAAAATGTTTTATACCCTTGATATATTTATGGTAAAGTAAGTTTTGAACTCAGTTCAAACTAGTTTGAACTACTTTGAGTTCAATGCTGACTAAAGTGAGTATATACCATAAAAATAGTTCAAACTAATTAAACTGAAGTTGAATTTAATTTTTCGAGTTTGACATCTCAAATATACTTTTTAATGGGTATATGAAGATACCCACATCAAACATTGCGAATCTCAAAGCAAATCAACGGGTATTGATATGGGTGCCTAGGCACCATGGTGCATGAAACACTAGTCCTATATATAGGAAAATTACGCATTTCACCATGGTGCCTAGGCACCCACATCCGATACACTGTATGATTGATATATTTTTTGTTTGGGTATGAAAATGTTTTATACCCTTGATATATTTATGGCAAGTAAAGTTTGAACTCAATTCAAACTAGTTTGAACTACTTTGAGTTCAATATGACTATTAAAGGATATATACATATATAAATAGTTCAAACTAATTAAACTGAAGTTGAATTTAATTTTTTCGAGTTTGACATCTCAAATATACTTTTAATGGGTATATGAAGATACCCACATCAAACATTGCGAATCTCAAAGCAAATCAACGGGTATTGATATGGGTGCCTAGGCACCATGGTGCATGAAACACTGCCCTATATATAGGAAAATTACGTAAGGCACCATGGTGCCTAGGCACCCACATCCGATACACGTGTATGATTGATATATTTTTGAGTTTGGGTATGAAAATGTTTTATACCCTTGATATATTTATGGCAAGTAAGTTTTGAACTCAGTTCAAACTAGTTTGAACTACTTTTGAGTTCAATGCGACTACAGTGAGTATATATACCATAAAAATAGTTCAAACTAATTAAACTGAAGTTGAATTTAATTTTTTCGAGTTTGACATCTCAAATATACTTTTAATGGGTATATGAAGATACCCACATCAAACATTGCGAATCTCAAAGCAAATCAACGGGTATTGATATGGGTGCCTAGGCACCATGGTGCATGAAACACTCTGTCCCATATATAGGAAAATTACGAAGGCACCATGGTGCCTAGGCACCCACATCCGATACACGTATGATTGATATATTTTTGAGTTTGGGTATGAAAATGTTTTATACCCTTGATATATTTATGGCAAGTAAGTTTGAACTCAGTTCAAACTAGTTTGAACTACTTTTGAGTTCAATGCGACTACAAGATGAGTATATACCATAAAAATAGTTCAAACTAATTAAACTGAAGTTGAATTTAATTTTTTTCGAGTTTGACATCTCAAATATACTTTTAATGGGTATATGAAGATACCCACATCAAACATTGCTAATCTCAAAGCAAATCAACGGGTATTGATATATGGGTGCCTAGGCACCATGGTGCATGAAACACTCGCCTATATATATATATATATATATATATATATATATATATATATATATATATATATATATATATATATATATATATATATATATATATATATATATAACTCGGTGCATACACAACAGAGATCGACATGTGAAAAGACTAGCAAATTATTTTTCAATAAAAAATAGTTTTTGCTTAATAAAAAAACTAAAGGATCAAATGTTGTACCTCATATTTAACCTTATATGTAGCATGCATGGAAATGGAGTACAAATCACTACTTCTAATTGTAGAGGTGAAACCATGATGGATAGGTTTTCTACAGGCACAGAAGATGGGGTGATCAGATGAAAGGCATCAGAGTTGTAATGTTCGACGTTGGCTTCTTGTGGCCGCAGGTTTTATCCCAAGACTTTAACCTGCCCATATTTATCTTATCATCGTTGCATCCATCCATACATGCCCTCTATTTTACAAAGCTGTATCCTTTGCTATTAAGCTTTCACAAGAACACAGCAAAAATATAATATTTCCTCCCTACTCATTTTGGGTTAAATCAAAGCCTGCACCAGACTCTTCTCTTTACCAAACTGATGAGAAGAGAGAGAGACAGAGAGAGAGAGAGAGAGGGTCGGTGAGATGGACAGGAACTTAAACTTCTCTGACTGTTTGACGTAGCCAAGCAACAAGGTTTACTTTAGAATCTATCTGAAGACAAGGAGACAAGTGTGTAGCATACATCCATATATCGCTGTCTAATTAAATCCTTACACACCAACATTGTAATGGATGGTTCCATCAGCATCACAACACGCTAGAATTAAAACCAAACAATTCAACGGCTCATCAGGTAGACTAGTTGGCTCGCCACTCACCTCCATAAACCTCATCAGAGTATTTTAAGCATGCTATGTGGAGGGCAATTAATTTCCTCTTTTTAAAACAAATATCACAAATTTGATGTCCAATCCTCGTAAATAGTATATCACTCATTGCTCCCGTATTACAATGGTTATTAGAAAATACTGTAGTACACAAAAGAGTTCCCCTATAGAAAGTATGATCGATAATGTATATGTGTGTGTATATATATATATCACTACTACAGAAAGACTAATAGTAGACGCCAAATCACAGACGGTTTTGTGAAACCGTCTGTGATGTACACTATTACAGACGGTTTTAATTTGAAGGCCGTCTGTGGTATTTGTGGCGGGAAAAAGGAGTATCACGTGACGGTTCTTACCTCGAACCGCTCGTGATATTCCAGATCGCGCACGGTTTTATAATAAAACTGTCTCGTGATATTCAGATATCACGCACGGTTTTTATTATAAAACCGCTCGTGATATGTTTCCGCCTGCAATTCCTCAAAATTTCATAATTTCCGCCTGAGTCCGAGTAGGATTCAGTTTTGACACACTTTCAGTAAACGGGCATAACTTTTGCATACGTGTCCATTTTCGACGCTCTTGTACTCGTGGAAAGCTAATGACGAGACCGATCCAAAATGACCCTTGCGCCAGTCGACCTCAAGACCCCAAAATCGGCCATCTTTGGACCTAAACCCGCCGCAAGTTTTGGTTTCTGTTTTGCCCTTTTTCTTGGTTTTATTTTCGAATTTGGATTTTTCTTCAATCGCAAAGTTGTAGATCTCGTCGAAACCTTTCAAATGAGTATATATAAACTATATAAACATTTGCTATTTTATCTTTGCAGACTAGTTGTTTATATTGCATCGGTATATAAAATTTGTGCTTCATTCGCCGCACGCGGTTCTATATAGAACCGTCGCAGATATTCATTCATCACGCATTTGCTTCTAGCCAATAGAACCGCTGATAATCTGACCACCGCCCGCCAATCCTCCTCACACCACGGATCGTAGCTCCGCCTCTCTTTTCCCGCGCCCAAAATTTCGAACTCCCGCCTCTCCCTCCCTCTCCCTCCCCTATAAATATTACCAAAACCCAGCCTCCTTGCTAGTTTCCTCCTCCTTGCCATCCTTGTTCTCCTCCTCTTGTTGTTCTTCTCCTCCTTGCTATCCTCCTCCTTGCTGTTCTCCTCCTCCTTGCTGTCCTCCTCCTTTTAGACGGCGCACACGTCAATGGGAGGCAAGACACCGCAGAAGCAACTAGCTCGTGCAAGGCAAGCGGCCAATCAACACCGACGATGGTGGGCGCCAAAGACATCCACCACAACGCATCAGGCGAGAAGACCTAGGCATAGATGATCTTTGCTTTTCTGTTCTTGTTGTGTTAGCTAGATGAGCAACCTATTTGTTGTTCTCCTCCTTTTTATTGTTTGTTGTTTGTCTGTCTATCCTTGTAATGGTAGACTCTAATCTTAAAATGTGTACTGTGTTTCATACTGTATTTGCTTGTTCTCATTTCAATTAATTGATTTGCGAAATGGATGTTTTATGTTTGTGAAATGAATTGAGATGTGAATTGGATGTATACATGTACATGTTGATCCGCTTGTTTCAGAGCATGGCTAGCATTTCGAGGCTAGCCAATAAAATGTAAATAGATTTAGGTAGAAGAGAATAGCATGACGGTTTTAGTTAAAACCGCTCTGTGATTATATATCACGCACGGTTTTTACTCAAAACCGTCGCGATGATCGCATCACGCACGGATCGAAAACCGCCTGTGATGACCTTCGATTATCATCGACCATAAATACTGCATTTGCTCACAAAACCGCTCGTGATGACGCCGAACCGCTCGTGATGACCTTTTCAGTAGTGTGTGTGTGTGTGTCTATATATATATATATATATATATATATATATATATATATATATATATATATATATATATATATATATATATATATATATATATATATATATATATATATATATAAATATATATATATATATATATATATTTAGATACATACACATGCAAATTGTTATTATTGATATTTTTTTTGAGTTTGGAGTATGAAAATGTTTATACCCTGATATATTTATGATAAGTAAGTTTTGAACTTAGTTCAAACTAGTTTAAACTACTTTTGAGTTCAATGCGACTATAGTGAGTATATACCATAAAATAGTTCAAACTATTAACTGAAGTTGAATTTATTTTTTGAGTTTGACATCTTAAATATACTTTTTATGGTATATGAAGATACCCACATCAAACGTTATAATCTCAAGCAAATCAACTGTATTGATATTGGTGCCTAGGCACCATGGTGCATGAAACACTGTCGTTGATATATATATATATATATATATATATATATATATATATATATATATATATATATATATATATATATATATATATATATATATATATATATATATATATATATATATATATATATATATATATATATATATCAATACCGTTGATTTGCTTCGAGATTCATAACGCTTGATGTGGGTATCTTCATATACCCATAAAAAAATATTTGAGATGTCAAACTCAAAAATTTAAATTCAACTTCGTTTATTTAGTTTGAACTATTTTTATGGTATATACTCATCAGAGTTGCATTGAACTCAAAAGTAGTTCAAACTAATTTGAACTGAGTTCAAAACTTACTTACCATAATATATCAAGGGTATAAAACATTTTCATACCCAAACTCAAAAAATTATCAATCATACACGTGTATCGGATGTTGGTGTTTAGGCACCATGGTGCCTTATGTAATTTTCCTATATATATATATATATATATATATATATATATATATATATATATATATATATATATATATATATATATATATATATATATATATATATATATATATATATATATATATATATATATATATATATATATATATATTTTATATATATATATTTTGTAGCTAGTGACAAATCCAGGAATATGTTACATCAAGGCACACTATTATATAGAGTCATTTTTATCATTTCCCTATCTTGTAGAACAAGTAGTGTTGCTGTGCTTCCAAGTTTTAGACCAATTATTTGGTTGATGCTTCAGTTGACTATTTGTAACTTCGCTTTCATTGTTGGCCATTTTCATCCGGTAACTAACTACATGGTACTGCATGCATGGAATCTTTCATATGCTATTGCGCCTTATCTGAAAAGTTACCGCAATGAATTATCACCAATGGAATTATATATATGACTTGTTGATGTGATAGGACCTAGCAGACTTGTTAATTCTATTCGGCCGGAATGACCAGTATATGCCATCCTGTCACCCAAAACAGCACAAAAGAGGCTTCATTCTGTAACGGCCTCAATTCCAGCCATTCCGATCAATTTTGGCCATTCCAGCCAGAATCGGGCATTCCATTAATTCCGGTACCGGACAGATTTGAAGTAGACCATGCACAGAAGAAAGCTATTACCTGCCTCTCAGGCGCATCGCTTGTCTCGTGGCTTCGCATGGGCTGCGCCAACATCCCATGCCTCGCTGGGACTTCACCGATGCTCACCTGTACATGACGACGCACCACCACGCCACAGCTACAGTGTCGCCCTTGGGATGTTGCGCCATGCAGTGTGGAGTGGATCAGGAGGATTGAGACTTGGAGTTAGTACTTTGGGAGAGAAGGGAAAAGTGTGAGAGAGAAATAGAGATAGGAGTAGACTAGACTTAGGAGTTAGGCCGACTTTTCTGGGCCATCCCACAGCTTGGTTGGCACAACATGGTAGTTTCAAGGCGCCAGCATGACACGAATGGTGGGCCATGCTGAGCTTAGAATGTGGGCTTATCAAGCGCCATGGCATGGCCCATCTAGTTGAGCCATGCTCGGGCTAGCATAGCGGCTAGGCTGCACGGAGGCATGGCGGCAACATGGAGGAGGCATGTGGCTGGGCCTTTGGACCGTAGAGAGAGCGTATTGATACCTTGCCGAAGTCGGGCGTGTTGTCCTTGTCACCATGTGGCCATGGGCTCATGGTCATCGCCAAAGATCATCCTCAACTCCGACCTCCTCGCCATGCCCTACCGTAGAGGTGACCAGCGCACCATCATCCCTTGTCGCACCTAATCTAGGTGTGGGAGACACGAGGCTTCTCCACATCAAGTAGGCACGACCACGAAGTTGGAGCTACGCGACGGCGTTGCGCCAAAGACCGGTGCAACATGGGCATCGGTGATAGAGTAGAGGATCCACCATGTCGTGCTGAAGGAGAGTAGGCACTCACCGTGGTCGTTGTCACCATGTTGCCACCATAAGTGTCGCCGAGAGGAGGGAGACCGAGGCTATGGACACTATTGTCGTGCCCCGCTGTCATCATGGTCGAGGAGAGGGGAAGAAGATAGGCCACCATCGTCCGCTCATCCTCCCAGTAGCCCACCTTACCACCACCCTGCGTTGATTAGGTAGCCTCGCTGTCCCCACATGCACATGGCCAACTCAATTTTCGGTCTAGGCCATTGTCGTCACGAGAGGGAGAGTAGGCACTTGACCGCCTTGCAAAGTGGATCGAGGTGGTAGGGGGTCGCAGCTAGCTGCCACCTTGTAGAGATGGAGAGGGATAGAGGCGGTGTGGGAGGTGGGTGGTCTAGGAAAGAGGTGGCAAGGGAGGCGGCTGGTTTAGAGGAGAAGCTATTGGGGAGGCGAAGAGGGAGAGGGAGAGAGGCAGCGGGAGACTAGAGGGGATTAGGCAGGGGCACCACAGGGCATGCATTAGGAAATGGTTGCCTAGCAGAGCATGCAACCATGCTATCTGTGTAGCAACCCCTACAACTTTGTAGTGATAGCCTAATAGGACATGCAGAGTAGTAACGGGTTGGGAAGAGAGAGGCAACAGCCGAGAAGTAACTTTGCAATGGTGGCTAGAGATGGCAATGGCACCAAACCCGAGTACCCGGGGTTTTACCCGATAAGGAGGCGGGTATGGAAAGATATCTTCACCCGCGGGTATGCTAATGGGCAAAAATCTCTACCCATCGGGTATGTGGGTGCGGGTGCGGTGTATACTACCAGACCCGCATACCCGCTGGTAAAATATACCCGCCGGTGTATATTAGATATAGCAAGGTACATATACCGTGGCCCGTGATATATATTCGAAATGAAGCCGATGGAAATACCCGCACCAGATATACTGCGGTCCGTATATACCCTTATCAATTGGTATGGGTTACCCGTCGGGTATAAATACCCGCGGCACGGTATGGGTAAGTTTCTATACCCGCAGCGGGTACGGTATTGTAGCGGTGCGGGTGCGGGTATCGGCACGTATGGTTTGACTATACCCGACGGGTATTTACCGCTGCCATCTCTCGATGGTGGCCTATCCATTCAAGTGACAAGATGGAGTAGAGGAAGAAGGGAGAGGAGTGGTGGAGGCTGAGAGACAATGGGCAAATGAAGGACCCTCCTCCGCTTGCTATAAAACCCCTATCGTCTCCATATTTTTTTCACAATATAAGCAAGTGAAGCAACACAACTTATCTCTTCTCTCTTTGCTTTGTAGCAAAGTTCAGGAGTGGTATGCTATCGAGGAGTCATAGCACGAAGGCTGTGAGCGGGAGCAACCGTGGTCGCTGCCACCTCCACTCCCTAGTCCTCCCGCCTCGACTCCCATCATTGCTTGTCGCTCTCCCAAGGCATGGGAAACTATGGCATGGAGGATGGTCATATGGACAATACAGAGTGCTATGAAGAGTACCAAGGTAGTTCAAAGCTGATGGGGATACCAGATTTCTCTCCCCTGTCCACAAATGGCAATGTTGGTGGTCTAGGCTCAACACCAACAGCGCTGGGAGAAGGGCACAACACTAGAAGCACATGGCCTAGAGCCAAGAAATTCAAGATGGCCAAACGGTAGAGATCACAACTTATAATTATTGTGAAGCTCAATTAATCGCCGTATGTGTGAAGAAATGGGGTACTTGACCCGGCACTACGAAGCATGCTTGAAAAAGATGGGGCACATAGGTGATGGCAGGAGCTCTATTAGTACATGAGTATACAACCATCTTTCTGTCCACGAGAAAATTGCTAAATATATTATTTCCAAAGATCAACCAATTAGGATGAGTGAAAGTCACGTGCTCAAAAGAATGATCCAACACGACTTTTTTCCATAGTATTAACATGTCAGTAGGAGAATGTTAGACCTGGATTCTACAATCTAGAATCCTCTATGATTTCACCATACTATTCTCTGGATTAGTAGATAGTGCTCAAGACATAATACTGAATTATTTCATACATTGCTCTGACCATACCAAACCATATATACACATAAGAGTTTACATATACCACATCATCAGTTCTTCAAAAGGGTCACTTAGGCCAAATACTTACAATGCAAAAGCAGAAATGAGATTTGGTTAACAAAAGTGAGGTCATAACCTCCCATAGGCAAGCGACTCGAGGGTAAAACTGTCGTGCTAATGAATTCCCTAGTTCCCTCTGTCTTCTTCACCATCTGGGCCTGGAGCATCGTGGTGTGTGTAAGGGTCTTGCTCCTCCACTTTTGAGTTAATTGAGTGAGTGAGGGTGAGCACAATCAATAATGCTCCACGAGCCAGCACACAAAATGCATTATTATAGATGCAAGGCTGAGCAAGGCTAGTTATGGTTCTTTTGCCAAACACCTTAGTTGACAATTACCAATAATACAAATTCCAAGTGACTTAGAGTTTTAACTGAAATTGATTTTCTAGAATTCATAAAAAATTCCAATATTAGTAATAATGCAAGGTGAACCAACCATTACATGGCCTCCTACATCCAATGCTAGTTCTTCAATGATATACCTACCTATCATCATCATTGGGACCGACCGCCTAGGCAACACAAACTAGTTTTCATCCCAACAACAAAGCTTGCTTTATAAATAGAACTAACTCTAGGAGATTCCTTTGCCTGCCCATGACCGTGGGCATGGTCGTCAATAGTTTTCACTGCAGAGGTCGCATACTTTACCGGAAGAGTCAACCAAGTTGTTATGTTCCACTTATTTTCTTAGACAACACTACTAGAAAACCCTAATGCCACGAAACACATTGCAACGACACAAAATTTGTTGCAATAGGTAGGCCTTATTGCCACAGCTTTGGAAAAAATGTTGCGATATGTGGTCAATATTGCCACTAATTTATTGCGTTGAAAAATCTTGACTTTCGTGGCAAGCGGTAGGTGTTATTGCCACCACTTTCAAAATCATTGCGATTAGTCGACAATATTGCCACGCAATTTCCTGCTTGTGATAATCTTGAATTTCATTGCAACGAAATTCTAAGTGGTTGCGATGAGTTGACAATATTGCAACAAATTTATTACGCTGCCATAATCTTTAAATTACGTTGCAAAAGGTTGATATGTATTGCAACGAAATTGTAAAGCGTTGCATCAATAAATGTTTTATTGCCACGAATTGATTGCGTTGTCATAATCTTTAACTAGTGTTGTAAAAGGTTTGTATATGTTGCAACGAAATTGTAAAGCGTTGCATCAATAAAGGTTTGCCACGATTTAAATTTGTTGGAAGAAAACTTGTTGGTGGCAAAAGTAATTGTGTTGCCACAATTTATTTAAGTTAAAATAGAAAAAGAGCATGTCCTAGGTCTTGAACCAGTGACCTTCACGGTCATAAACATTTTTCTTACCACTAGGCTAGGCATGTGTTTTGTTCAAATATTTGTGCACTTATTCTTTTACGATTTGCGTTATGGGAAAGGACACGTGAGTAACCCCGAGAAATCAATCTCGACGACGCGGATACGCTCATGTCTTGCACTTTCGCTAAATATATTATTTAACCGAAGGAATTATTGAGCCGTTAAATATTATCAGTGAACTCTAATTTAATTGGGTATTTAATGATTATACTTGGAGTTTGTAACATCCTAAATTTCACATGCCTTTTGAAGCTTTTGAAATAAAATTCACCATTTGTATTTTTCTGAGATTAATTAAAGCTTAATTGGAATTTATATGAATTAAAAGGGTTTAATATGATTAAGTTAAACATTTGCCAAAAATATTTTATTTGAGTTCCCTGAGTCCCAAGGAATTTTATGGAAATTTCTAGGATTTTTCTGGATTTATTTGCTACTTTCTAGAGCTCAAAACTATATGGTAAACCAATATAAACTAGTTATGTACTGCAGCATTACAACGGAACTTATTGAATGTATGGATAATCGTGTTATAGAAGAGAGTTGCTATACTTGGTTAGAAAGTGGAGAATAGTGAGAAGTTGAGGGAATAAAGCGGTTGGAGGATAATGGACATGCAGCCACCAACTCATTCTTTTATAATAGTAATGATATTTAATTTTTTGGAACAATTTTTATATTCAAGAATTGTTTTTAATTATTATTATTTATTTTTATCAGCAGATAAAAACTATGCCAATACTAGTTAAGTGCCCGTATGCTTGTTATGAATAAAAATATTCAATGACATGGATACGTAAGATTTAGCACAGTTTGTCACATGAATACCAAATTTAGCCCCGAATCACCGTAATTCTATTTGTAGCCCTCTCCTCGAGCACGAGACTACACGAGGTGTGGTCGTAAGACATGGTTTAAAATGTAAAGAAAAACAAAAATGCCAAAAACTAAAACTAAAACTAAAATGCCAAAGACGCTCAAACCAAAGTCGGAATAAACGGACTATGAGCTAAAAAGGGCTAATTATATGGACAAACCAAAGCCTGTCTACTCCTTAAAACAGTCCCAATTTTTAACCATCCCAGTATACCATTCCTGTCATGCATAGTGCCACAACTACAGTACTACCTCCCTGCACCAACCAAGTGCTCCTGTGCCCAAAGAAAGCAACAGAGTACCAAGACATCCACACACAAGATTTTGGCACCCCTTTCATCTCATCCTGCATCATGCATTGTATCTTCAGACTTCCAGTGACATGTCATGCTCCGCAAAAGGATCAGCCTGGGACAGTGAAAAGGGCAAAAAAAAAACATATCCACATTTCCCAGATTTCTTGTGTTCAGAACAAGCAGGACTGCAGCAGCACCGCTTATTCAGTGGTCAACTGCACTGCAAAAGTGCAGGACTCCTGTTTTGCCAAACATTTGCCAATCTTTTTGTGCTGAGAGCTAAAAGAAAAAAGATCAATTTTGTCAGTGCACAGCATCTTTCTTTGATTCTTTCGCAGTGATCAATGATCACCAACTTTGTTCAAGTTATGCTGTAGAAACATTTTTGAAGTTCTTGTAGTGGATACTTCAGTCTAAGATCTGACAGGACAAGCCTTCCAACGATCCAGTCCCAGATGCAAACAACCTTCACCAACCAAGGATAAGAGGGAGTACCTTATCTTTACTCTATCTCAGAATAAAAAAAATTTCTCAAGGGAAGAAGAAAAACAGTTAAGAACATTGCGGTAAATTAGCCCTATTGTTTTTATTTATTCCCCCCTAGTGTCATGATTATGTTTTAGAAGTTACCCAAGGAACAGCAGGATAAAAAGGACTGTCATGTCATGTCAGCTGTTCCTGTCCATAATTAAACCCCAATGCAGGAGCAGTTGACAACAACATTATTACCAGGCTGCAACTGCAACAAGATGCCTTGTTTTTACTGCTGTTTTTCTAGTTTTTTAGTCATTCAGATTGGGACTGTTTCTTTAGAGAAAGTCACCAACCAATATGTGCCTCATTTATCTTCAGTTATTGCAAAGCAGCTACCATGAAGAATGGAAAGGCAAGCTGAAAACAGAAATTTGCAGTGACTGAAGGAAACAGGAGTATCGTCACATCAGATTCTTGCTGGTTCCTACTCCTATCCATGATCATACTCCAGATCTAACTAAAGAGCATTTGTCCATATTAACATGGCCCTTCTAAGAACAGGAAAAATGTATAGTGATCAATTTTTTCCAAACCATGAAAATGATACTCATCATACCAAGTACTATGCAGCAACCAAACAACAGCTTCTCTTTGGGCTAAAAAGGCATGCAATTCCCCCACAGCCATAAACAAACATCCCCCCATTTACATATACAAATATCAAAACTAAACCAAGTAAAATAGCAAATGTAAACCACCAAAAGAAAAATAGCATTATTTCCCATGGGAAGCACAAAATTTCTAGTTCTTGGCTTCTTGCCACTATAATGTCCCCACCACAAATACTGAATCAAAGAACTCCACGAGAGCAACAAAGAGCATAAGAAAAAACACCATTTTTTTCAGTACTCAACACCTACATGACCATAAGATTACTACAAAAGAGATCAAACAGCCCATTAATCCCTTTTCTATACAACAAAAAAGTCAGACTTCTTTCCAGTTCATTGCTTCTTGCCACAATACCTACTACTAAAAAACACTAAAGCTATGCCACAAGCAGTAGAACTCCAAGAATTGCAGTACAAGGTGTGAGGAGAGGGGACTCCATGGAGGCGCGGTGGTGGTCAGGCCATGACCTGGACTTAGCAGCGATGGTGACGCTGCATGGCAACGTAGCCGCTGAATCGAGCCCAAGGCTGCCAAGGAGCAGCCCCTGCCGGTACGGCAGGAAAGTGCATCGCCGCATCTCCTTGTGAACTATCTTATGAATATGAATTGTGTCCAAACTCAAGTAAGTTGCTGCAGGTTGCAATTAAGAGGGTACTGATCGCTCATATTCATTCAGCTCTAATGTATGTAGTCATCTATGAAATTTCCAATCAGAGCTGGCAGAGCACACAGATCATGTACAAAATTTCCAATTTGTGTCCCTGTAGAGGATCAGAGGAAGATCTCCCAAAAGTTTGTTGTTGAAACTGAAAACAAATATGAAATTTTCGTGAAGTGGAAACGAACAAACCTGGATGGTAAGGATTGGGCTGCCTCACAATATGAAGTAGCATAAGCAGTAGCGGAGAGCACATTTATGGATATAACATTAAATTTACTATTAAGATAACATTAAAATAAATTTTACAACCAAAGGTTACACATTCACAGAAGTGGGATGTATTCTTACTGAAATGGTGTTTGACACTCAAATTACATGCTAAGCTTGTCAAACACTGCCTTAAAAGGGAAAAGGGTTTATCAAGTAGCATTTATGAATCTGACTTAATACTATTTCCTCGGTACATAATTTGACAATGACAAAGTTTCTTTTCTCAACAACCCTCTCTAGTCCCAAACTAAAGAGTTTCTAAGTATGACCAAGAAACTGAAAGATAGAATTGAAGAGATATATACTTCTCTAAAATTTCTTGATGCTTTTTCTTCAAGCATGTACTTTTTGCAGCTTTAGCATTGGGCTGGTTTCTATTGAGTACATGATCACCATTATGAGAACGGGTGTAGTATCCTGACAAGTGTATCGAGCTCTGCCCAAGGACTGAGAAGACAACATTCTCATCCTCAAGCTCCAGCTCTAGGTGGCACATGGGAGCACTTGCAGGATTCAAAGCGCAGAGCCTCACGGACCTGTTGTCGCCAGAATTGCCCTCCAGCATGCTCCAACCAAAATGATCGTAATTGCCTAGTGTAGCCTGAAAAATATAAACCATCAAGAGTAGATCATACTTTATAATTGTGAAGGGTTGTTTAAATGGGTTTTGGGCGTCCAAATAGAAACAAGGGAGAGTGTGAGCCTGTGAGGGATGTTTTCCTCTCTTAATTTAATCTTTGTAGGTTTCCACCCTAGCTTACAGTAGGGGACCCATATATTGGAGCAATGTGTGTTCCCGCCTTAGTACACGTAGAGGTCTCTATATATTGGAGATACCCTTAAATGTCATGTAATGCACTGTTGTTCCAAAATACTATTACATTGGGAAAGCATCATGTAATGCACTGTTGTTCCAAAATACTATTTTCCTCTCAGATTTTGCATATTGACAACTGCATTTTGACTATTTAACCTTACTCTATGTAAACATACAGAACAAAACAAGGGTCGGGTCAGCAGTGGACTTTAGTTATTCAATGCAAGGGAGCACCACCAGAAAAACAATTCTTCGAGTGCGATCTTGATAGGACTAATGTCTCATTTATGACATTGTTAAGTTTAAAAGAACATCTTGGATACTCAGTTAGGGACTTCTTGTACTTAAGAAGCGATGTGGCAGGGCGGTAGCAACTCTGGAGCCGATCGATTATAGTCGTGATGCATACAGAATGATAGAAAGCAATCAAGATGAAAGGGAAGTCCTATTAGTAATGTCAAGGGAGAGAGTAAAAGACAATCAGGTGACCATAACACCCATGAAGCGAAAGAGGAGTCAACAAAATAGTGATGATCCAATTACAAATGAACAACTTGATGCATACAAGGTTTGGCTAGCGAATCAAAGCCGAGGAAGAACACATGGGTAAGTTATATATGTTGCTACACTAATCGCACCGATTTTAATGTAAGTACTGAATTGGCAACTGCACTAACATATATTCATGGCTCACAGAATTTATAGATGACTACAGGGATGAAACAATCAAAACATATAAGGAATGGTTAAGGAGGAAAGGCCATCTTGATGATATCTGTAATTTTCAAATCTTTCAATGAACTATACAAGCATATTATTAGTTTTACAAACTCACATATATTTCTCTGATGAGTATTATAATGTGTGCAGTATCCTTTTTGAAAGAGGACCATACCAACAATCCAGCTGGCCTTCAAGATGAGGAAAGTCAAGACAGCGGCCTAACACCACCAGAGAGGCCATCTCATGCTCAGAAAAACAAGCAACAACAAAATGGTATGCTATCCTTCTATCAATTCTATTTTCTAGGTTCAATTGGTTTTTGCTGAATGTGTACATTAAATGACACTTAAATTGCTCATAAGGAGGTGGCTCCCAACAGTGCAAGAAAGGTGTACGTGGATGCCTTAAAGGTTTAGCAGCAGCTAACAAGAGAGTGAAGAATGCATCGCAGAAACTATCAATTCAATTTTCAGCAAGGTTAGGAGGCCCCGTAGGAGAAAACTCCCGAACATTTGTGGATGAAGTGGTAATGTTTACAAGAAAGAGAGCTCCACTTATTGGAGTCAAAAAGTGGAAAGATATAAAGCAAAATGTCAAAATTACAATAGCAGGATTTGCTAGTAAGTTGCATCTTTTTATTTGTTGGTAAATAAGCATGTTAATTTCTGTAATTACGCATTTACTTCACCTTCACTTTCTGTTTCAATACAAGCGAGTAGGTGGGATTTTCCAAACATTGAGAATGCAACGGAAAAGATATGGGACATTGCTAAAGAGCAAGACAAAGGATGGCGATCAACATTCAGTTCTACATACAAGGCATACAACACTTACGCTGCTTAATGAAACATAAGCCCAAGATATAGACATTGTCGAATGGCACTACTTGATAATGTATTTTGGAACTGAAAATTCAAGGTTCAATTTTTCTCTCTGCAATTACTAATTAGTGAATGGAATTGAGATAGTAACCATTAATGTATGGACTTGTACAGCTTAATGCATTAGCAATAGCAATTACAAAATATATGCAAAGAAAGTGTTACATATATATATGCTTTTACTACCACTATTTAGGATGCATATAATTCTTATTTAGACTTGAACAATTGTCATAAGGCATATAGGAGTTAGCTCCTAACACCTTTGTAAGTAGTAGTTAAAATAAGGCACATACATCATTTTGTATCAATAGTTGACTATTGATCAATGACTATTTGATTAGTGACAAAGTAGTTTTATAATTTTATCTTCTAGACTATATTGTCTACTCCAAATATTTATGTCCAATTATTGCAAAATCACTAAATGGCTTACCTGTAGCTATAGCTAGCTATTGCTGCTCATAGCTATTGCGTAACCTGCGCAAAAACCTTAGCCAAGAATTTGAACATTGGCGACAAGAATGCTTTGTTGAGTGCACTTGTAAACTTATTTGCAGAGGGTTAGCACCAAAACTCAAAACCGTCAAAAACAAAAGACCAAGCATCTAATGGGATCCAAACCGTTCTCCCAATATAGCTACGAAAGGTGTAATGAAAAATTAAACTTATCTCGATTCTTTTCTTAAATGACCAATTGTTCACAAGGCACAATGTTTGCCATCTTAGAGAGACCAAATACTAGAGAAGAGCCAACTCGATTCGACTTTGGATGGCTACCCACATGAAGAACGGGAATGGTCAAATAACGCTCGGGATGTCTATGTGAGTAGTAAATTTAATTTGTTCATGATCGAGTACATTTTTCAGAATTTGTGCATAAAACTTAACTGATTTAACTTCTTATTTTCTCTTATCACACTTAGGATGATGCAGCCTTCAAAATTACTGACCTATCAACAGAGCCAAATAAAGACTTCCTTACAGCTTGAAGAGGAAAACATTGCTTTCCAATCAAGTTACAAGGAAAGCATCGGTACCAAATCATGCAAAGCTCATGGTCATGGATACATGGCGAATATCCCACACGAAGCCAACTATTGAAAGACGACTGATGAACAATCCCGTGCTTCAGCTGCACCCAATAAAAATAATGAGCTCAAGATGAGGTGCAAATGTTAAAGGAACAAATTGCAAATGGAGTTGCTGAAAGGGAAGAAACTAGGCGAGATGCAAGAGGAACTGAGAAGGAAAGGAACGCAAGAGAACAACTTTGGCAAGACTTCCTTTCATTGCTAGCACAACAGAGAAGCAACATTACAGGTAATACATCTCAGACATACGCAGCAAAGAATCGCTGCTGTTTGTTGTTGATGGCTTGGCAGAGCCACCCAAACCTAACATGCCCTAATGTTTTTCCTCATGGTCCATATGCAAGCTAACCAGGAAGTATATTGAACACAAGGGAAAGCGAGGCTAATCCAAGTGAGGAAGACGAAAACATGACAACATTGGACAAGGCTAACCAGATAGTACATTGAACACCACGAAAAGACACTGAACATGTGGAAGAAACATTACAACAGTAACAAAATTTGCAAGTAGTTTGCTGCCATAAGGGATTTGGACTTTGTACATTCTATTGATGACTCGCTGATGTGTACCTTCCCTGAACTTCAATTGATGCATGCATGCTGAACATATTTTAATAGTAGTACACATCAGGATGCTAATATTTTTTATTCTACATTTTACATTTGCAGAATGACCCAGCAAGCATCCTGACCACACAAAAAGATGCTAGGCCACCTATTCGCATCACTCGAGCTTCTAATCTTAACCGAAGCCTCTTCCAAAATGTCGCTGTTAATAATGGTATATCGAACTTCATTCCTCCACAACAATTGAAGAATACTGCTACAACTCGTTCGAAGAAAAGGAGGGACCAACAGGTATGAAATGAAAATGTGACTAATCTTCATCTGTCATTGTTCTTATGTCAAATATAGCATACTGTTCTAAACTACTAGAAAATTATGCCAGGTGAAGTAGGGCTACTATATATCGGTAAATGAAATGAAATTAAATAATTCTGCTAGAATCACTTGCTAAATACTTTGCTACGCAACTGAACTAGAGAACTCAGGATTGCTATTTTCAGCTGTAACTCGTATCTCTAAACTTGCACTATGATGTACTTAAGTATGTGCTGCTGGACAATACTCACATTAAGGTCCCTCTTTATTGTTCATGTTCTATCAGGATGAAACAATTTGATCAGAGCAAACAGAGTCATGGCGTCGTCAAGTCAGGAAATTCAACATGGCAAAGAAGCACGGACAAATGGAACGTGATAGTACTTTTGTTATTAGTTACAAACTTTGTAGTTTAAGTATGGAGATTGATATGTAATTCCTGCATGAGTGGTGGCACTTTTAAATTATTATGTGTTGAATTAATATATGTGTTTTTGATCTAGCCGTGTTCCTAATTTGATTATTAACTTGCAACAACAAATTATAATAAACTATCAAATTATAATAAACTATCATATGCTCAATATGCTATCGCAAATTTTACCGCTTATGATAAACCCGTATGCAAAATTGGTATTTCGTTGTGATAGGTCATTGCAACGCCGCTACTATGTTGCGATTCCACTATATGCCATGAACAATGTTCGTTGTTGTAGGATCTATTTGCCACAAAACATATTTCGTCGCAATAACTTTATGGCAATGAAATGCCTTCCGTGGCAATAAAACATATTGCAACAAAACACCTCCGTGGCAATTAAACCTGCTGCAACGAAACGCCTCCCGTAGCAATATATCCTGTTGCAACGAAATGCTCTCTGTGGCAATAGGGTCTATTGCCACGAACCATTGGCGTGGCAATAGAACCTATTACCACGCAATATTTTCGTGGCAATGATACTATTACGACCAAACTTCGTGGTAAAAGAAGCTATTGCCACGGAGTCACCGTGGCAATAGCCTATATCGCCATGACATCATTCGTTGCAACACCAAACAATTGCCACAACACATTGCATGTCAATAACTATAGGTATTGCAACGAAACCACAATCCGTTGCACAATCTTTTAAGCACGCAAGTACTTGCCACGCTTGCCAACGGAAGTGATGTGTTGTAATAGGTACATATTGCATCTATTTTGGCTCTATTGCAACGATTTCGCTCCGTTGTCCTAGACCTGAAAACTAGTAGTGCAAGCAGATCAAGAAGGTCACTATAAGACCTTTATAAGGCATCTTCCAAGTGAGGCCACACCCGTTAAGGTTTCCACTGCTTGGGATGCGGCTATCCCTCTAGAAGCCCCCTCTTGCACCATTATGCTAAAGGGATGAGACAATCCCCTTGCACGTGTTCACACTTATGGCGCAACCCAAATTGGGTTGATGCAAATTAGTTAGCTAGGTCATACTCATTATAGACTTACGGTTGTATTATTTCATATTAGGAGGCACTACAAGATTTAGTCCTTAAAAATCTATCTGGGTGGTTCTACCACAATCCAACACTCTTTGAATCCATCGCACCACTTCCATACCATTCGCCTAGACAGTTAAGCAAGTTGAGGGTTTTGGGGTGTAAAAATAGTCGTGTTACAACGTACTAATCGCTCCACTAGTGACCATCCAAATTGAGTTTTCATATTTGAAATGATATCGGGAAAATTATTGTCCCCAAGTATCTAAGCAAGGATAAGCATGACGCTTTATAAATAATAATGCAACCATTGTAGTTTCTAGGGTGACAAAGATTTAGTATTCAATTTTTCAAGAAATGGGATGTAATAGAATCACAATGTACAACAGGCATATATCTAAACTCTTCAGGCAAGCATATTTTCCATAACAAATAAGAACATACAATTTGATAATGTAAGTAGAAATAATTTGCATAAAATATAAGCTCAACATGATCAAAGTATTGACTCGCCTTATTCACAGGTTGATTAATCTTGCAGATCTTAGTTTGCCTCGGTCTCTGTGTTTTTCAACTTCGTAAGCTACCAAACGATCACGCAGAAATTCAAATAAATACCTACAAATGGAAACAAATTTAAATGAACTCCAAATTTCATGATTTCAGTTCAATTGGAAAGAACTTGATTTTAGATGAATTTAGAAACAAATATAACTTAATTGGACTTAAGACGAATGAGAACGAGCCATTTGAAGTTTAGGTTTTGAATAAATCCTAGAAAATAAAAAGGGGGAGAGAATTTCTCTCACTGATAGGTGGGGCCATAGGGGGTTTTTAATACCATTTTCTATTTATTTTTCTATTGAAAAGCTACTATGTATGACAGGTAGGGTCCACTAATTTTAATTTCTTTTTGGAATTATTTCATAATTAGGAAAGGCCACTGTGATTGATAAGTGGGACTCTTGCACTGTATCCATAGTAAATAGGGCCCATATGTTAGTGCCTCGTATTTACTTAACCGGTTTTAAAAGGGCTTTTAAACTGTGGGGTCCACATGTCATAGGTACATTATCTTTAACTAATGATGATGGCACACAGGTTAGTGACATATTAGCTTAATTAAACAACATCCCTTAATGCTAATCTAATCATTCTTTTACATTAACCACGTGCACCGTGTTTGTCTTCCCGCTGGTGAGAAGCAAGATCATACACGACGATTGTTGAGCATGCTCGAAATAGACTCCCCGTGATCATACGCACCTCTAGGCCAAGTCTCACCAGCCAATTCAACTGGTGTGGTGGTTGGCGACGAGTCTAGGTGGTGGTGGAATAGGACACATGGCAATACGGCGATCTAGGCACCTCTAGTCAATTCACTGCACAGGAAGGACCTACAAACTATCATGAGTCTACCTAAGGGGTTTGCAAAGCTTGGGGATGTTCGAGGAGGTATAGCGACATGAACCAATGGTAGCGCTAGGTGGAGCATGGCACCAGAGGTATAGGGGCTTTGGTAGTCCAATTCGGTGTCACACGCACTGAGGGAGCGCCAGAGATGCCTAAGTCAAGAGGAATTGTCAGAGACAGTGCCAATTGGCTGATCCTAACTTGCCAAAGCCGAGGGCGAAGACTTGATCCAGTGAGCTATGGGCTAGCAGGGAGCAATTCCTTGCAGTGGGAGGGGTAGTGGAGTGTGGCAGAGTCATTTGAAGCACTCTCAGGTATTTATAGGTGGCAAGGGGGGCTGGCGACGTAGGAGGCTATGTTGGTGGTGGGGAGGTAATGCGAGGGCCATAGGTGATGGCGTCGTTTGACGTGGCATAGGGAGCGTGAGGTGATGTGAAGGATGCATGACACGGTGTGGGATGGTTGTGCGTGCAAGCCGAGGTAGGGGTGAGCACTAGTGGGGGTGTGCACACGCTCTGTTGTTGAGCTGCACTGGCACACATCTTCAGTGCGATTGGGGCTGGCAATGAGAGCAGGCCAAGCATGAGGCCTAGTGGGCTAGGAAAAATGGGCTAGGGCCTAGGGGCTTGGCCCTATTTATTTTCTACTTAATTTTGAATTTTTGCAATTTTCAAGTTTGAATTTTTTAAACTATCAATTCAAAACAAGATCAAGTTACATTTGGATTTGAATCTGAATTAAATTTGCAACAAACCCAATTTTTCTTAAAACTTCTCTTAGGGTTTGTGGACGGTAATGGGAAACAATTTCTCAACCCTAACTTGATTTCCTATTTTAAATACAATTGTACTTAATTTTGCAAATGGATTTGATTTAGAATTTCATCTATTTGATTTTTGGTTTTAATTCCATCCTCTCATCTTTTTAGCTCATGAATATTTTTGATAAAATATGTCCTTAATTTTAAACTCAATTTAATCAAGTTAGTCCTCTTTTTCTATAATTGGGCTGCATACATATATTTGGTTATCCTTGAGAGGTGGATTTCTCTAGGTTACTTCCATATGTATCATTTGTTTTAAAATTTTTCTTAACATATAATTAAACAATAATTACCAATAGCACTATTAAGACTATGTTGATGTCTAAAATCAATTGTAAAAAACTTAAATGAGAATGGAGGTGCTATTTGTCTGCAGTTTGCTTCCATTCAAAATTCAAACTACTGGACTAATGCAACCGGCGGCAAAACTTCCGCTGGCAATGATATTATTGTGCAAATAAAATAAGGAAAAAGAAAAACAAGGATATACACACACACACACACACATATACCATATATACATATAAACCATATATACACATATATATGTATGTATGCATATACATACATATATACATATAAATACATTATGTGTGTGTATATGAAGCTTTTTCCTGTCGGATCCCGGAGCAACGACTCCGAAAACCTCTCTGTAAATCGCCTTGGTCCAGGAACAGCTAGTGCACACAGTACAACAAAGATACATATCGAACACAAATGACCAAATATATATTAAGCAAATGAGTACGCCTTATGGCCAAGTATTTCATTGGTAATTCAAATAAGGGAAATTAACAGCGGAACATAAATGGATAAACAGTGAAGCCCAACTGTCTTCCCACAGGCAGACGATCGCAAGACACGCCCTACTCGTCTTGGTCCTCACTGTAGTCATAGACGCTCCTCTCGTGATGAGATAGCAAAGTGAGTAAAAACTTGTACTCCGCAAGTCAAACGGAAAATGCATCATAATGAAAAGGGCCACAAAGGAAGGCATATAGGGTTATTTGTGCGTAAACAACATTTAAAGAAATACAATAAATAGAATAAAAATGCTAAATTTAATACGATAGGTAAAACAATACTATAGTCAAAATTAATACCGTTAGTGCAGCTCAGACCATACACTAACTAACCACGGAATCCCTCCGGGACCAACTTTCCCCACAAACATCCCATATGGATTCCATCCATCCACACGTTCCTTACACTCATGGATTCCATCCATCCACAAGGTTTAAAGAAACATTTTGTAAATCAAAGTTTAATCCATGAAAACTCTTGCCTAGCATGCTCGTGACCGTGGGCACGGCTATCCGAGATAGATTATACGCTCTACGAGGTTGTACAACTTTACCCACAAGATATGATTTTCTCATTATGTCGGCCAATACACGCTTCCTTAGGCGTGCGATCGAGTCATCACAATAGGGCCTTTACAATGCGAAGCCTTCAACCCGGCCAAGCCAGGCTCTAGGTTTCACCCAGAAGGAATCCACTGCATCGGACCCCTCTTGAGCCAAGTGAGACTTCTCATGGCACCGACCACGCTCACCTCAGCCTACAACTTAACTCGAGTTGGGACTCCGCAAATTATTCAGTCAGGGCTGTCCTATACCAGCCTTGTGGTAGTACTTTAGGGCTTTACAACAAGAGCTCTGCAGACGGTCCCACTGACTTAGGCCCTACCACATACCCCTGTGCACGACAATCAACCCTATGGCTACAACCTACAGAGCATACCTTCACCCACCACCTAACCATTAGCCTAAGTCTAAACGAGGTTTTATATTTTGTTTTGAAATAGTTTGTAATCCTTCTTGACTCATCGAAGTCAAGATTACTTTTGCAAAAACTTGTCATTTCATGTGAAAAAGATGTCCTAAGCCTAAGTTATATCTATGCAGGGCTAAGCATTTGCTACAAAATTCCTCTAGCCAGTCTAGTGAACTAACCAAAGTTTTGTTCTAGGGCTACAAGGTGCCAAGGGATTCAATTTCTACATAATAAAACTAAAGTAGGCCATAACTAGAATTAAAACTGAATTTAAAGTACATTGAATAAAATTAAGCATGCAATGTAATTTAAAACAAAATAATTTTATTTGCAAACTGGGTACAACATGGTCAAGGAGTGTGAATTGCCTTGCTCTACGAATTGGGGTGATCCGTCGTCGGGGAAATCTTCGTAATCGTCAGAGTCTACACGTGAAAATAACCCACCAAATTCAAAATAAATTCAAATTGACTTCAAAAATTTGAATTGAGGACAGAAATGGATAGAGGGAATTTTTGATGAATTTAGAAATTTGAATGGGCTCAATCGAGTTAGGATGAAGAAGAACGGGCCGGAAGTTTAAAATCGAGAAAAAGGAAAATCTGGATTTTGGAATTATTTTTCTAAAGAAAATTGATTTATGACATCATCATTGCGTCAGCCCTGGGATTTTTATTTTGGCCGAATTATTTTTCTACCGGAAATTGTGGGTGAGGGGTCGACGGTGGGCCCGGTCTATGGGACTAGATCCATGGGTGGGGGTGGTGGTGAGGTGGCAGGGGTGGGGTGCGGCTCGCGTGGCACCGATGGGCGCGAGGCGCCGAGGTGGCATCGGCGGCACCGACGCCGACGCCACATCACCGCCACGCAGCACCCAAGGCGACGGCAGCCGGAGGCGGCTCTCGGGCACAACGGCGGCGGCGCACCGGTGGCTGGCGGCGAGCGGTGACGGTCAAAAAGAGGGAGGAGCACGCGGGGAACTCGACGCTACCCGCGCGGGGTCGGCAATGAGTGAGGCGGCGGCGGCGACGGTGAGGTCGCGCGCACTCGGGCTCCAGCGGACGGCGTTGGCGGTGCTCGGGCAGGCGGAGGGGTGACCGAGTGTGCAGCGTGGCGGCGGCGCGGTGGGGATGGTGAGGTGAAGCATGGCCCGAGCCGGCAATCTCGCCGGAATTGATGGCAGCGACGGAGATAGGGAGCACGGCGTGGGGGCACTAGGGGCGCGGAGAGAAATCGAGGCGCGGGAGGTGGAGTGAAGGGAGGGCTGCTCGGGGTGGAATTTATAGGGGCGGAGGGGTGGGCCGACGGAATTTCTCGCCGGAGGTTGGCGGGGGCGCGGTTACATGGTGAAATGGGAAGGTGGGCGCGATTCCGTGCGGGATTAGAGGGGTGGGTGTGGGGAGTGGGCGCGTGGCTTGCGGGAGGGGTGAGACGCGCGGCGAGAGGAGTGGCCGGAAAGGGTGGGGGTGGTTACGACGGCGGCGCAGTGCAGGAGGAGGAAGAAGGCGCGGGGAGGGAGATGGCCCTGACAGGCGAGCCCGGCCTGTCAGCGGGAGAGGGAGGGGAGGGAATGCTGATAGACCATGTGGACGTGACCCCATGCTTGTGATGAGTAATTGACGTGTACTTTGGAAAGTTTGAGTTTGGTTGAGTGGTTCGAGCCAAGGCGTTGCATGGTGTAGTCGGTTTTGGTCGGACCTTGTCGAACTAGGTCGAACGTGCTTAAGTCGTTTATTTTTCGTTTCGATCGGTTTGGGCTTTGAGTATGTCTTCTGATGCTAATGTATGGTTACAATATTTTGAGTGGTGCTGTGTGATTTGTTTCTTGTCTGTGATAGCTACAGGACGTCGAGGTGGAGTTGTGGCGAGGCACGGATGACCGGACGAGGCGCGGTGGTGCCGAGTCAAAGCGGTTGAGGTGTGCCAAGATGATGAGGACTCGAGGTGGTGCATGGCTTGGAGGGCAAGGAATGAGGAAGCTTCTGGAAGGTGCACGAGGGGCGTTTTGGTGAATACACAAAGCTGCACTAAAGGAAGTGGATTGTGGATAAAGCGCCATGAGTTGTTGAGAGCTAATGGGTAAAGTGTGTTGTAAACCCATTAGTGGAGGCTATAAATAGAGAGGGTGTTCTCTAGTAGCCTTAAGAAAATGAGAGTAGGATTTTAGAGATGGCTTGAGAGAGTGTATATGTGGGTTGTATGCTATGAGTTCGTAAATTTCAAGCATGTATGGGGACTTAGTTAGTGTGAGATTCAGAGAGAGATGAGCTGAGAAATCCCTCATATGTAATCGCGTATGTCTCGATCAGTCTCAGTTTATGAGAGCTGTTCGTACTCTCTATCTATTCTATGTCATGTTTTCTTCTCTTGCATGTACTCTTTGTTCTTGACTTTCTAGATTGAATCTTTAGTCAAGAAGCAGCAATTTAGTTTTGCTTTGAACTGAGAATATGATCAAGTTATCTTGACTGATGTATACTCGAGAGCAAACCCTGGTTGCAGTCTTCTTCTCAAGTCTTAGTTCTGTTGTTTGTTCTTTGCTGTGATAGTACTTTCTTCCAGTCTATTTTTAGAATTCTCGTGCAGTATATTGTCTTGAGCTTCACAGCAGTAAGGCTAATTCTCAAATTGGCCATAACAACCTTTTGCTCTTACTAGCACTTTCGGCAGCTTCTTGCGAGTCTCTCCTTGCCCCTGTTTTGTTTTGCAATGCACGGCTAGTTTGTTATTCCTGCTAGACTTTCGGCTATTGTTTGATCTTTCAGTTTGCAGTCTAGCTGGAAACTTTGGCTCAATTATTTCAGTCCGACCGGACTGCAGATGTATGGCAGTACTAAGTCCGGGTGCAGCTTTGGCTTTCAATCTTCAAGGTTACCATTCGGTGGTATTCCTCTTCTTCTCATCTGCTTGTCCATAGCAGTAGCATCTCCATTGTGGTTTGCTCTTTATTTCTGTGTGACTTTCTAGGTGGCCATATTTTTGTGAGCTTCAGTTTGTGCCTCCTCTCAATCTACTGATCCGCTTTCTTTTATTTTTGCTTTCTCATCTAGCTTTTTCATTCTGGCGGTCAAGTAATCTTTTAGCTACTGTAAAATGCAGTCTTTTGTTTTAAGCTTTGCGGCTATCTGCTTCTTGTGATTATCGTGTTTGCCGATTTGTCTTTGAAGCATGTATTCTCCTTCTTCATAGCTTTTACAGCTACCGGAGAGTTGAAATTTTCGTGAATACTTTGGGGGCGATTTTTAAAGGCACCATTCACCCCCCTCTGTTGCCATTCCGGTCCAACAAATGCGGGTGGCTGCGATGGCGCCACGCGGCGGGCGTGGATCAGCGGTGGGGCTTTAAGTGAGGGGAAACGACCAAGATGGGCCAGGGCGTGGGGCGGTGAATCCGGGCCGGCCACTTGTCGGCCCGAGAGGAGGGGGAGGCGGGGTGAAGCAGGTGATGTGGACACCATCTGGCCGTCCACGTGGTAGCCGGAGGGCGGGGGAAGGAGTTTTGTTTTTCTTCTTGTTTTTTCTGAAAACCCGAGAAAAGAGATTTAAGCCTAGAAAATAGCAAAAAACTCCAATAAATCCCAGAAAATTCCTATAAATCTAGAAAAATGCAAGGAACTCAAATAAAACTATTTAAACTTAATTTGATCACAATTTTTCCCAATCTTAATATCTTTTAATCAAGGTAAAATCAGAATAAAGGATTTTAAAATTCGCACAAAATAGAATTAATTAAATTGAAAATTTGGGATGTCACATTTCGTTACTCCAAGAGTACATACTCTCACTTCTAATATACCACATAAATGAATATTTTATACCTCTTTATCACTTTTGGTATACTTAAACACTAATTCTACGATACTTTAATATGACTTGGTTGAAAAATTTTCAGTGAACCCTTTATTTTTGATATATATCCATTTCCATACATAAAAGGAATATATATATATATAAATTATGCTATAAAAAGTGGATTTTTATGAAATTTTTTATGGAACTCACTTTGGAGTATATTATATTCATTATTAGAGTATGCTTAAATAGATAAAGAGGCATACCAACACTACTAAAATATTATATGAGAAGTAGGAGTACATACTCCAAGGAGTATGGAACCATTTTCTACGTGAACATGAATTGATAAATGGTTTTAAAAATGAATGGATAAATAGTGTCTATAGTACTTCTTCCTAATGGTTCAACAGCTCATAGGAAACACATGTCCGTGGAAGAGCATATATGGTTAGTATAGGTTAGTTGAATTGCCAAGTGTGCATACCACACAGGTGGTTGGCGACGGGTGTGCTACTTTTGGGCACTATTGTAACACGCGGCTCAACATCCGCCTAGAATGCTACCTCTACTCTATATCACTCTAAATTACATCAATAACTATTAAATTTTGGCAACAACTCCCCTAGTTATGTTACTATGAAACAAGGAACAACCTACATTTAACGGCTGCATAAAACAACTAGTACTATGAACGACCCAAGAATGCTCGTTGTCTCGCTCGAGAATGCTGAGGGCATAAGTAAACTTGCAAATAGAATTCCATCGAGGAAACATACATTACCATGAAAGCATTCTAAAGTTCATTGTCAATTTACGAGAGCTTGATTGATTATGTCCTAGATTAGCAAGCTAGTACATTAAGATAATATACAAGTGACTAGGGGTGATATTCTAGATCATTATCATTGGATGTGGTGCAAATGTGCTACTCCCATTCTTGATACATGATGCCCTCAATGGTCACATAAAACCACAAAAAGACAAGCGTGAGTCCAAGACTTAGTAAGTACATACCAAACAGTAAACATCAATTTATCCATATCATCATCTTAATTCACATTTCATTAGCTTCTTATCAATGAGCAGTGCTGATGCATATGCATATGGTAAGTATAATATAAAATAATAATCTTCCCATGTTATTCACATTATTCACATCTTAGTAAGGATAAGCATTTATGAATATCACTTGTCTTTACAGAGGCAATGGAATGCAAAGCTCATGCACATATCTCAACTTCTCTTTACGTAATACCGGTATAGTGGAGTGGGCACCTGTTGATCACTACAACAAATATGAGCTTCAGTGATGAATACTCCTTGATGACTAAAATAATGGTCATTAATAAGTAACTTTCTATGACACATGTATTAAATTTGTCACCGTTGAAAGTAGAAGCGTTTTGTCCTAAAACTTTGTGATGATTCAGAAAATTTCATCACAAAAAGCAATTACATATCATCACAGATTGTCTACGTGCCAAGGTGTCTTTGTGACAAATTATTTTTTTGTGACACATTTATTTTTTGTCATGTATCATTTTACTTTGCTATGATAAATTGTTATTGCTTAGAGGCATGGGCATGTGCAGGGAACACGGAGGAAACAAGGGAGTACAGGCATGGTCTCAACTCCCATTGCTTAGAGGCATGGGCATGGGTAGGGAATGCAGAGGAAACAAGGGAGCACAACTGAAGGATGGCCAAAGAAACAGGGCAACGGTTCACGGCAGTGGACAATGGGGTGGTACCGGTGCGGGAGTTCTATGGTGATGCATTGGTTAATTTATAGCATGAAATATGTAGAGGATGTGCTAGTGATGGTGTAATTGCAAGGAATTTAAGAACGGCTCACTGGTGATGATGAATCGATGACAGGAGTGGAAATAGTTGGTTTCGGAAAAATCTCGATTCCTATTGATTGACTGAACCAAATGCTCAGGAGCATAGTGTTTGCAAGCTCTAGAAAGTTTGCAAAAGTGTGAAAGGGAAGCAACGCAGTTAAGGGAACCCAATTTGAAGGCTTGGGTGATGGGAAACCGACAAGTAATCAAAGAATTTGGGAGCGGCAGTTTTTGGTCAATAAATTTTGAAACTGCCAAATAAAAGGAAATGGTAGAATAAATGAAAATAAACAGCTGGGATTTGATGCTTGAGTAATTTGGGTCATTTTCCATTTTTGCACAAGATGGAGATGAGGCTTGGTTTGAAAATTAGCTTGGGGAAGCAAAGAGTACAAGAGGCTAAAAGTGAATTGTTCAATCAAATGAAAGAAAAGGCACCATCGCATCATACCTTGAAAAAACATTGAAGTTAAGTGAGCTCGGGTGAGAGAAGAGCTAGGATGGGTGACCTTTAAGAAGCTAGGCAAATTTTATTGGATATTACGACGAAAAAATATCATAAAACATACCAGCGTAGAGCCTACCCGACTAAGGCTATAAAAAAGCTTGAAGCTCATGAACTACTTGAGTTCGGCTCGTTCTAGGCTCGATTTGAGCTCAGCTCAAACTTTAAATGAGCCGAACTCGAGCTTGATCTCAAGCTCGCGAGCTACACTGAGCCGAGCTCGAATAGTTTGCAAGCCTCGATTCGAGTTTAAATAATGATACATATTAACTCTTACCGAGCTTACTCGAGTTGAACTTGAGCTTGAGATTTTCTTATTGTTGAAAATTAGCGTATGTTTAAATTATTTTGGTTATTATCAAGCTTACTAGAGCCGAGCTCGAACTCAAAATTTTCTTATTATTGAAAAATAATGCATAATAAATTATTTTAATTGTTATCGAGTTTCAACGAGCCAAGCTTGAGCCTACTTGAGCTTAGGCCAAGTCGAGCCCGAGCCCAGGTCTAGGCTTGGACCCCAACTTGAGCTCAGCTCAAGCTTGGCTCGAGCTTCTTCCGAGCTTAAGCCTACAAGGTCAAGCTCGCTCAAATTCATCTTGTTTACAGCCATATACCCGACCGGGTGGGCCTAGAAATCTATGACAAAATGGCATGTTTACATGACGTTTACCAAACCATGCATGACGATTATAAACATCACTCATTGTTACATTCCATTATAATAATATTTTTCATGGTTGATTTATGGTGAAAATGCCTTATCACATCACTAGATACAATCTATGACACACTTTCTGTGACGATGGCCATGACGCCTCATTTTTGTCATAAATTTTTTTACGACTAAAAAGTAATCTTTCATGATGATATTTTTATCATCATTGAAGCCCATATTTTTTTGTAGTGGATGCACACCCAAGTGCCCTTTTTCATGCAGGGACATCAATAGCCCATCCTTTTTATACGGGGACCTCATTCTTCACTCCCGTGGAGTACCTAGAGAAGTAGGTCTTACTCTTCCTACTCCCGTGGGATGTCCACTCAAACTAGATCATAGATGCTCACACATGCCATCTCTTTCCATGGTATGCATGAACGTAATGCAACATTTTGTTTTAGCATTTAACATGTACCATTAATAACCATCCATCTACATATCATCAAAACACAATACCATTTACCATGACCATTCTCCAACAATCACCATGGAACTACCATTACTTACCATATCACATCAATTTCATTTAACCGATATTGTCAATCAACATCATGGGTTCGTCATAGATATCAAAATAGGTAGGCAATTTCACATAAGCAGAACCATTAAGAACTACAACTATCTACTGTCTACCATGCACTTGCCTATTTAACTTTGTGGATGTTGCATGGATGGCACTGATCCTAAACCTCCACCAAAAGAAGCATCATCCAGTCTCAATCCTAAACTCGAAGCTCGCACACTCTCCTGCTGGAACTCACCCTAACCTCCACAAAATTGATAAACCAACATGGGGAAAGGGATTTGAGGTGTTACTCTATCGACTAACAACTAGATTGCTATACCTTCTTCCTTGTCTTGGCCAGATTTGGTGAATCTAGCATCTGCTTGGCCTTGTCCTCTCTTCTTCTTTCCTCTTCCTTCTCGGTCAAGCACCTTTTCCCTTCCTATTCTTCTTTCTCTCCTCTTCTTTTGGTCCCTTTCTCCATTACCACCCATTTCCTCTTTCTTTCCTCCTTCACTCGGCTACTCCCATACCCTTCTCATTCATTCCCCCCTCACCGAGTGAGCTCAGATGGCAAGAGGCAAAGGTGGTTCATGGCGGGGGAGCAGGGGATGAGATGGGTTAGGGGTGGCGGCATGCAATTGAGCGATTGCTTGGTCGGAGGGCAGCATCATTGACGAGCGACAATGAGTGGTGCATGGTTGAGTAGCTAGTGCGGGGGCGCGATGCAGGTGAGCGAGGGTGAGGTGAGGTGGCAGAGCTGGAGGCAGTGGTTGAAAGATGGCAATCGGGAAGGGTGCGGCAGCGACCACATGGAGGGAAGGTGCGCATGGGGTAGCGAGTAGAGGAAGAATGTAGTAGTGGCGGTTTGGGTGATGGGCAAGGGGCGACAGTGGCTTGGCTAGGGTTGCTAGCCTACCTCCCTTTAATAGGGTGCTTGGCTGGGTTAGGCTAGGCTGAAGGCGGCCCAAAACTCCTCCTTATGCCTCAACTCCTTCTCCAACTCCTCTAGGATCTATGCTAGTCGGGACTTGATGGTGAGGTCTTGCTTAATAATCAATGGTTCTAGCACAATCTCATACTTCAGGTCTCTCAAGTACTTTTTTAACATGGAAACATGAAACACATTGCGCACTCCACGTATGGACTTGAGATGGTCCAAGCGATAGGCCAACTTTCCAATTCACGCTAGAAAAAGAAATAGCCCAATATACCTCAGGCTAAGCTTCCCCTTGGTATCAAATCACACGATACCTTTAGTGGGAGGTACTCTCAAGAGCACCTGATCACCCACCTTAAATTCTAATTCTCCCCTCACATTTGCATGTCTTTTCTACCTAATCTGAGTCACTAGCAAATTCTGCATGATCTCTGCCACTCGTTCCTCTATTTGCTGGACCTAATCTAGACCCAACACTGCCTTCTCACCAACGACATCCTAGAAAAGTGGTGATATACACTTCCACCCATACAGAACCTCGAATGGTGTTGCCTAAACACTAGAGTGGTAGCTACTATTATAGGCAAACTCTGTGAGTACCGACTGATCCAACCAACAACCCTTCCACCCTTCCATGACAAAAAACATGACCTCAGCATGCCTGCTAATGTTTGAATGGTGTGCTTGGACTGTCCATCCGTTTGCATGTGTAAAGTGGTACTAAAGTGATGTTTTGTCCCCATAGCACTCTGTAAGCTCTCCTAGAAGTTGGAGACAAACTTAGCATCTATGTCTAAAACAATAGGCTTAGGTACACCATGCAACCTCACTATCTCCTTCATATAAATAGGTCCTAGAAGTTGGAGACAAACTTAGCATCTATGTCTAAAACAATAGGATTAGGTACACTATGCAACCTCACTATCTCCTTCATATAAATAGGCGTCAAATCACTAGCCATGTTCATTGCACAAATCATAATGAAGTGCACTGGACATACTGAATTAGTCCACCACTACCCAAATGACATCCTTACCTTGCTGGGTATGGGGTAAGTCGCCTATCAAATCTATAGTAATATCATCCCATAGCAGTGAGGAACATCCAAAGGCTGCAATAGTCCAACGGGCGCTTATGCTCACCTTCACTTGCTTGCAAATCCATGGGTGCCACATGATGAGTGATATCCACCTTCATTCTTTTCCATTAGAAAGTCTTCTTCAAATCTCGATATATCTTTGTCTCTCTAGGATGTACCTTATATAGGGTAGACGAGCCTCTCCCAAGTTATCTTCCTTGACTTCAACCTTTGTGGCACACAAAGACATCCCTTAAACTACAATGTACTCAAATCATCAAGGCTAAGATACCCTATTTTCCTTCATCAAGATGCTTCCTCACTTGTTGAAGCAACGATTATACCGTTGTTCTTCCCTTACTCGCTTTGGAATTGTTGCCTCCAATAACAACTATGTCACAACCTGTGCTGTACTAGCATAATAATAGGAAATTCCCATAAGATTGAAGTCAACAATAAGACAATCTAGAGTAGGGGGGGTCATCATGCAGTTAAGAGCATCAGCAACCACACTCGCCTTGCCAAGATGGTACTGGATAGTGAGATCATAGTCATTGATTAGCTCCAACCATCTTTTTTCCTCAAATTCACATCCTTTTGAGTAAAGATGTACTTAAGGCTCTTGTGATTGGTGAAAATATTGCAAGACTCTTCGTACAGTAGTGCCTCCAGATTTTTAGAGTGAAGACCACTGTGGTTAGTTCTAAATCACGAGTAGGGTAATTCTACTCATGTTTTTTCTACTGCCATGACACATAAGCAACCACTCTACTAACTTGCATGAGCACACAACTCAAACCCACTCAAGAAGCATTAGAGTAGATCGTGAAGTGCTTTCCTAGCTCAAGAATGGTAAGAATAGGAGCAGTCACTAACTTGTCATTTAGGGTACAAAAAACTACACTCGTATTCATCGGTCCACTAGAATTTCATGCTTTTCTACTTGAGCCGACATATTGGCTTGGCAATGATAGAGAATTCCTTCACGAAACACCAGTAATAACCAGCTAAGCCCAAAAACTCCTCACTTCCTTGACATTAGATGGTCTCTTCGGTCCATTATGGTAGAAACCTTGCTGGATCAACCTGAAATACCTTGGTGGTTAGTCACATGACCTAGGAGCCCACTCACACTTCATTAATTTGGCAAAGAACTAGTTCTTCCTTATAGCCTCAAGCACGAGCCTCAAATGCCACTCATATTCTTCCTTCATCTTGGAATAAATTAGGATATCATCGATGAACACCACAAAGTTATCAAGATACTTATGTAGCCTCTGTTTATCATCTCCATGAAAGCGATGCGGGCATTCGTTAGTCCAAAGAACACAACTTTATACTCATAGTGCGCATACCTTGTAAAGAAAGCTGTTCTTTCAATATCTTGCTCCTGCACATGATTTTGGTTATACCCCAACTCTAAATCAATTTTGGAGAACACCTTGGCTCCATTTAATTCATCAAACAAGTCTTCAATGCAAGGCAAAGGGTATTTATTCTTAATGGTCACTTGATTGAGGCCACGATAGTCGATGCATATGTGCCAACTCCCATCCTTTTTCTCTATGAATAGGACAAGGGCTCCCAAGGTGACACACTATGATGAATTAACTCCTTAGAGAACAACTCATCCAATTGCTTCTTCAATTCCTCTTGGAAAGGGTGTGCCAAATGGTATGGGGACAAAGAGATAGGTCGAGTACTAGGAACAAGATCAATCCAAAATTCCAAATTCTTTTCAGGAGGCATTCCTAGAAGTTCTACAGAGAATACATCTAGGTGCTCACATGCCACTGGAATATTCTCAATATGCAAAGGCACACTCGTCTTCTCCTCAAGTGCCAAGAGCAAACTAGACTTCATCACTTGTCGCCCAGGGAACAGGTTTGCCAACACATAGAGGGAATATGGAGGTGCATTCCCCTTAAACATTAAGTCCTCACCAGAAGGAGCCTGCATGGTGACCGTTTTCCAAAAGCAAGAAATCATGGCCCATTAGTGATGCAACAAGTCTATGTTAAGGATAACATCGAAATGCTCTAACTAAATTACCATTAGGTTAGCGATGAAATCCTCATCATCTATCGAAACCACACAACCAAGACATGCCATGGAGCTAGTAATGATACCCTGGAGAACTAAGTGTAACCGATTGAGAAATCGTGCACACTCAAATTCATTTTTAGCAAACTCACATGACACAAAGGAATAGGTAGCTCCAAAATAAAAAGAGTAAGGAGTCATGTGAATCCATTAGTAGGGTGCCTATCACCATGTCCGGTTGACCCATAGTCTCGCGACAAGCAACACGTAGACTCCAAAACGACACACCTACGTCCGCAAACGAGTTGTGCTCAAGTGATCTTAGTTTCCAAGCTCAAGCTTGGTGGAAGCTCAGCGAGACCGAGTTAGGGTCGAGATTGGATCCGGCCTAAGCTGGCTCATTAAGCTCGAGTAGGCTCAACTTCAGCTAGAGTATGCTCGTTAATAGTTAACAATTCAACATGCACTAATTTATAAACAATAAGAAAAACTAAAGCTCAAGCTTGGCTCAAGTAAGCTCGGTAAGAGTTAACACATAGTAATATTTAACAAGTGACAATAGAAAATTATAACAACTCACAACATAATAGCATGACTGTTTTAATAGGAACAAATATGAAAGAGAAAAAGACTTAGGAGTGTAGGCAGGTTGGGAACTTTACTAGGCCTTGATGTGCTATTTGAGCTCAGCTTGTTGAAGCTCACAAGCTCAGGATCAATCTTAAGCTTAGCTAATTTGAAGCAGCTTGAGCAGCTCGTGAGCCTCAAGCTTTTTTAACAGTCCTAATGGTGCTAGGGTAATGAGAGCCCCAACACTCTGCTGTGGCGGTATCAGAATTGGAGGAGGTGCGGTGAGCCAAAGTAGAGCAGTTTGTGCAGGGTGCTAGAGTACCCAGTAGGTAGTGCCCTGACTAGAGGAAGCTATGGCATAGGGGCGATTGCCAACATTTGGAAAGACCCCCGAGAAGAAGCAACTGATGATGATGTGGGTACCAGCTCCTACGTGGTGATGCTAGAGGGGTTGTGCTGGCACACCAACGCTTTGTGGCCTGCCTGGCCACAGTGATGACAGTTCCCCATCCAAGAGAAGTCAACGGCATGTTGTCCATCATCCCACTTATAGCACATCAAGCCTTGCCCTAAAAGTAGATCAAGCCTTGCCCTAGAATAGGATGATAGGCTATGATTGCTGAAGAGGAACAAGGCACCGAAGAATGTAGCACTGAAGAGGGCTACCTCAGAAACTTAGAATTGGACGCAGGGGATGTTGGGTCCCCTTGAACTTCTCAAAGATGGGTCATTGAGCAAACCCACTCCCCTCACTGAAGCTTCTCTTCTAGTCACCACCAAAAGCAATTGGTCCACATGAGGGTTCCATTCCTTTAGTGAGCTGCATGTCCATTCCTCTGGCTTGTTTGACCATAGAGTTAAAGTCACCTGGCACGGTAGCTCCCATAACATGACGGGCCCTTGGTGGAACCTCTTGGCCTTCTCAAGATTATTACTCTTGACTGATGATGCAAAATGGATTAGGTTATTGAAACTCGCCTTGTACTCTACCACGGTCATCTTTATTTAAATGAAGGTCGATAAACCGACCTCCATCCTTTACACAAAAGACTCAAGGTAGTACTTCACCTTAAACTACTCAACAAGGACCTCACAAGTGGCAAGACCCTAGGCAGGGGTCCTAACCGAAAGGACTTCTTCCCACTAGATGTCCACTTGACCCTTTAACTAAAAACTACGTGCGAGCCCTTAGTGCGTGAAGTCATCTGTAGGGCTTCAAACTGCGTCTCCATGTAGCACAACTAAGCCATAGCTTAGACTGGTGTGCTTGATCTATCAAAGATATCCAATCGCAATGCCATCACTCACAAAGGCCCACTCTTGCCTTCGGTGCGACCGAATTGGTAGCAACCACAGTAGGGGCTATAGCAGGCACATTAGTAGTAGGAGCTACCAACGCTTGTTGACAAAGTGTGTAAATCTCTCCCCAAAGCTCCCTTAGAATGGTTGAGGACCCAATATGTTCCCCAACCCCTAACTGCCTAGCTGGAGCAACATCTTCGCTGATTCTCTTGAGTGCGGCGCCCTCGGTGAATCGCTATCCTCGATGGCGGACTCCGTCCAACGTGCGGTGGCACCACCTAGCCACACCCACGGTCACGCCATGACCTCCACCACAGCCTTGGTTGACACCATGGCCTCTACCCTCGACATAACTTTACAAACAAATGTCACACAATCAACTCACGAGTGTCAATCTCGTAACATTAGAAATAAATAGTACAACAAGTGGAAAAGTAGTTTCAATACTTGACACAAACCCCATCCTTCTGTGCACTAGAGTGTGTCAAGTTTAAATAAGCTATTTGGGTTGCTATTTCTAAGTCACGTTTTAGAAGTTGCTTAACCTAGGTAGAATTTTAGTTTAATAACCAAACCCTAGGTCAAATTTTAGTTGATTGAGGTAGTCTAAGTTACCAATTTATTCACCATGGACCTAACGCCTGCTCTAATACCAACTATAACACTCCGACGCAACATCTGGACCTAGAATGCTACTACTACTCTATATCATTCCAAATTACATCCATCACTACTAAATTTCGGCAACAACTCTCTTAGTTGCGTTACTACAAAACAAGAGCAGAGCAAGCATCCATCGATACTCACCCAACCCATCCTTTTTTATGTGTGGACCTCATCCTCCACTCCTGTAGAGTGTCTATTGAAGTATGTCTTTCTTTTTCCACTCCCATGAGAGGTCCACACAAAGCAAACCATAGATGCTCATAAAGACCATCTCTTTCCATGATATGCGTGAACGTAATGCAACATTTGTTTTTAGCATTTAACACATACCATTAATAATTATCAATCTACATATCATCGAAACATGGTACCATTTACCATGACCATTCTCAAACAATCACCATGGAACTACCATTATTCACCACATTGCATCACTTTCATCTAACTAATATCGTCACTTAGTCAACATCATAGGTTCATCATAGATATCATAAACTGGTAGGCAATTTCACTTAAACCAAAACAATAAGAACAACCACCATTTGCTGTCTACCATGCACTTGCTTATTTAATCTTGTGGACGATGTATAGATGGCACTGGTCCTAAACCTCCACCTGGAGAAGCACAATCTAGTCTCAATACACCATAGTAATACATACACACATACGGAGCGACATCACTCCTAAACACGAAGCTCACACACTCTCTTACTGGAACTCACCTGAACCTCCACAAAATCGATAAACGAACATGGGGAAAGGTATTTGAGGTGTTATCCTAGCGAAGAATAGCTAAATTGGTGCACGTTCTTCCTCATCTTGGCCAGATCTAGTGTTGGCTTGTTCACCTTCTTTTAGGGGAGAGGGTGCCTCAGGGTACCCATTTTGGGGAAGCATGGGGCTTTAATAGCATGGGGAGGTGGAGTCTAGATGTGAGACAGTGGCGGTGCTCATTTTCACACATTGTTGCTCTGACCAGTGTGTTCGGGCTAGCAGTGAGAAGAAGAAAAGGAGAGAGGAAGAAGCATGTTGGCGCACACTCGGGCGAAACTGGCCGAGCAAAGGGAAAGAAGGAAGAGAGGACTGGGTCGATTGGTGAAGCTTGACTGAACAAATAAGACAGAAAGGAATGGGCTGAGGAGAACTTAGCCTAAGCTTTTCTAATGATTTTCAATTGCTTTTCCATTTTAATAAATTGCTAGAAAACAAATTAAATCCAAATAAATAGCAAAATACTATAGAAAAATTCTAGAAAATTCTAGAAAATACATTGAGGCACAAGAAACTCAAATAAAATATATTTGGAAATATTTAATATTTAATTTCCTCATATTAAATATTTTTAATTTCTTAAATTTCAAATTAAGCTTTAGTTAATTATAGAAAATCGGGGAAAATTTATACAACATTTTTATTTACAATTTTGTTTAAAATATCAAAAACCTAGGATGTTATAGACTACCCTATTAAGTGGAACCCCGACCCTGAGATTCAAGCATCCTAAAGATGTGGGAAAAAAACTCGGCTTTCCATAAGGTCTTCACACTTCCACGCTAGGTAAACTCAAAACTGAGTCTTGGTTGAGGAATAGGTTACTCGGCGTGACGTTGGGGATAACATGGTTCACGATTCCTCTTCCAATGCTCTTAGGTAGCGGTTGATGCTCATTTGGTTGATACAAACTTGAATAGTAGTGGTGGCATTGGATAAATCTGATTCACTATATAATTGATGTTGCTAGTGTTGTCCATTTGTTGACTTGCTAAGGTTCAAGATATGAGGGAAAAGCAATAGGTGAGGGGAAAGAGTCTAATTGGGGAAGTAGGTTAAACCCAAGGAACACTAAAACTCACACAAATGGCCAAAAGCTATTGAGAAAAAGTAGAAAACTTATAAAACAGGTTTTAGTATCACTATAAAACAATATGTCATAGGGCAGTTCCATAGTGCATACTATGTAAACAACAGAAGATCCAACGTCTACTCGACTAAATATATGACAACAGGGTCTAGCTACTCTTTGAAAAGATGAGTCCTTAAAGATCTAATCCTAACAACCTACCTAATGGCCTATCCACAAAGATGTGAATCATTCGATGATTTACTAGGATTGTGAAGGAAAGATGACCCATTTAATATTCCAAAAAGATGAAGGAAGAATTACGGGAAAAGAATACTATGAAGGGTAAGAATAGAAAGACAAGAAAAGATGAGAATAGCACATCAGTATTTTTTGTAAAATCAATTTTGAAGTCTTCCTGATAACGACTATTCTAACTAAGATCATGATCGATAGTCGACATGGATCTAATACCATCTCTATCGGGACCCAATTTTGCAAATCCAGACCCTCTGTGTATACTAAACTAGTCTAGGATCACGTTAGTGCACACAGTGGCAACATAAATGAAATATCATTCCATACACACGAATGACTAAGAAATAAGCAAATACCTTTATTATCAGAGTAACGACCTTAGGGTCAAGCGTGCAATTAATAGCCTCAATGGCCAAACAACTCAAGTAAACTATAGCGAAAAGAATAAAATAATCTTCAAATGTAGCCTATCCATATGCCCATAGGCAATCGATCGAGGTAGCGTGACCTAGTTTTACTATCCTCAAGATACTCCTTAAGAAATGGCTCTTCATTAGAGATGAAATCTTGACTTCCAACAAACGACGACATTGTTTATAGTAAGGATAAGCACATGGAGTATTCAGCAAGTTGTGCATACGGGTGCAATTATGTATATATGCAAGGCTTATTCCAAGGGATGGTTGATATGGTTTATTTTGCAAAAAAAAATAACTTGCATTGAAATACAATAAATAGATTGCAAAGTATAAGCTAATAGATATTAACAAATTGGTAAGTAAATGATAGATGAAATAAATAAACTGGCGAGGCATCACCTGATGCCCATCCAAAGATTCCATCTAGCCACTGGTACCAACCAGTCTAAGCATATTTTCTAAAATTTTCTAGCAAGGTTGTTCTTCCAAATTCTAACCCTCTTGTGAAATTCTCGAGCATTGCCCATGACCACGGAAAAGGTTATTCGAATAGTTTGGTAACACTCTACAGAGATTGTACAACTTTATTCACACAATATGATCAACTTGTAGTGTCACCGATATAACACGCTTCCTTAGGCGTGCTAACCAAGAAGATCACAACAAAGCCTTTATAATACCTCACAACAATAATAGCTTGATGATGAAACACAACCTTTAGCAAGGCTCCAACCAATGTAGTCCACCCCGAACTAAGCCCCCCATGGAACTAAACCTGCACCATGGCTAAATCTACCATGCTGTCGTTCTTCCCTGAATTTAGCTTAGCTGTGCTAGAGTTAGAACTCAACAAAATATTCAGCCAGGTTTGTCCCATACCAGACATGTAGTTCTCTGATGAAACTCAGTTCAATGGCACATGAGGTTGAATCCTTAGTCAATCGTAGGCAAGCCTCCCATTGATTCAATGCTACAACACTGTAACATCCTGATTTTCAGAGTATTTTTGAATTTTCTAAAATAAAATTAATCATTTGTATTTTTCTTGAATTAATTAAAACTTAACTTGAATTTTTAGAAATTAAAACAATTTATTATGAATAAACTAAACTTCAATTAATTGAAAATCTATTTTATTAGAATTGTTGGTGTTACAAGGATTGTTTTGTATTTTTTTGGAATGTTTTGGATTTATTTGCTATTTATTAGATCTCAATTGAATATATCCTGTTTTCTAAAATTTAGAAAAACATGGCGAATACGGATTCGCTCTCGAGCTGAATTCCCATTTCTTTCAGCCAATCCATTTCCTCGGCCCGTTCAATTTCGCTTCACGGCCTAGCTCGCCGCCCGCTCCAGCCCATCTCTCTCGCACCCGCCACGCATCGCTCACTCTGGCCTGCCCATTTTCCTTCACTGCCACTCGGGCCCACATGTCAGCCATCTGGCCCTGTCAGTCTGAGCTATCGTCTTCCTCCCGAACACTTTTTGCCGCTGCGCCGTAACCGACATGAACGCCGCGTCGTCTCCGTTTCAAACTCCGCCCCTTCGTGCATAAGAGTGCGTTTGGTTTCGAGGCAAAGTGGGATGGAGCGGGTTATCCACGCTTTTTACGGGACGAGGTGGCCCCGTTCTTTATTTGATTCTATGGATGGGGCGAGCCCCTTTTTTTGTTTGGTGCAAAGGATGAGTGAAGGACGAAGCCGCCCCAATTTTTGTTTGGATGGATGAATATGGACACATAGATTTGCAACAGCATCAGCAACGATTATGCAATATCCATTTTATTTTTCCTTTTTATTTTTCTCTCTTTTTCTTTTTCTTCTTCCCTCTTTCTTCCTTTTCCTTCTTTTCTTTTCTTTCCTCCGCCCGTTCCCCTTTTCCTCGGTTCGGCCGACGCCTCTACTTCTCCTCCCCCCATCTCCTCCTCTCAGCTCCCACGCCTCTCACTCCCCGCCGCACCGCCTCGGCTCTCCCGGCGCGCACCGCCGCACGCCTACTCGCCTCGGCCTCCACGCTCCCCTCGGCTCCTCTCCTCCCGCGCCGCCTCCCCGCCGCCCCATGGCCCCCATCCCGACCGCCTCCCCACCGCTCCTCGGCTTTCTCGCCGTCTACGCCTACTCCCGCGCCGCCCGCCGCGAGGAGGCGGCGCCGCCCGATCGTCGCGAGGAGCTCCGCCCCTGGCTCGGCTGCCTGCGTGCGGCGTGGGAGCGAGCGGGCGCGCGAGAGCTGCGCGGGGACCGAAGCGCGCGCGGAGCTGAAAAGTGGGGCGCGGGCGTGCATGGGAGCGGCGCTACCTCACGCGCAGGCGGCGCGAGGTGGGGCGCAGCGCCATCCGCTCGATTTCGGTGGATGGGGCGCCCGAATCTGAGCGAATATTCGGTGGTGGCCGCCGCCTCCTGTGACTCGAATCAAGCGGTGACTCCAGCGGGTCGCCCGTTCCATCCATCCTAATACAGACAAACCAAACACATCCTAAAAGGGCGCCGAGACCCTAAAAATAAGCACGCCGAGCCGCCGCAAAAGTTCTCGCAAGCTCAAGTCTCAGCCCTGCCATCCTCGTGTGGAATTCAGCGATTGAGTTCGTCACCTGCCTTAGCTCCAGTGAGTGATTACTCGCGTTCCGAGGAACGACTGTCGTTGCCAACCAGTGTGTTAGCTCTACCTCGACCTGGGCCACTCCTTCCGCACCACGCCGAGGTTCAACGACTCGAGTAAGCGAAGTTCACTGGAAAACTCATGTTCTTCCTCGCCACGATCGCCTATATACCCTAGGGTTGGCGGCAAGCTCCAAAGTGTCGCAAGCATACCGGGATGATCACGTCTTGGGTGATTCGTCATCAAGTCTCGGTGATTCTACGAGCGCGCAAAGCATCGTTTCCATCCGAGATCAAGTCGTGGTTTCTACATCGAATCCCGTCATATGGTTCGACGCGCGTGTCGAGTACCACACGCCGTCGTCCCGGCGTCGGTGTGGTTGTCGATGTCACCTAATTGCACCATTGCGCATTCTTCGTTGAGGAAGAACCGTCGCCGATGTGCACAGATGCAGCATGCTCGGGAGCCGCGGGCTCCGGTGAAAGAGAGACCACCTAGGTCATCAAGAGGCGGCTCGAGATCATCGTTCATCTTGGCCAGCGGCCAGCGGCGCCCCTCGTCTCTCTTCTTCTTCCGGCACTCCGGGCCCAATGCCCGATTTTCCTGCGATATTTGCACGTAAACTTGTCGATGACCTTGCTGCCATCGTCCTTGTGTGCATCGTCGGTATCGCGCTTGGGTGGCTGCGTGCGCTGCTGGCGAGACCGAGCCACCGCTTGTACCACTTCCATCGGCGCCCGGCGCTGCCGTCGCTCCCACCCTCCTCGTCGCTTACGTGGCGGCGGATGAGATCCTCCTCCTTGACGAGAAGCAGCCGAGAACCAAACTCTGTGGCCACTGCTCGTGCGTCGATCCGCTGCTCCACGGACCGGAGACGGCCTGTGACCTCCTCGATGGACAACTCCTCGATGTTCAGCAGCGTCTCGATTGAGATCGCGACCTGCATGGACCGATCAGGAACCACCTGGAGAAACTTGCGAACAACCTCGGCTTCGTCGATCTCATCGTCGAGAAGACGTAGATTGTTGACGAGGCCCACAATTCGCATCGAGAAGAGACCACGTCCTCTCCGGCTGTGCCGCATTCGTCCGCGACGACGTAAATCTTGAGGCCCTCGGCCACCGCCCGTATTGCGGTACTGCACCTTCTTCCGCACCACTCTGATGTAGAGGCTCTGTGAGGCTTGGAAGACGCCCAGACACTGAAGAATACACTCACAGACTTACGCACGCGAAATACTGCTGCTGCTCTGAATGCATCACGGATGGAAGGAGAAGATGAATACTACTGCACTGAATCCATCACCATTTGTTATTTGCCTTTGAGGCTTTATACAAACCAAATACACAGCAGTTACTCCCTGCCGTTGCCCAGCGGAAACGACGCCATGCTTCGCCTTGAAACGTCACAGCGTTCCGGCGAGAGCGCGTACAATTATACGTATACATGAACAGTACCATGCAGTGAAACAGTGCGACTCTGCACGGGATTAAGTCCATCAAGCGCCATGTCTAGCCTCGTCAAGCCTTTCTTCGCTAGTTTCACCGTTGCACGTGCTTGCACCATCATGGATGTCACCGTCGACCTGCCCGCCATGCCATCTAGCCAGCTAGGGCCGTTGGATAGCTTTGCCTCGTTGGAAGAAAGCCAGAGTTGACCTTGCCGACCCGCCATACACCGCCGTTCGCCGCCGCTGTCGCTGGAGCTCTAGAACGTTGGTTCATCCACGTCGACTGTCAACATGGCTCGCCACCTCAACACCAAAGCTGACGTGTTTGCCAGTTGTATGCCACACCAGTGCCACACAAGACTCAGCCTGCCACCTCATCCCACCACAAAGCAATGCCACTGTCAGGATTCAACACCACCAGCTGATACTCCAAATCGCTCCACTGGTCTCTGAACTCACGCACACGACAACCTGATTTGTGGTTGTGAACAGTATCTGAATAAAAACCGACAATGGAGTGAAACGAGTGAAGGCAGGGTATTGCGGTGCCAGAACTCGCACCTTTTCTGAGTCTTCCTATTTCATTTATTGACTCCTCGTTAGGAGTTAGTTACATGCAGGAAATGGCCAACGAGAATATCGGATCTCTCGTCAAGCACCCGAGTATCAAGTTCAGCCACAGAAAATGAAAACTGACTGAAAACACTGTCTAACTGAATTCCGGTCACTCCGGACTATTTTCAGCAGACTCTAACAAGCATGAATGCAACTTAGAAATAGCTAGAACTATAAACATGAGAAATGTGCTCAAGATTACATTTATTTCCAACAAAACCACCCCCTAATCTTGAAGCACTTACACATGTTCTAACCCCAATTTTGTTCTCAGCTCGATAAAATGAACCCGACCAAGAGGCTTAGTCAGTATATCAGCCAGTTGCTCCTCAGATCGAACATGCTGAACTGAAATCTTCTTCTGCTCAACACACTCTCTTATAAAATGAAAACGTGTGTCAATATGTTTGCTTCGATCATGAATTACTGGGTTCTTGCAGAGATTAAGAGCTGATTTATTGTCCACTTTCAGCACTGCACAGCAGAGATCCTTCTCCAATATTTCTGCAACCAAACGTCCCAGCCATATTCCTTGGCAGGCAGCAGTTGCAGCTGCAATATACTCAGCCTCACAGGTAGATAATGCCACTACCTTCTGTTTCTGAGATTGCCAACTGATCAAGCTATTCCCAAGTGTGAACAAGACTCCAGTTGTGCTTTTCCTGTCATCAATATCCCCAGCCATGTCACTATCACTATAGCCAATTAATTGGGGATTTGCTTCTTGTTTCCTTCCAAACCTGCAGCCAATATTCAGAGTTCCTGCAATATAGCGCAGTATTTGTTTGACTGCAGCCCAATGTTCAGCATTGGGTCTCTCCATAAATCTACTTACATAGCCCACTGAATAAGCTAGATCAGGCCTTGAATTCACCAAATATCTCAGGCTTCCTACAATGCTCCTGTACAATGTAGGTTCAAAACATTCTCCAGTACTCCTTTTGCTCTGCTTGAATCTGGACTCCATGGGAATCTGAGAGGGATTGCAACCTTCCAATCTTCATTTCTCTAAAATCTTTGCTGCATATGCTGTTTGTGACAAAGTGATGCCATCTTCAGACTGACAGACCTCCATCCCAAGGTAGTAGCTCAATAAGCCTAGACCACTCATATCAAACAATTTCTTCATTTGCTCCTTGAAATTGGTTATCTCATCTGTTTGGGCTCCAGTAATGATGAGATCATCAACATATACCCCTACAATCAGTCTTGTGCTTCCAGTGCCTCGGGTATAAACTGCACTATCTGTAGCTGATCTGACAAAGCCCAGATTTGTAAGACTTGTATCCAGTTTGGAATTCCAAGCCCGAGGTGCTTGTTGCAAACCATACAACGCTTTCCTAAGCTTCAAAACCTTATCTGCGTTTCTCTCATCAATGAAACCCGGAGGCTGAACAACATATACATCTTCCTCTAATTCCCCATTCAAGAATGTGGATTTTACGTCCATATGATGGATCTCCCAACTTTCTTGTGCAGCAACTGCAATGAGCAAACGCACTGTCTCCATTCTCGCCACCGGCGCAAACACTTCATCAAAATCAACTCCGTGCTGTTGCACGTATCCTTTCGCAACCAGTCTGGCCTTGTGCCTGATCACAGCACCTCTTGCATCCTTTTGGATCTTAAAAACCCACTTCAATCCGATTGCACGATGTCCTTGCGGCAAGTCAGTAAGGTACCATGTGGAATTACCTTCAATTGAATTCATTTCTTCAATCATTGCCTTGCGCCAGCAGCTCTGCTTCTCAGCCTCATCAAAACCCGTTGGCTCCTCCTCGGCCATCAGGCACTGATCGCTGTAGTCGAAATCTGGAATCAGAGTCGTGGAAGCATTGAGGTCGTCAATTCTTCGATATCGGCGTGGTGCTTCACTAGTACCGGCGGAAGCGTCACTTGGAGGTGTGCAGAATTCCATCTGCCCAGAACTGTTCGATGAGTCCGGAGTTGTAGTTCCGCCTAGCGAGATGCCATTCCCTTGAGGAGAATTCCTGTCAGCTCCATCATCAACACCGTCGTTGGCGATTATTGTGGACTCTAGTGTCGGACCTCCAGAAACAGGAATTGTGAAATAATCAACCGTGAAATGTTCTGGCTCCCGTTCTTGCATCCCACTAGAATCACTCCATTCCCAGCTCGCTGCCTCATCGAAGACAACATCGCGTGTCACACAGACACGCCTTGTCGTTGGATCATACATGCGATAAGCTTTGGATCCTCCCTCATAGCCAATGAAAATCATCCTCGTGCTTCGGTCTTCCAATTTCTTGAGATTCGGCTTCACTGACTTGACGTAGCGAATACAGTCGAAGATACGCAGGTGCTCTACACTTGGTCGCCGGCCGTGCCATGCTTCATAAGGTGTCACCCCGTCCAGACTCTTCGTTGGTGATCTATTCAGAATATACACAGCAGTTACCATAGCTTCTCCCCAGAAATGGTCAGGCAAACCCTTCGCTTTTAACATGCTACGTGCTGTAGCAACGACGGTCTGATTTCGGCGTTCTACAACTCTGTTTTGCTGCGGAGAGTATGGTGCGGTGAGTTGGCGCTTCATTCCCTGATTTGCACAATACTCCTCGAACTCGACAGAGGTGAATTCTCCACCCCTATCGGTGCGAAGCATCTTTAATCTTCGTCCTGTCTCAACTTCGACGCCAGCCTGAAATTGCTTGATTGCCTCCACTGCTTGCCCTTTTGATGACAGTAGCTGGATCCACATAAACCGACTCATGTCATCCACGAGCAACAGAAAATACTTCTTGCCCCCCGGAGTCACTGGCGCAATCGGACCACAGAGGTCCCCATGCACCAGCTCGAGCGCCGCCTGCGCCCTGAATTTTGATTCTTGTGGGAACGACGCTCGTCGCTGCTTACCAACAAGACACCCGTTGCAAAATTGATCAACTTGCTCAAGCATTGGGAGCCTTTCACCATCTCTTCTTGTGCAAGCTTACGGAGTGCCTGGAAATTAAGATGACCGTAACGAGCATGCCATCGCCAGGTCTCCTTGCTGCACACTGCCGCCAAGCATACGGGTTTTGCCACCTTCAAACTGAGAAGGTAGAGACGGTTCAAGTTTCGAGATACCTTCGCGAGCAGAATGTTCTCTTGATCACGGATGGAAAGAACCCCTTCCTCTATATGAATCTTGAACCTTTGCTCGTCCAATTGCCCAATGCTAATAATGTTATTCTTCAACCTGGGGATATAGTAGACACTCTCCAGGGCACGGTGCTCCCCACAGATTTCCACCACAGAACCGTCACCAAATTTCACGGTTCCGGTGATGTGGGTGTCAAGCTCGGCGAATGCTTTCTTGGCGCCAGACATGTGATTTGTTGCACCGGTATCAAGGTACCAGGTGCAGGGACCGAGTTCTACAGCATCCTCCTTGAACTCAATTCCTTGGCCTTTGACTCATTGAGATGCACCTGTTCGTCAACACTGAGTGTCGCGACACCGGCCGAGGAGAGTGCACAGCTCTGTCATCAGGAGAGTAGGTTCATCTTCTGTCTGAGTCAGATTGGCTTGATCCTTGCGCTCTCGCCGTGGCTTGGGACACTCCTTCGCATAGTGCCCGAAGTTACTGCAATTGTAGCACTTCACCTTCGAGCGATCTCGCGACCCTCCGCCCGAGGCAGCCTCCTTTCCGTCGCAGTCCTTTTGAGACCCTCCTTTCTTCTGGCGCCATTGCTTGTGTTTACCGCCGAAGCCACCGCTAGTCTTCTTGACACCGGTTGAGGAGCCCTCCCGATCCTTCTGCTTCATGCGAGCCAGCCATTCCTCCTCCGTGAAGAGAAGTTTTTCGCCTTGGTGCACGCCGCTGGACTCGTCTTCGTCGCCATATCGATCATCTACTAATGATAGGCGTCTGACAAGTTCTTCCATCGGCATCGTCTTCAGGTCAAGCAACTGCTCGATTGCAATTGCCACTTGCCGATACTTGGGAGGTACGACCCGTAACATCTTCTTGATTGCTTGCTCATCTTCTAATACGCCCCCCATCTCACGGATGTCGTTGACGAGGCCGGTGATGCGCATCCCGACATCTTCGACTGATTCACCATCCTTGAACCGGATGGAATCAAACTCCTGACGCAAAGCTTGCTGCCTTGCGTCACATACGCGAGTGACGCCAACTCGCATCGTCTTGACAGCATCCCAGCCAGCCTTTGCAGAATCCTTTGTCGCCAGGGACCTCAGCATCTCCCGCGGCATAGCCTGGAGAATCGCTGCGAGTGCGATGCGATCTTCCCTGAAGTCGCCGTTTCGGGCTCAATTGCACCCCATACTCCTTGGGCTTGCAAATTCACCCGCATCAACAACGCCCAATCTGCGTAGTTGGTTCGCGTCAGCACCGGGTACCTGGCGCTACCCCGACTCTCTTGATGCCTGCTGGGAAGCCGCCGGGATCAACTCTGCAGCAGATCCTGATTTGTCGCCGACGCCTCCCATGCTATCCGCCTTCCGGTGGTGTGTATCTGCTTGGCGTATTCGACATGATGGCAGGATCAAAGACAAAGCTCGATACCAAATGTCAGGATTCAACACCACCAGCTGATACTCCAAATCGCTCCACTGGTCTCTGAACTCACGCACACAACAACCTGATTTGTGGTTGTGAACAGATCTGAATAAAAACCGACAATTGAGTGAAACAAGTGAAGGCAGGGTATTGCAGTGCGAACTCACACCTTTTCTGAGTCTTCCTATTTCATTTATTGACTCCTCGTTAGGAGTTAGTTACATGCAGGAAATGGCCAACGAGAATATCGGATCTCTCGTCAAGCACCCGAGTATCAAGTTCGGCCACGAAAATGAAAACGACTGAAAACACTGTCTAACTGAATTCCGGTCACTCCAGACTATTTTCAGCAGACTCTAACAAGCATGAATGCAACTTAGAAATAGCTAGAACTATAAACATGAGAAATGTGCTCAAGATTACATTTATTTCCAACAGCCACATCCTTGCCATGTCATCATCCAAGTCATTGCCATGTAGGAGCCATGTCATCATCTGTTCACACGTGTTATGTAGAGACCTGAATATGCAAATTCGGACTCTCTGTGTATTCAGTGTACTAGTCTAGGATCACGCTAGTAAATATAGTGGAAACATTAATGAAATATCAGCCATATTCACATTTAACCAAGAAAAAGACTCAAATATTATTAATTACTAGAGTTACGACCTTATGGCTAAACATACAGGTAATAGTTTGAAAGACTCAAGAAACTAGCAGCGGAAAGCACAAACAAACGTAGTAGCCATTCGACATACCCACATGCAATCAATTAGAGAGCGAAGTCCTAATTTGCGAAGTTATTGAAGTACCCTCCTTCACATGCCTCTAGCTAGTATGGTTCCTCTTCTTCAACCGAACAAAATGAATAAAGCCGTGAGTAAATAGAGTACTCAGCAAGTCATTTGTAACAATAATGCGATATAGTATGCAAGGCTTATCAAATGATGCCTGGATGGTTATTTTGCGGAAAGTAATAATTTAAAGTAAATACAATAAACAGATTGAAAGCGAACTTATAAATGAGTAAATTAATAATTAAACCAAAGGAATTAAATAGACCGCAAGTGAACTAACCATTCACGTAATAAATCACCAGTGAACTAACCATTCATTTCCCAACTTAATCCTAACCAAGTTTTACGAAACATCTACCCCTTGTATAAAATCACTGAGCATTGTCTATGACCTGGAACATGGCTATTCGAATAGTTTAACACTCTGCAAAGGTTGTACAACTTTACTCACATGACATGATCATCTTATATTGCCACGCGATTAATACACTTCCTTTGGTATGCGGTAAAGAGTTTATGACAAAACCTTTACAATATACAATCTCAGCCTAGTTCTGCTCCTTAATGAGGATCCATGACTACGATCAAACCACATACATCCAAATGACAGAACTGAAATTAAAATATCATAAATTAATTAGCTAGGTCTATCCTATACTAGACATGTGATTGTACGGTAGGGCTCAAATCAATGGCGCACAAAGTTAAGTCCATAGACATTACTCAGGCGAAACATCCACATCTCAAAAGTGCTAACAACACTTTCCCCTTTACTGCACGATCATTCGTCCAACTGAAAACCATTTTGTATAACCACCACCAATGACACTACCCATGTTATGGCATTCAAATTTTATAACTGTGACTAACCAGCAAGATCAGTCAAGATTAGTTCCAACAGCATATACAATCACAGATATAATTATTTCTTAATTACTAAATCAATTATAATGGAATAATTTCTTAATTAAATGCCGAGTTTCTTATAATTTCATTGGAATAATTTTGAAATAGGTGTTTGTCCTGTGGGATCATTATAATTATTTCTTAATTACTAAATCAATTACAATGGAGTAATTTCTTAATTACTGTCAAGTTTCTTATAATTACATTGGAATAATTTTGAAATAGGTGTTAACCATGTAGGATCATTACACTTGGCTATTTCCTTTTAAATAAAGCTCTTCACTATGGTCGACACGCATACACCTTTCTTCATTGATTGGTTCTTCCTCAAGCTTGATGCTGTCTCCAAATGTAGGCAACTTGAAAAATTGATTGTACTCTTCCTCGTCCACGACATTCTCAACTCTGACAATATTTCTTTTTCCCTTAAGAACTACGTGACATTTCTTATTTGCTGGGTCAGTTACATAAAAAACTTGAACAACTTGCCTCGCGAGTACGAATGGTTCATCTTTGTATCCTATGCATTTGAGGTCCACAGTAATGATGTCGTACTTATCGACCTTCACACCCTGTGGGAGTTAAACCCAACAGCACCGAAATAGAGAGATCTTAAAAATCATGTAGTCGAGCTTCCAAATCTCCTCTACAAGCCGATAGTAAGAGCTTGGGCTAGCTGTACTGAACTACACATCACGAGATGCATCTATGCGACCACCTAAGTTCTAGATTATACTCTTTCTATCATGATCTATTGTATAAAATTTGTACCCATTAATGTCATATCCTCGTCGTGTCACAATTGTAAATTTTGTCCCTTTTGCCAACCATTGCAGCGTTTCACTTGACGACCTCCCAGTGAATCGCACCCTCAACCATTCATTAAACCGACGGTTGTGCTGTCTCATGATCTAAACCTCCGATCGGCTTGAATTCTCTTCGCGTAGCATGTCCTTGTGATCTTCAATATACGAGAACGCTTCAATCATGTGTTCCAAGACCGTGAAATGGGCTTGAGTGTACGTATCCAGATCAGGAGTTAAGGACCAGTCTATGAGCTCTCGCTACAAAGCCCTATCATACTACCATAAGGCTAATATGGGACAGTCCTGGCTAACTAATTTGAAGGTCCCAACCTGAGTCTCGTTGTAGGTTGAAGATCAGTAATCTCTTAGGTTCCATTAGCTATGATGGAATCCATCTCGCTATGGGCTACATCCTTCCAGTACTCTGCATCTGGGGATGCATATGACTCTGAAAGAGTACGTGGTTCATCATATATAAGATAGGCAACATAGTCATCATTAAAAGACTTTTCAGTCCTCTGTCTCTTACTCAACTCTAATTCAGGTACTGTGTCACCCATACTGGGAGTAATAGAGTGTTCATAAGAACCATCAGAAACATTGACTTCATTTGCTCTCATAAGAAACACATTTTCAAAGAAAGTCACATCACGAGTAACCTTGGATTTAACCACTAGAAATCTGTACAACGGGCAGATCCTAGAAAGATACAGTCAACGGTCTTGGAAACAAGTTTCCTTTTCTTTGGCAAAGGTACATGCACTTTTACAAGTCAACCTTAAGTATGAAGAAAGAACATGTTCGGTTTTCTCCTATTCCATCCTTCATAAGGTGTTTCTTCGCTATTGCGGAGAGGCACCCTATTTAGGACATAATCAGCTGTGAGAACTGCCTCACCCCACCATGAGTCCGACATACCTGAACTCTGTAACATGGCATTCACCATGTCACAAAGAGTTTGGTTCTTTCGTTCGGCTACTCCATTTGATTGGAGAGAATATGGTGGAGTAACTTCATGAATTATTCCACCTTCACAGAATGGGAGAATTCCTTAGAGATGTATTCACCTCCTTGGTCCAATCTCAACCGTTTGATTTTTTTCTAGTTGATTTTTCACCTTAGCCTTGTATATTTTAAAATGTTCTAGTGCTTCATCTTTCGACTTAAGTAAATAAACATAACATTACTTAGCCACATCATCAATGAGAGTAAACAAATAACGCTTGCCACCTTTAGTTAAAATGCCATTCATCTCACAAAGATCAGAATGAATTAACTAAAGTGGAGAAGTATCTCATCTCTCAACACTATGTAAAGGTTTTCGAGGCTGCTTTGTTTGCACACACACTTCACACTTTGAGCCCTTCTCATACTTATAAATTGGAATTAAACTCATTTTGCTTAACCACTATATTGCTTCAAAATTAACATGACATAAACGAGAGTGTCAAATATCATGAACTTTATTGCAATGAATAACATTAAAATTGTTTGGATTATTGAAATCAAGAATATATAAGAGGAACATGCCTCCGCTTTCATAGCCTTTTCCCACAAAAGTACTAAATTTGGTCAATATGACCTTATTAGACCCAAAAACAAGCTTTATTCCTTGCCTACAAAGCATGGACCTGCTGATAAGATTACGGGACATCGCAAGCACATACAGTACATCTCCAAGGATGAGCATCTTGTCGGAAGTGAGCTTCAGGTAGACCTTGCCAATCCAACGCACTGTAGTGGTGGTGTGTTGCCCAATGGGATGGAGCCACAGTGTCACCTTGAAATGAAGAGAAACATGAACGATCAGCACAGATATATCTAATTGCACCTGTATCAATCCAACAATCAATTAATGAATTTGCCATAAAGACTTGAGGTACATACCCATCTGAAACAGGACTGGCTAAAGCCACATTGGCTTTAGCCTTACTTTTGTGCTGATCTAGAGATGGTCCCTTGCCTTCTGATCCACGACACTTGCTGGCCTTATGGCCTTCTTTGCCGCACACGCAATGTAAAGATCACCTTCTTCTTCTTCTTCATTAGTTGGGTCTTGGGCTTGTTCTAGGATGATTCTTGACTTTCTTCCCATTGCTCTTAATGTTCTTGACTTCCACCTAGTGGGATTGGACATAGGACATTTCATCACTGCTGACCCTAGCACGCTCCTCCACAATTTATTGATTATTATGTGCTCCTTAATGTGTCTTTGAGCTATCACAAAGTCTCTCCACGAAGGTGGTAACTTGGCCAATATAACATTTACTTCAAAACCCTCGGCAGAGAGAGTCAGATCGATTTAAATCACATACATGGAGCTATAGCTCATGGAGCTGCTCCATCATCGACCGACCCTCTACCATCTTATAATTCAAGTAATTTGCAGTAATGAAAGACTCATTTCCATTATCCCCTTCTGAATATTTTCATTCAGCTCATCCCATAGCTTTTTGGCCTCTGTAAAGTTGACATAGACATCGAAAAGCCGATTTGATAGAATGGCCAACAACCTAGCCAAAGCTGAATGGTTTGCATCCTCCCAACGAGTTTTATCCTCGCCTTCCAAAGGAAGCATTGGAGGATCCAAAATGACCCAAAATATATTTAGTTCAAAAAACCATAGTTTTGTCTTAGCTTGCCAACACTTAAAATTAGCACCATCAAATGCTTTCGGTTTAAAGAAGTCAGAGGATGAAACCATTTCAACAAGTATTGATTTTCTAGATTGTTGGAGATTAAGCAATTTTAGCAAGTATTCTAGTTTAATTCCAGATTTAAGCATGAGCAGTAAAGTTATATTCCAGCAATTTCTATATGATAAGAGGAATAACAGAAGGTAGATGAACATTGAAGTAATGCTCCAGTCATATGAACAAAGGAATAAACTTAACAGGTAATCATGTGAGCCTCAAAATCTTGCATAATGCACAGATGTGTGTTTAGGTTTTTACTCTCGGTGTCGGGTGCACAAACAGTGAGCATGGCCTCCTCACCACTAAAGGCCAAGTCTTAATCACAAGTAGATGTGACAATTTCTAAGAGATAATGACTTCTCGTGAGCTCTTATATTACTTACAAATGCTAACAACGGTCTACAAAATAACTGAAGTAAATACTAACAGATCTAGTATTGCTAATTCATAAGTAGAATGCTCAAACAAAGAAGCATCAACAATATGAGAAGGTAAATAATCAACTTAGGCAGTCAACAGAGCAGCTCATAGTCTATCTTATAACCACAAATTGTCACACTAATATCACTTTGACCAATCTTCTTCACAGAGTAATGACAAAGCCCACAATTTATCATGCAAAGTCCTCCCAGAGCTAGCAATTACCACATATTTTAGAGATAATAAATAGGGATAACTCACTAGCACGGCAAACTTATGTGCAATAAAGATTACACAATGTAAAATCTCACTATGCAGTGGCAGTCCAAACCACTGAGATGGCTGACAGGGGCAAGGCTCGTCGCATAGATGATGTCCCAGAAAACCAATCACCTGCGTATGCCCGGATATCGCTGAAGAGGTTAATGGAGATATAATGTCCAACTTCACAAATCGGTACTCACCAAATCGGATGAAGCGACTTGACCACGGCAGATCGAACATGGTTGAATGACCACGGTAGAACGACCATGGCAGAGCGACTACGGCAGGTTGACCATGATAGGTCGACCACAGTAGAAGGAACACGATAGAGGTAGCAACAACCAAGATCGATTACACCACAGAGAATCAGTAGAGCCTCGTCGAGGTGGAAATCACCCAGAATCTAGTGAGTTTACGGGAGCAAACTGCACATGAGACCAAAGGAAAACCGCCACCACTTACTCTTAGATCTTGGTATGTTCTCTTAATCGCTCTATACCAAAACTTTCCCATGGCTCGCTTTTAAAGAGAAAAATGGGGAAGATCTAAAATCAGAGGAGAGGGGAAATGGCACTGCACCAGCTACCAGACCAAGTACGGTGCAAGAAGAGGAGAGCTCGATCTGATGCCTTCTCTCAGCTATTCAGTCAACCTACCACATCCCCCTCCTTCATACCTCTTACATGTGGCTTTGGCTTGGCTAGGGCAGTCAGCCTGCCTCCCCTTTAATAGTGCGCTTGGCAGGGTTGTCCTGGGCCGAACCTAGTCCAAAACTCCTGCATTTCATTTTTTGGATATTACAACCATGTCTAGGTAGAGTCGATATTTTTATGCGTGTAAGAAAAACTGCTGCTTTTCAACATGCTTCAAAAAAAAACAAGATGGGTGTCCATCGCCAATTAGCTTATCTTAGACCAATGTTAGTCACTATGGACTCAACTTGGTAAATCAAAATGAAAGTCAATTTTTGTTTCCATCTTCTAAGCCTTGATAAAAAAATAGGAAAATCCAATTTAAAATTACAAATAAGATTTGGCAAAAGGAAATTATTTATAAAGGTTTACAGGTTGCACATTGGAGGTGACATAACCGTATCAGAGGGTATACTACCTTCCTTAGTCAAACTTTTTAAAAATTTACCTCTAGGGCTTTTCTTAATGTAGAAATTACACATGGTTTAGTTTAGTCTCTACTTGATCTTCTTATTTTGGCACTTTTCATCCTCTACCATCTTTCACAACTTTACGTGCTCCTGATATGCTCTTGTAGTGTGCTAGTTGTCCAAGTGCTACATTGCCACCGTCTTCAACAACCGGGGTTGTCACGAGTGCCATCAGGAAGAAATGATTGAGGACAGAGCTAACAGATGGATGACCAAGGAGTACGACATGTATACACCCGGAGAGATGATGATAGCAGCAATCTCCACCACAGAGGATGGAGAGTTCATTAGCATTCTTGAAGATACAATCACAAAGCTTTGAGAAGTATACTTGCTTTGCCACTTTGTTCTGGATGCACTTGATCTCAGTATTTTTCTTACCCATTCTTGGCTTACTCCTCACCAGCGCATAGCTAATCAATAGATTCTAGCCTCGTAGGTGTATGTTAGCAAAGATTGTAAGTTATGAGCGGATGATACACCTACATTTATATATATTCGAGAAATGGGGCATACGTTTGAATAAACCTTTGCCAAGTGAATATTTCCTAAATCCAGTGCTAATCTACATATTTGGTACGTAATAAAGAGAGGGCATTTTTAATGCGTGGACAACGAACGTAGTCTTGAGTTATCCTGGGTAATTACTAGAATTGCCTCCTTCATCTTCTTATTTTGGCACTTTTCAGCCTCTACCATCTTCTGCAACTTTGTGTGCTCCTGATTCAGCTCTTGTGGTGTGCTTGTTGTCTAAGTGCTACCGTGGCCACCGTTGGCAACGGTGGGGTTGTCACGAGTGCCATCAGAAAGGAAAAGATTTAGGACAGAGTGAATAGATGGGTGCCCAAAGGAGTATGGCACATCCCCTGAGAGAAGATGATAGCAACAGCAATTTCCTCACCACAGAGGATGGAAAACTCATTGGCCTTCTTGAAGACAACAGCACAATGCTTTGAGAAGTATACTTGCCTTGCCACTTCATTCTGGATGCGCTTGATCTCAATGTTTTGCTTACCCATTCTTGGCTTAATCTTCACCATCACATGTCTATTCAATTGATTGTAGCCTCTAAGGTGTTTGCTGGCAAAGATTGTATGTTGTGAGTGGATGACACACCTGCATTTATGTGGAAACGAGAAATGGGGAATACACTTGAATAGATGTATGCCAACTGTGTGCCAGGTATGTATTATCGGAATTCCGGGGCTAATTTATATATTTAGTAGGTATTAAAGAGAGGTCATTTTTAATGCCTCGACAATGAACCCGGCCTAGAGTTATCATGGATACTTACGAAACTAGTCATTTGAGGTGACGAATGGATGGGCATGAAAGTTAATGCTGGCATAAAATCGATTCTGACTTACTAGTTTTCCATCATATTCAAATAAGTTTGCTAACACAAATCAAAATTATTCAAATTTTTTATAGAATGCACTATGTGTTCCCCTAAGTGTCAAGAACACTCGGAAAGGCTTCCCCTAGGTCTAGCACATTGGGTAGCGTACTCGGCGCCACACTTAGGCTGCGATCAACTCGGCTGCGAGCTGCGGGCTGCGGGCTTTTTGAAGCTGCTACATTGTTTATTGCGGAAGCCGCAGCTTCCCGGTGAAGCCGACATGCTCCACGCGAAGCCACCGACGGATGCAGTATGAAGCAGCTAGCGTTAGGGTTGGACCGACGCTCCCCCAAATCGAACCCCACGGAATGCGAAAGTGCCCGTCGCGCGACCGCGAGTGCCGGCTATCCGCCCCGCCGGCCGGCGTGGCGGCGACCGCCGGTGCCTGGTCGCCCCTCCCCCCCGCCCTCCCTCCTCCGTGGGCGTGCCCCTCCGGTGCGGCCTCCCGCGGCGAGGAACGCAGATCCGCGAGGACCTAGTGCGCGTCCGGATCCGCAAGGGCGACGGCGTGTCCCGTCGCGAGGTCCACGTGGCGTCGCCGGCCAAGCTCCGCATCGCCATCCCGTGGAAGGTCCCGTGCAAGGTCCCCGTGGAAGGTCGCGCCTCAGGAGGAGGGGGCCTGCGCGCAGCCCGGCGTGCGTCGCGATCGAGAACAAGCGGCGGCGGCTTGAAGCACCGCCGAGCTCCCCTGCATCGGCGCACCAAGGAACGGCGGCTGGAGGTATGGTCCTTCCCAGATGTAACTCTACTCCTTGTACCAATACTGAGTTGTCTCGGATCACTTTGCTTGTAATTTGTACACTTTGTTCCCCTTAGTATGTGCGTAGGCGGAATGAGTTTGCCTCTTAAACACTACATTGTTGCTATCGTAATAAACATCATCTCCGAGAAGAAACGCTTTAACTTCCACCATGTAAGTAGTTTTGAGGATCAATGGTGGCGGTGCAATGGTTTTCGGTCCATAGGGTTGTATTACGGGTGAGTTACAATTTAGACATTTTTGAGGGTGAGATGGTTGCCTTGCCCGCAGATGGCACCTGCGATGTGGACCGACTACATGACGAAGGTTTTCCTGGAAGTATGTGCGGAGGAGGTGGAGGCACACAACCGCCCGTTCTCACGGTTGAACACGCAGGGCAAGCATAACCTTCTCCGGAAATTTGGCGAACGAACTGGGCTGCAGTACACACCTAAACAGATGAAGAACAAATGGGAGCAACTTTCTCGTGATTACAACAAATGGAAAAATTTGAAATTTCATGCCACGGGCCTTGGGGTCGATCCATCGACAGGCAACATTGAGGCGAGTGAGGAGTGGTGGGCAGCTGCGGGTAGAGTAAGTATCAATTTTAAAGTGCGCTTCTGCTCTCATTACACCTGTGAGATGACATCATGCATTGCAGGGAAAGAACGAGATGAGAAAGTTCAGGTCCATTGTAGACAATCACGAGGCCCTCCTAGAAATTGTGTTCGGGAACAGCACCATCACTAGTGACTGTGCATTCGTGCCGGGTGTGGATGACCTCGACATCGACATCGACGACCTTGACGACAGCCAAGGAGGAGAGGGCAGCATGCCTTCCTTTGCGGACCCGGCAGCGGGCTTCCTTTGCGGACCCACGGCAGCGGCGGCCCTTCCTTTGCGGACCCACGGCAGCGCAGGCCTTCCCTTTGCGGACCACAGTGCGTCGGGGCGGTCCTCCGGGAGCAAGCGGCCATGCCCTGCACCGTTGCCCCCTTGCAGCGCATGTAAGCGCACTGATCGTGACACGACTATGAAGCGCATGGTTGACCTTATCGAAGGAGATCTGAGATTGCGGTCCGGAAGCGGAGGCTCGGCCATGACTGTGACATCCCCTACACTAGACCCCGAAAGGCAAGACTTCCATCATTTGATGACACTAGTGGTACAAGCAGGTGCGCAGCAAGGAAGCGATGAGCTCTACTACGCTTCGCAGCTTTTCATGAATGCCCAGTGCCGCCACAACTTCTCCTTCATGACCACGAATGAGGCTCGTCTCGACTGGATCAGGCGTACTTGGGAACGACTTCGAGATAAGCTGTGAGGAGTACGGTTTCGGTTGAGTGTTTAGCGGAGTTGCGGAGCGTTCTCGGTTGAGTGTTCAGTGGTATGGTCGAGCGTTTTCGGTTGAGTTGTATTGAACAATAATGCTACCTTATGTCATGTATTGAACTCCTTATGTATTGAACTCTTATGTATTGAACTCTTTGTGAACTTCTTTTGTAGTCTTCTTTGCTTTATATAACGCTCGCCGCATGGCATATCTGCTCTTCTTCTTGCATGCATGTCTTCTTTGCTTCATTCGATTAGGCTTTTGTGAACTCCTTATTTGTGAACAATAATGCCAATACTGCTGCTGCATGCTGGCTGCATGGCTGCTGCCTGGCCGTGCTGGCTGTTGGCTGGCCGAGGTGGTGTTCTGTGCACGCTACACACAAAAAAACCTGCCGGCCGGCTGGCTGGCCGGCTTGGCGCCGGCCGCTGGGTGGTCTTGGTTTGCCGTCTTGATTCTTTGGTTCCATGAAAGCTATGTGTGTAGTGTGTGCAGTCATGGTTTTTGTTGTGTGTGCAGTCATGGTTCCATTTGTAACAAATGTTTTTGCTGTGTGTGCAGGCATGGCAGGCGACGGCATGGCTTTCCCCTATATGCTAGCAGCGGCTGCCATGTACTACGCTGAGGATACGGATGATGACGAAGAGGCTGTTCAGGCTTGTTTTTGTGGACTTGCGGACCCCCGCAACCGCAGCGGCAAGCTACGAACCGATTTGAGCACTCAGCGGGAACTATAAGTGCAAGGTTCCATGATGTCCTTACATGTCTTGTGTCATTAGCGGCTGACATCATCGCACCTTTAGATCCAACGTACCAGGCGGTGCACCCCCGGCTACAACTGCCCAGATTTTCGCCATTTTACAATTGCATAGGAGCTATAGATGGCACTCACATCGAAGTCATTGTTCCAAACGAGGAGAGGGGACGGTATTACAACAGAAAAGGACGAACTACTCAGAATGTGCTCGCCATTTGCGACTTGGACTGTCGCTTCACGTTTGTGTGTCTTGGATGGCGGGTCGGCGCGATGACGCCGTATCCTCTGAGACACGAGGACAAGTATGGTGACCGCTTCACATCCCCAAGGTTGTATGCCGGTTTTACATCTGAGTAATGCATGCTTTCTCACTCTTGTACTAACCAATATTTTTGGTTGCAGACAAATACTACCTTGTAGACTCCGGTTATGCCAACCGGTTGGGTTACCTAGCTCCGTACCGCAACGAGCGGTACCATGTAGGCAACTTCCAAAATGGTGGCGAACCGCATGGGATGCATGAGGCTTTCAACCATCGTCACTCCCAGTTGCGCAATGTCGTCGAGCGTGCGTTCGGCATGTGCAAGGGCAAATGGCGGATCCTTCAAAAGATTCCGAACTACAAGGTTCTCGACCAAAGCAAAATCATTACAGCTTGTATGGCGTTGCACAACTTCATCATTGACGCCGAGTCTGGCGTGTGGCCTGCCGGCAACGTGGCAGCCCACACATACCACCCCTCCAACCTTCCGGACGCCGCGAACGCTGACCTCATGACCATCACACGTGACTTCATAGCATCGTCGTTCGCGGTTTAGACGCTTGTTATCGCACTGCATTTATGTAGTTGTTCGTACTTATGTCGTGTCGTACCAAATTGTTTCATAATCTATTTCCATGAAATGAATGTCGTGAATTTTGCAAAGAACATCATTAGTCCATGCAAAAATGTTGCGTTCCTAAGTATCCGCTTATCTCAGCATTACTTGCACCATTTCAGCGACTTCAAGACAATCCTTCACCGCTCTGATGCCTTCTTCACCACTTCTGATGATTTTTCAGCCTCTACAGTGTTTTAAGCCATAAGCCTTCAGCTTTCAGCCATACCGATCAGGGCCTTAAGGGGAACATTGGTACTTCTGTGTGTCCCAAACCAAATACATGGGGACAATATTGTTAGAAATTGGCCCATTTGATTATGGCATATTTCCTTAATTCCAAAGCATGCATAGTTTAGTGATATATTGCTAAAGCAATGTGAGGAAAATCGATTTATAAGATGGAGTTCTCACTACTCCTTGAATATGGATAGGGATGGTATAAGGATGGTTCTGTCTAGTTATACACACGCGCACGCGTATTCGCGTATTTTCACATGAAAATCACGTGACGTGGCGCGCCACTTGGCAGACGAAGTGCGTCTTTATTTTTGCTAAACCATGCACCTCACTCTCTCTGTTTGAATGAGATTCAAACATTTGAATGAGGTAGTTACAAGTGAATTTACACCGCTAATTTGTGATTTGATGAGGCGATTACGGTGCATAATTCATTTAAAATGCAGCGATTACTAGTGAATAAGCATAGCGCCCTTAAAAGGGCCTGAGACGCCCAGAAAAAGAGCGAATTTTGCACCTCCATTCTTCCTCTACTTTCGCTCTCTGCGATGTGCTGTCTTTGTCGATCTCGTCGACCTTTCTTCCCAGCGTGCACCTGGAAGGAGGGAGAGTGGCTATCTCCGAACCGTTGCCGTAGAGATTACCTCACGGGGCGGCAATAAGGTTTCTGGGTAGCGCATCTGCGCGACCGCTCACTGCACTGCGTCATCTACGTTCTGCACTGCATCAAGTCTACGCGGCTTCCTGTTCTTCTTTAGTCTAACAAGTAAGTCGTTCGTGCGCACGTACGACTTTGTCACTATATTATTCTTGAGTATATTCTGAAGTATGATGAATAGCCTGCTGATAGTAGTAAGTTTTGCATTACTAGTTTATTGTATTTGTCTCCTTGTAAAATTTGGAATTAAAATATTGCCCATATTTGTAACAAATATATTTCCATTTTGCAACAAGGTCATGATGGAGTCTCAAAATGGTAACAAGATATTATACCGAGCGTTTCACATTGCAAAGACTCTTGGGGGAATTGCGCATGTGTAAATTTTGCATTTTTTTTATGTTGAACATTCTCGTGTGCAAGGGTAGCATATACATTTGGGAAACTTGTATGGTGACACTCGGCGATATGTTCCACGTGGCTTTTACATTTATTCCAGTAATTTATTTTAGGTGTGTTATTCTTGAGGACGCTTAGGTATTCGCCTCATTTTCTTTACATGCCTAGTTTTTTGGTACATTTTTGTACAGAATTAACAACATAGTAGTCAATTCTATTCAGAATTAGCAAAAACAACCAAAGCCAATTACAATACAATCAACAAGCCATGCACACATCTCAATAAAGCACCTGTGACAGCCTAAAATTACCAAAATTTGCGTAAAAGTTTCTCACGTGTTGTTTTGAGTTTGCTTCCGAGTTGTCGGCCGTGCTTCCTGGATCTTTTCGGTGTTTTCAGTGTCTTATTTTAGTTTTCCCATTTGCCAGAATCCCTTTTTCCTCTCCAAAATTCTTAAAAACTGAAAAATCCCTCAACCCCTCCCCCTTGGCCCAATCTAGCTCATTTCTTCCCTTTCTCCCTTCTGTGAGCAGCCAAAAGCACTCCTCCCTTTCCCTTCTTAGGCTCCAGGCCACTACTTCGGCCTAGCCCGTGCACCAACCTGGCCTGGTCATTTTCCTCTCCTTGGGCCACCTTGGCCAAGCCGCAACAGTAGGCAATAGCTTGCTCCGGCCTATCCCCACCACCAATGGTAGACCCAAGATCAAAATTTAGTGGAAGCTAATAAGGCTTACTGACCAGTTTGTCGAATGCCGAGTTACCAGCCTACGGTAGTCTGTTGCATTGCTCATAAGAGATAAAAAAAACTCTATTGTGGCTATTACGGGCTATCTTGGAAACTATGATATACGTCATATTTTACCGAAGGAGGGCAGCGATGCTAACTCTATGGTGTGGAGGAGAAAATAGCGGTAATCATGCGGTCTAGATAGAACTCTGCGGTGACCACCTGAAATGAGACATTTGCCAGTAATTTAAACTAATTTTTGGCAAACATACCTTAAAATAGGAAATTATTTATTGAATAATACAATTAAATATTCATTTTTGCAAAAAAAATCAGTTGTAAAAATATTTTCAGAAATATTACCTTTACTTCATGCTGCACAACCCTAAGCTAGTATGAAATAATTGCACATACACCCACAGCCCATTACATAATCTATGTCAATAACTACTAGTATTGACTTGCAACATGCGAAATGCCTCAACCATTGGGATTTCTTTATTTTTGGAGGTCAACTATCGTCCATCGATATTTGAGTATTGAGGTTGGCTGAGTCTCTGAAATTTGCGGCCAGTATTCGAAGCTCGTGCTCAACCCTTGTAGAGTTGTAGACTTGTAGACATGAGAGGGAGATAGGCTCCACGCTAAGAGCCAAGATGTCGTTGTGGCTTGTAATCACCGCTACAAATGTAATCTTCTTTATCATGTAAAGGCTTTTTAAGTCCAACAAGGTCATTCATATGGCTAACGTGGAGCTGTGGGGGGTGAGGGAGGTACACACGGCTGGCCGACGGTAGGGATGGCTGACGCCCCACCTTACCCACTGCTGGGTTTACCTTTGCCCGCTGCCACCCTTTACTTCGCCCATATGCTATGGCCATCGCTGTCGCCAATTTGCCAAGCCACGCACCATCAGCACCACCGCTTTTTCGAGCCCTGCTAGTCTCGTGCATGCTTGCCACGGTGCCCAAGCCCTGCCCATCTCGCCACCTTGCCCCCTTTGGCACGCGTGCATGATATGTACGGTAGCACGTGTTTGAGGCATGACTAATGTTGCCCTGTTTCATCCAACTGTCACATTAGTGTGATGGCACGATCACGAAAACACGCGACCAGTAGCTAGGGGGAATTATCCAAAAAAAACTACGCTTCCTAGGATAGGTTGATTCTGAGCAGTGGCGTAGCCACCGGGAGAGCTTAGTGAGGCTTGAGCCTCACCTCCCCCGGTGGCAATTTTGTATATAGTAAAAATAAAGAGAGAAAGAGAGAGATTAACAAACCCAAAGAGAAACTAGCTCTTCTTAATGGAAAGGTTAACAACAAGCATAAAATTAAAGAAGACAACGACAAGGAGGAGAAGTGAAAATCATAAAATTAAAGAAGAGCCAATCAATCAAAGAAAGAAAGAAAGAAAGTGAAATAATATATGTAAATCATAAAATTAAAGAGGAGGAGGAGGAGTAGTAGTAGTAGTGAAAATCATAAAATTAAAGAAAAGATAATCAATCAAAGAAAAAAGAAGAAAGAAAGTGAAATATATATGAACCTTCTAGTCTGGGGATGACGGTGGAGAGCTCGATAAACCTCTGGTTGATCTTCTCCCTCCACCACCGCTCCGCGATGATATGGTCTTGCACGTGCCCCGAAGGTGCCAATGCCACCAAGCCCCCGCCGTGAAAATGATAAGAATATTGGATAGAGTGTGGAAAAAGATGCCACCTTTTGTTTTTATTATCTCGCGATTCAATTAGCTTAATTCTGGTGTATTTCATATGATCTAAATTTTTATTATCATTCATAATTTTCTATTATATCACTAATTTTGATATGTTTTATACATAGGTGACTTATCGCTACTCCACACTCATAGCGCTTTCTATATGGAGGTATCTACTTTTTATTTCTCTATTTTTCATTATTTGTCTCCATCTAATTTATAATTTATATATGAATTTGAAATTTTATAAGAGTAAAAGATTAAGTTTGTGTCAACTTAGTTTAGACTTATAAATATTTTAGCCCACTCTCAATTTCATTCCTGGCTTCGCCACTGGTTCTGAGCCCAGGCCGCATCTACCGTACGTAGTTCATTTTACTGGGTTGTCTAATTTTTCTTCAAAGAAATGTTATTTGTACAAACTAATCATACGAAAGCCAGTGACACAACTCTTTGAGATCAACACAGTAATTAAAGAGACAGTAAAGAGTTGCGCCTTTATTTTTTGAAAAAAAATAAGACTTTCCGTGGTAATTTTCAAGAGACTGACAGTCACAAACAGGCTGGTTTTTAATGGGGTTCTATTGGTTGACATACAAAACAAAGGTTTTAGCATATACTTACATAGGCTTACCTTTTAATGGAATTGGTGCCAACAGGTAGGCCAATGTGGGTCACGACAGTTTGTTAAGGCCTTGATTGCACTAGGCCTCACTTGAAATACTGCGCTCCAGACGGGCCCTAAGAGTTTGGTTTTGTTATCTGTGATCTCCGACAAGGCAACAACGATAAATATGAACTTTTAAAATGGAATACGCAATTAGAGTTGCATGTGAAGATAATAGATCCGTAGCCTTCCAACAATCAGAGTCACTAGGAAGTTGCAGCAGCAAGTTTATCCTGAATCAGATGTGCAAGCATGCAAAAACTTGTTAGAACAATTTATAAACAACTACTCCAAAGAGGCGAGGCAACTGTGTCATTTTCTTTTATTGTTGTTGTTGCTGCTGCTATTGGAGCTGACCTTTGTGGCAGAGTATGCGCACAAATATTTATATTGGCTAGAAATACAATCTGCACGATGTTGCGTGTCATCGTACGTTTTGACCCCATTATTTTGTTAAAAAAAGGGGGGGAAAGGTCAGGAAGTATTTAGCTTTGTGTTTAATCAAAGGGCGTAGCAGCATTCTTAAAACAAAAATGAAAATAAAGAAAAATGGTTGAGTCGATCCGAGGTTGTAACTCGTTTCTTTCTTTTAAGAAAAACGAAAGACAAACCAAACTGAAATGAAATGTGTACTCAAATTGTTAACCTACAAATTTGAATGAAACTTGAAATACGAAATCAAAAAGGGAAATGAATTTGGAAGCTCCTAATCCAATTGGGACAAAATTAAGATAATGCCTAGAGCCCAGCCTTCAATCCTCCTTTCTTTTCTTCTATTCTATTCGTGAGCCAGCTCAATTATTCTTTTCTTCCCTCAGCCCAGATGCAGCTCAGCCTGCTCCCATTTTCTAAATCCAGCCCTTCTCTGCTCCCTTCCTGACGCTCTATTCTATCCTCAATCTCCCGCATCTCTCTCCTCCTCTCACCCATGCACCACCGCCACCCTTATCCACCACCGCTTCTTCTCCACACACTGTCGCTCCTCCTCTGCTCCTCCATAAACTCCACGTACAGCGCCACCGCTCCTGGCCATCCATTTCCCTATCTTCGTTGACTCCCTCCACCGCATCAACAGCCCCTTCCATCTTCCCCGTGCGACCGCCGTGCCTGACCTGGATCCAGCGACCGCTAACATTGCCTTATCTGGATCTGGCAACAACCGTAATCGCCTCGCTCGGATCCGGCGAGGACTCGTGCCAGGCGTCGTCTCCTTGCCCTCAGCATGCCACCGCTGCCTTGGTGGTGACGCGCTCGGTGCAGACATCGGCCGCCCACAGCTGCGAATCTCATGCTGTGGCGGCGAGTCAAGGACGCAGCCATGGCGTGCCTCTCTAGTGGCGCTGTTCCAGCGAAGAAGAAAGAGAGCAAGGTGCTATGGATCTGACCACCATCGTCGCAGCCTTGCTTGTGGGAATTTTTTTATGAATATTCTATTTTTTATTGAAATAACAGAAATATACATGTACGAATATTTTTTACAGAAATAGACTTCAGTCACTTAAACGTCAGGCGACTAGAGCCTATCGCCCAACGGCCGCGCGACATGAAAATTGTCCGTGGGCCGTTGGGCGATAGGTTGCAATCGCCTAACGCGTCGGCGACTGCAGCTTGTCTCCTAGTGGCTGGGCAACTACAATTGCAGTCGCTTGGTTGCTGCAATGACCGCAAACAAGAGACGGTGTAGGTTAATCTATTTGTGATTTTCGTAGATTATGAATGGCAAATAATTTGTTGGATTCGCAATAAGAGTTTATGATTATTGTATGTGTTATAGTGCAAACAAATTCGTGAAACTTTTTAAAAAAATGATAGAAATAAGAATGATCGGTAAGTACGAGGATAAGTGATATTGTGATGTTACCGGGAATTTGTACACGGAGGAGTACTGGTTTGTTAATGTTTTTGGATGACTTGGAATAATTGAATGCGAAAAGGCAAGGAAATAAGTTTGTCTAAATTAAAAAAGACTTAGTAGTACAGTTGGGAGTAACATACCACGTAGGGTTTGATTACATATATAACATAGAGCATCATATGCGACCAACCAACCAAACTGCTCATACGACCTACTGCGTGAACCGGGGCCATTTTCCTTTCCTTGCGAGCTAAGCATTGAACTCCTCGGCAACCTCTTTTGCTTTGGTCGTCATTTCCCTCTTTTTCTCATGCTCCCTCTCGTGAGCCTCGCGCTCCCTGCGCGTGCACGCTTCGAGATGAGTTTTTGTCTTCTGATGTGTACACTCAGTTTGCTCGTGCTTGCGGTGCTCCTCCTCCCGGATCTCATAGGACCTTTTGACATTCCACTCCTCGAAGTCGAGGGCCCACTGGTTCTCTGGGTAGATCGATCCATTTGCGATAGGCACATAGAGGTTTCGGGGACTGTGGATACACGAGAGAAGTTGTTAGTGCATACTTTAAAGGAGAAAAAGTAGGGGAACATAGTGCACCTAGTCCTTACTGGCTGCCGATAGGTGGTGTTATCTAGAAGGTAGTCAGGATAGTCATTGGAATAGTTTGCGCAACCCTAGTAACGCATACTTAGGCTGAGGCGGTGCTTAGACTTGAAGAACTTGCACGGGTCCCGGCACCAACAAAGAGGGGGCGTCTACCCCTCTGGTGGGTATTACGACGAACGCTCGATAGGAACTTTTACGATGGGGTTGTTGCTATGAGTGGCGTCATTGCGGAGAGCTGACCCCGTAGCATACTCGGCTTGTTCAGCCTATGCTGCAGCAGTCCTTGCTTTTTCATCGCGGGCAGATGCTAACCTTGCTAGGTCATGGGTCTCCTCCCATTGCTTCATCATCTTGTCCCATTGCTTATTCTACCTCTTGTCCATCTCGGTGTGGTCATCGTATTTATATTGGCTAGAAATACAATCTGCACGATGTTGCGTGTCATCGTACGTTTTGACCCCATTATTTTGTTAAAAAAGGGGGGAAAGGTCAGGAAGTATTTAGCTTTGTGTTTAATCAAAGGGCGTAGCAGCATTCTTAAAAAGAAAAATGAAAATAAAGAAAAATGGTTGAGTCGATCCGAGGTTGTAACTCCTTTCATTCTTTTAAGAAAAACGAAAGACAAACCAAACTGAAATAAAATGTGTACTCAAATTGTTAACCTACAAATCTGAATGAAACTTGAAATACGAAATCAAAATGGAAAATGAATTTAGAAACTCCTAGTCCAATTGGGACAAAATTAAGATAATGCCAAGCCCAGCCTTCAATCCTCCTTTCTTTTCTTCTAATTTATTCGTGAGCCAGCTCAATTCTTCTTTTCTTCCCTCGGCCCAGATGTAGCTCAGCCTGCTCCCATTTTCTAAATCCAGCCCTTCTCTGCTCCCTTCCTCACACCCTATTCTATCCTCAATCTCCCGCATCTCTCTCCTCTCACCCATGCACCACCACCGCCCTTATCTGCCACCACTTCTTCTCCCACACACTGTCGCTCCTCCTCTGCTCGTCCACGGGCTCCACGTACAGCGCCACCGCTCCTGTCCATCCATTTCCCTATCTTCACGCTATCATTGCCTTATCTAGATCTGGCAACAATTACAATTGCTTCGCTCGGATCCCGCGAGGACTCGCGCCACGTGTTGTCTCCTTGCCCTCTGTTGTAAGGTCTTACGACCTCCCAGAATCCTTTACGACTTGTTAGAGTCGTTTACGACCAGATAGAATTGAGTACGACCGGTCCTGGATGCTTACGACCAGTACCGATCGCTTCAAACTCTATCGATCAACTTTTCTTCGTAGTCGTAAAAACACTGTAGCAATTACGACCACTCCTTATCGAGCGCTGTCTTCCTCTAGCCGCTCTCGAAAATACCGTGATCGTAAACTTTTACGAACACGCAGTGATGCTGGCGATCACCGTTCACCGTAGTCGAACACCCTTTCGACTCGTTCACTTCCTTCAACGTGATCGAGTCGCCCGATCACGCACTAACCTTCTCGGCGTAGTCGCTGCTCCTTCGACCACCTTCACCGTAGTCGTAGCCTTCTCAACATGGTCGAACCCTTTACGACCACGTTGTGGACTCTTTCAACGTAGTCGAACAACATCGTTCCTTTGTCGTGATCGTAGCACCGCCGATCACGCTCGCTGAACTTTGCCGTGGTCGTAACTCCTTCCGATCACGGTTGTCGTGATCGTGAGTCCTTCCGACCACGTCTTGCGCAATCACGCGAAAACACAATACTTTGTGTCTTTCCTCTTTTGTATTTTCTCAATGGCTTGGTACATCGAATACATGGCTCTAAGCCTCTTTTTATACCCATTGTTCTAATTCAACACGGGTTCTCAACCTACTCCGACTCAGTCTTATACGACTTCACTCGGTTTCCAACTACGACTTTGAATTTTACTCGATACGACTTCGTGCGAACTCGTCTTTAACTTCGACTTCGATTTCTCCTCCGTCTTGACTTCGATTACTTCCAAACTTTGTATGCGTCTTCTAAAACTAGATTATTTCCAACTCCGTCAAGGATGCAGCCATGGTGTGCCTCTCTAGTGGCGTTGCTCCAGCGAAGAAGAAAGAGGGCGAGGGTGCTATGGATCTGGCCACCATCGTCGCTGCCTTGCTTGTGGGAATTTTTTATGAATATTCTATTTTTCATTCAAAATAACAGAAATATACCTATACAAATATTTTTTTATAGAAATAGGCTCTAGTTACTTAACTGTCGAGTGACTGGAGCCTATCGCCCAATGGATGTGCGGCACGAAAGCTGACCATGGGCCGTTGGGCGATAAGTTATAATCACCTAATGCTTCGGCGATTGCAGCTTATCTCCTAGTGGCTGGGTAACTGTAACAACTGCAAACAAGAGACGGTGTGGGTTAATCCATTTGTTATTTTCGTAGATTATAAATGACAGATAATCTGTTGGATTTGCAATAAGAGTTTATGATCATTGTATGTTATTATAGTGCAAAAGAATTCGTGAAACTTTTTTAAGAATGATTAAAATAAGAACAATCAGTAAGTACGAGGATAAGTGATATTGTGATGTTACCGGGAATTAATACACGGAGGAGAACTGGTTTGTTAATTTTGTTTGATGACTTGGAATAATTGAATGCAAAAAAGCGAGGAAATAAGTGTCTGAATTAAAATAGACTTTATAGTATAGTTGGAAGTAACATACCGTGTAGGGTTTGATTACATGCATAACATAGAGTATCATATGCGACCAACCAACCAAACTGGTCGTATGACCTACTGCATGGACCAAGGTCATTTTCCTTCCTTGTGAGCTCAGCGTTGAACTCCTCGGCGGCCTCTTTTGTCTTGATCGCCATTTTTCTCTTTTTCTCACGCTCCCTCTCGCGAGCCTTGCGCTCCCTGCGTGTGCACGCCTCGAGATGAGCTTTCATCTCTCAATGTATACGTTCGGTTTGCTTGTGCTTGCAGGGCTCTTCGTCCCGGATCTCGTAGGACCTTTTGACATTCCACTCCTCAAAGTCGAGGGCCCACTGGTCCTCTAGGTGGATCTCAAGATTAATCCATTTGCGGTAGGCACATAGGGGTTCCGGGACCTGTGGATATACGGGAGAGATTGTTAGTATGTACTTTAAAGGAGAAAAGTAGGGGGAACATAATGCACCTGGTCCTTACTGGATGCCAATAGGTGGCGGTGTCTAGACGGTAGTCAGGATAGTCACTGGAATAGTTTGCGCAACCTAGTAACGCATACCTAGGCTGAGGTGGTGCTTAGACTTGAAGAACCTGCATGAGTCCCGGCACCACCAAAGAGGGGGTGTTTCCCCCTCTGGTGGGTGTTATGATGAACGCTCGGTAGGAATGTTCGGGATGGGGTTGTTGCTACAAGTGGCATCAATGCGGGGAGCTAACCTCGTAGCACACTCAGCTTGTTCAGCCTAGGTTGCAATAGCCCTTGCTTTTTCGTTACGGGCGGCAGCTAACCTTGCTAGGTCGCAGGTCTCCTCCCATTGCTTTATCATCTTGTCCCATTGCTTCTTCTACCTCTTATCCATCTCGGTATGGTGAAGCAAGCACCGATGTAGTGTTGGGTTTGCTTATGTAGTGTTCTCTCAGAAATTTCTTCGACATCCTTTAATAGGACCCCATGTGGCCTTCTCGCTACATGAAGATGCCCCGTGTGGTCTTGTCACTGCGCAAAGCTACCTAGTGTGGTCTTGTCGGTACGCAAAACTGGCCAGTCAGGTCTTCACACTATGCAAAGCTGCACCCTTTGGTCTTGTCACTGCGCAAAGCTGGCCCGTGTGGTCTTATTGCTGTGCAAAGTGTCTTGTCTGGTGTACTCACTATGCAAAGCTGGATCATTTTGTCTTTGCACTACGTATTGCTAGCCCGTGCAGTCATGTCACTGCGCAAAGCTGGCCCGTGTGGTTCTGTCGCTACACAAAGGTGTCTTGTCTAGTCTTCTTAGTACGCAAAGCTGGCCCGTGTGGTCCTGTTGCTACGCAAAGGTGTCTCGTCTAGTCTTCTCACTACGTAAGTGGCCCGTGCGGTCATGTCGCTATGCAAAGCTGGCCCTGTGGTCATGTTACTGCGCAAAGCTGGCACTCGTATTCACAGCGTCGGCACCCTTGCACAAACCCCTTTCACGCAATAATGCACTTCAATGTTCCCAACTCTCATCTGATATCCGTGGGAGACCGGCTCCAAAGCCCTTGTGTGACAACGTGCACACCTCAAGGTCCAACGAGAAACTAGGGGTAAGCCAGTGCATCACATCTGCGATTTGAGCATTCTTACAGCTAGGTGTACCAGAGTGGTTTGCGCAAAACCGTTCAAGTCCACATCACTCGGACCTTTATGAACGGTTCTAACACCATAATGCACTTTCAATGTAGTGGGTATCAACATTACTGATGTCTTCCTGTATATATTTACAAATTTGCAACTAGTCAAATCGCATCGCATATTACAGAAAGTACGGATGAACTGTAATTTACATTTCAATGACCGTTCGCCTATCGTAACCAACTACACTACCCTCGTATCATTAACTTCCAATTGGCAAACCGCGAACCAATGTCGCTCTTTTCTCGCTATTTGAGCTCTCCCCTACTGCAAATAATACCTAATGGTTTCGACAATTTACATGGCATATCTATTTAAATGCTTATATGCTAGTTATAATGGTACATGTGTTTTTCCAATGTACTAACAATATTACATTCATTCCTAATTAATCAAAAATATTACGTATTATTATTTTATATAAAGCAAATTATTAAATTCTTACAAAAATATTACTGCATTTTGAATAACTACAAATTTCTATGGACGATTAATTTCTACGTAACGTTGATTGAATTATCTGCAACTATAATTTTATATGTACGCTAATTTGCTAACGATACTAATTTTCTACAACTATATTCACTAAATTTTATACAACTACAGGTTGCTAAAGCTACTAATTTTCTAAAACTGTATTGACTAAATTTTCTATACCAAAGTTTTACTATTTTTTCTATATCTACAATTTTCTAAGATACTAACACTAAATAAACTATCTACTTCATATACAAAATTTAAAATACAAAAAATTTACCTCACAAGAGTCGCAAAAGCTCTCCTTCTTCCTTTCCCTCTCCTCTCCTCATCCCTCTCCTTTTCTCTCCTCTCGTCTCCTCCTCCCTCTCCTTCTCTATCCTCTCTTTTCTTTCCTCTCCTCCGCTTCTTTTGTTTCTGTCGCGTCTGCTCACCACGTGGTCGAGCGGGCTCGCCCGCTTGACCGCGTGGTCCTTTTATATGCGCTTCCAATCGCCCAACCCTTCGACGACCAGAAGAGTAGTCGCCTAATTGATGGGTGACTGGAAGCAGTCGCCCGACAGTTCGGCGATTGCAATCAATTCGCCCAACGGTTAGCGGATTGCTTACGTGTCGCTCGGCCGTGGGTAATAGGCTTCAGTCGCCTGACGGTTAGGCGACTAGAGCCTATTTCTGTAAAAAAAATGTTCACGCAGGTATATTTCTGTTATTTCGAATAAAAAATAAATTATTCATAAAACAATTCTTGCTCGTGGCCCTGTCCTACCGCCGTCGCAGGCCACATGGTCTACTCACTTTTCTACCCATGCAATCCGATGGCCCGTATCAGCCCCCACTACTACAAAAAGGGTCATCACAGGCGATTTAAAACTATCATCACAGACGGTTTTTTGAACTGTTTGAATTTATGTGTCAGTGATAATCAGAAGTTATCATAGACGGTTTATAACTAGAACCGCCTATGAAAACACTATCATAGACGGTTCTTCCTACCAACCGCCTGCGTGATACTCACACATCACGACGGTTCTAGCTACCAACCGTCGTGATGTGTGAGTATCACGACGGTTGGTATATAGAACTCGTCGTGATACTTCCCCATCACAAACGGTTTTTGGTTCGAGCCGTCTGTGATAATTCTTCACAGACGGTTTATACCACAAAATCATCTATGATAGTTCATTCTATACCTAAATTTTTCTATTTTTCAGGTAGCCTCAGGAAATGTTAACTATACCATCTGAAAATAAGCAAATACAGCAACAAACACCGCAATACATTCTACTTTCATTAAGATTAGAATCCACCATTACAACATCACAAGATATAGGTTACCCATAGCACTGCATACATAAGAGGACACTTACAATTTTACAAAGATAAACTTCATGGCTACAAATCCAAAAAAATGCTTACACTATATTAAACTATAATCTAAAACAAGTGGTGCAGAAAATTTTTCAAGTAGCAGAAATAAAAAGGCAACGAACACCATTTTTAGTTTCTATGACAAAATCAATAGCTTCTATACCGACCTTCTTCCTTTCCATCTTACAATTGCCTTCTTCCTTTCCATCTTGCTTCAAGTGAAATTTTTAGACTACCCTTGCCGCGCACAAATGAGTTGGAGTAGTACTGGTGGTATTGGTTCTTTGAGTAGGGAGAGGAGAGGCGGTTAATAAAGGGCGAGAGGTGGGGAGGAGAACGGTGCCTGCCATTCGATGCAGAGATAATGGATGAGTGAGATCGAAATCCTGGGGGATATGCTGTGGATCGGTGATGTGCTAGGACATCACAGACGGTTCAGATTACAAATTGTCTGTGATATCACAAAGACAATATATCAGCATAATATAAATAGCTAGTATGAAAAGACAAAATAGCAAAGTTTTATATGGCTTATATATATTCGTTTGAAAGTTTTCGACGAGATCTACAACTTTGCAGTTGAGATAAAATCCAAATTCTAAAGGAAAGATTGAAACATTTGGCAAAAACAAAAACCAAAAACTTGCAACACAAATTTGGGGCTAAAGATGGCCGGTTTTGAAGGTCTTAGAGGGTGACTGGCTTAAGCTTTATTTTTTTGGATCAGGCTCGTCGTTAGCTTTTCAACGAGTATAAGAACGCCGAAAACGGATACCGTATGCAAAAGTTATGCCCGTTTTACTGAAAGTGTCTCAAAACTGAATCCTACTTGGACTCAAGCAAGAAATTATGAAATTTTGAGGATTGCAAGGCAGGAAACATATCATAGACGATTTTTTAATACAAACCGTCTATGAAGTATCACAGACGGTTCTTATCAAGAACCGTCTATGATGTCTGCCATTATCATAGACGATTTTTATCTAGAACCATCTGTGATACTTCACAAACGGTTTGTATTAAAAACCATCTTGAAAATACCACAGACGGTTATTCGTATGAACCGTCTGTGATACTTGTAGCACAGACGGTTCCTAGGAACCGTCTGTGATGTAAGCGTCTAGTTTAGCCTCTTTTGTAGTAGTGCCCACACTATTCGGATAGCGAAGGATAGATGGATGACGTGGCTCAACGTGAAAGCTGGAATACCAGCTACTATAAAATATAAAATTACGTGGAAATAATATCCAAAAATGGTAAAATTTTCATGAGAAGTACTTCCATATGTATAATTTGTTTTTAATAATTTTCTTAACATATAATTAAGCAATAATTATGAAAAGTAAGTATTAAGACTATGTTGATGCCTAAAAAGAAAAGTAAAAAAGGTAAATGAGAATGGAGGTATGGGGGTACTAGCTCTCTGCATGTTTGCTTCCATTCAAATTTCAGACTACTCAGACCGCCGGCAAGTGGTGGCAAAACTTCTGCCCGTATATACTACTCAGGATGTAAAGTCTTCATCAGGATGGGAAGTCTCAATCATGGATTGAAAGTTTCAATTATAGGGTCTAGGTATCATGGTGTCTCTGTTTTATATATATATATATATATATATATATATATATATATATATATATATATATATATATATATATATATATATATATATATATATATATATATATATATATATATATATATATATATATATATATATATATATATATATATATATATATATATATATATATATATATATATATATATACATATATATATACATATATATATATACATATATATATACATATATATATATACATATATATATATATACATATATATATACATATATATATATATATATATATATATATACATATATATATATATACATATATATATATAGATGCTGAAATGGGACACCTAGGTGCCTGACACCTAGCTCCTGCCGTTAGATTACTTTTAGATACGTGCTAGAGCAATGGTATGTATGGTATGTAATATATTAAGCATGCTAAATCAATCATGGAAGGAAAGTCTTAATCATGGGCACCTAGGTGTATATATATATATTATATATTATATATAATATATATTATATATATATTATATATATATTATATATATATTATAATATATTATATATTATATATATAATATATATATATAATATATATTATATATATATATATATATTATAAATAACAGGGCACCTAGGTGTCTGACACCTAGTCTCCTACCTTTGGATTGCTTTTAGATGCGTGCTAGTGTGATTGAGACTTTCCATCCATGATTAAGACTTTCCTTCCATGATTGATTTAGCATGCCTAATATATTACATACCATACATACCATTGCTCTAGCACGTATCTAAAAGCAATCTAACGGCAGGAGCCTAGGTGTCTGGGCACCTAGGTGTCCCATTTCAGCGTCATATATATATATATATATATATATATATATATATATATATATAAAACAAGAATGGATATGTCCCGAAAAACAAAAATGAATGGATAAAGAGTGTCTACGCTACTTCTTCCTAATGATTCAACAACTCTAGTAGGAAACACGCGTCTGGGGAAGGGTGTATACGGTTAGCATAGGTTAGTTGAATTGCGTAGTGTGCATGACACGCGCAGGGTTGGCGACGGGGTGTGCTACTTTTGGGCACCGTGTCTGGGTAGAGTGGATGTTTTTATGTTCACAAGAAAAATCGCTGCTTTTCAACTCGCTTCAAAAAACAGTATTGGTGTCCATCGCAGATTAGCTATTCTTAGACCGGTGTTAGTCACTATGGACTCAACTTGCTAAAAGAAAATGAAAGTCAGTTTTGGCTTCCGTTTTCTAAACCTTGAGAAAAAGCAGGCAAATCCAGTTTAAAACTACAAAAAACATTTGGCAAAAGGAAAAATACTTATAAAGGTTTACAAATTGCACATCGGAGGTGACATAACCATATCAGAGCATGTCCAATGCAGGCGTTTAGAGAGATGCTTAGTAATAAAAAACTGAATTTTCTTGCCATATAGGATAGATAAGGTGCTTATTTTGAAGCATCGATGCTTAAATAAGTACCGGTGCTTAGTAGGTGCTTATGTGTATAACTATATCTATTATTAGATAATATAGCATCTAAGCACCTATGGAAGAGATGCTTGCATTGGAGGAAATAACTTTTGCATAGATGTTTGATGATGTGGCTATATTCTCTCTCTTTAAGCACTCATATATAAGCATCTTGCATTGTACATGCCTAAGGTATACTACCTTCATTAGCCAAACATTTTAAAAGTTTACCTCAAGGACTTTTTTAATTAAGAAATTTCACATGGTTCAGTTTCGCACTTTTTAGCCTCAACCATCTTCCACAACTTTACGTGCTCCTGATTCAGCTCTTGTGGTGTGCTAGTTGTCTTAGTGCTACCTGGGCCACCATTGCCGATTGCCATCAGGAAAGAAACGATTGAGGATGGAGCTAACAGATGGGTGGCCAAAGCAGTACAACATGTATACCCCCTGGAGAGAGGATGATAGCAGCGATCTCCGCACCGTGGATGGCGAGCTCATTGGCCTTCTTGAAGACACCATTACAACACTTTGAGAAGTACACTTCCCTTGCAACTTCGTTCTGGATGCACTTGATCTCAATCTTTTGCTTACCCATTCATGGCTTACTCTTCACCATCACATAGCTAATCAATAGATTCTAGCCTCATAGGTGTATGTTAGCAAAGAGTATATGTTGTGCGCAGATCATACACCTGCATTTATATAGATTCGAGAAATGGCGGTGCATACGTTTGAATAGATGTATGCCTATTATATGCCATGTAAGGGCCTGTTTGGGACTGCTCCGCTCCAGTTTTTTCAGCTCCGCTTCCAACTTTGCTAGCCAAACACGTCAACTCCACAAACTCCACTCCAGGAAAAAAGATGGAGCTAAGGGCCAACTCCACATTTTTGGTAGAGCTCCTCAAAGGGTACTTCAGAAACAAGGCTTATGTACCTCCTTATGGAGTTGGTGGGAAATTACCCACCACTGCCGCTGATTACGCAATTCCTCCGTACCGATTCGACTTTTCTTTTCCGCCCAACGTTTCTTCTCCGAGAGCGAAAATGGCGGAAATATTCCAGAGCTCTCGAGAGCGCGACCGTCTTGTCTCGATCTCTCCGATCTGTTTCGCCCTTCTTCCCCACCGTCCGAGTCGCTCGCCCGCGTCGGTTCCGCCGTGCCGCCGCACCATGCAATTTTTGTTTTTTTGCTGCGGGGTTCCATTGCTTCGATCAGATATTCAGATCCACGAGCGGAGAAAGGGGCGTTTGATCTGATCCCGGGTGTGGATGGTTTGGCTTTGCATGTGGGTGCCGGGTGGTGTTTGACCTGCTGCGATGGATCACGCCGAGCTCACCACCGAGCAGGTCAGTGCTTGGGATTTATTTACCTGGCACCGACCAATGGAAAGGACATGGTGGTAATAAGATTCCTTCCATTTTGTTTTTTTTGTTTTCTCGAATAAATTAATTGCGATTATAATATTTTACATCATATTTCAACTGGCAACAAAAAATATTCAGTTACATATGCTCTGCAGACATCAAAACATACACCAAACATCATTCAGGGGTATATTGGTCCTTTCTCAAGGAAACCTCACATTCCTGGAGCTGGAGCTAAGCTGCGTGCCAAACAGGACCACCTGCTCCAGGAACTCCACAGTGGAGCTGCTCCATGGTGGAGTTGGTGGAGCAGAGCTAGAAAAACTGAAGTAGAGCAGTCCCAAACAGGCCCTAAGTATTACCTGAATTTTGTCGCTAATTTACATATTCAGTACGTATTAAAGACAGGGCATTTTTAATGCGTGGACAATGAACCCAGCCTAGAGTTATCCTGGATACTTACTAGAATTGCCTCCTTGATCTTCTTATTTAGGCACTTTTCATCCTCTACCGTCTTCTGTAACTTTCTGTGCTCCTGATTCAGCTCTTGTAGTGTGCATGTTGTCTCAATGCTACCTTGGCCACCGTTGCCATCGGTGGGGTTGCCACGAATGACATCAGAAAAGAAATAATTGAGGATGATAGTAGCATAGCCCCTGGAGAGAAGATGATAGTAGCAATCTCCGGACCACAGAGGATGGAGAGCAAATTGGCCTTCTTGAAGACACCAGCACAACGCTTTGAGAAGTATACCTGCCTTGCCACTTCATTCTCGATGGGCTTTATCTCAATCTTTTGCTTACCCATTCTTGGCTTACTCTTCAGCATGGCATATCTAATCAATAGATTGTAGCCTCTTAGGTGTATCTTAGCAAATATTGTATGTTGTCAGCGGATGATACACCTGCATTTATAAAGAAACGAGAAATGGGGCATACATTCAAATAGATGTATTCCTAGTGTATGCTAGGTAAGAATTACCTGAATTCCAGTGCTAATTTATACATTTAGTAGGTATTAAAGAGAGTGCTTTTTTAATGCATGGACAATGAATCCAGCCTAGAGTTATCCTAGGTACTTACTAGAATCGTCGTTTCCGGTGATGAATGGCTGGGCATGAAAGTTAATGGTGGCATAAAATCTATTCTGACTTACTAGTTTTCCATCATATATTCAAGTTGAATAATGAATAAATTTGCAAACGCAAATCCAATTATATTAAAAATTTTAACAAAATGAAATACCAGATTTTGCATTTTCCTCCCAAGTGTCAAGAACACTCAGAAAGGCTTCCCCAAGGTCTAGCACATGGGGTAGGTATTCGGCGCCATACTTAGGGGGAACATTATACCATGGCCAGTCGACGCTTTCGACTTCCGACCATAGCCAGTAGATGTTTATTCTGACTTCCGACCATGACCAGTTGAGACTTCCGACCACGGTCAGTCGAGGCTTCCGACTGCAATACCAGATTTTGCATGTCCCCCCCAAGTGTCAAGAACACTCAGAAAGGCTTCCCCAAGGTCTAGCACATAGGGTAGGTATTTGGCGTCATACTTACGGGAACACTATATTGGTACTCCCGTGTGTCCCAAATGAAACACTTGGGGAAAATATATTTCCCTTTTGCTTCAAGGAACACACGGGATTTATGACAAAGGGAATTAAGTCATGATGGGGTCTCAAAATGATAACAAGATATTATACCGGCTGGCATGAAGGTGATGTTGCAGTGGGCATCCCCTGGGGTGGTTGCGCCGAGGAGGTTCTCGACGAGGAGCCTTCAGAGATGACACTAATGATGTGGTGCTGGGTCCCTTCCGGGGTCCCAGCTCGCGGGGGACTTCCTTGCGGCGGCAACACGTGGGCTGCTGCAGCGGTCGGCGCTTCCAGGGCCCAACCTGGGCTGTCGGTTGTCGCAGCGCCATAAGTTCGGTGCATGCCCGCGTGAAGTGGTCACCGTAGCCATGCACTTCGCACCATCTGCCGTAGTCCAGGATTTCCTGCTCCGCGCGCGGTTGCGCGTCGTAGCTTCCTCCGGGTCCCCTACCCAGGCGCGGGGCGAGGATAGGTTCTCGGGGAATGCCTTGTGTGGCGAAGACGTGGCGAGCCTTTTGGGACCTCCGCTGGTTACGCCGGGGCTTGTGCCTACCGTTTGACGAGTTCTCGTGCGCCCCGGCGTCAACGCGTTCGGAAGCGTCTCCCCCGGATGCTTGCTTGCGTTTTGCTCTCGAATCGTCCTTCACATTTCCTTTTTGCGACAACTCCTCCGCTTGAGCGCTGTTGGAGTCGTCACCCTTGCGTCTTCGCGCATCTTCCTCTCGCCCGGCGCACTTTTCCATTTTGTCGAAGAGCTTCGCCACCGACTTGACTGGCTTCCGCGCGTTATATTCGGCAAGCAGCCCCGGGCGAAGACCCTGTATTACTACATTGATGATGGTCATTTCGTTGACATCCTTGACCTGGCAGCGTACCTTAGCGGCGCGCTTGTAGTAGTCACGAGCTTTTTCGATGGTTTCGCTGACGGCGAAGAGCTGCTCCGCGTCGACGCGCTCGACGTAGCTTCCTTGGAAGTCGCAGAGAAAGCGATCGCGGATCTGCTCCAGTGTAGATGGAGTTTGGCTTGATGGTGAAAAACCAAGAAAGCGCTACTCCTCGCAACGCGAGGGGAAGTCCTTCGCCAGAGTGTCGCTCTCCGCCCGCTTCGATAGCGGTCTCGTAGACACGCACGAACTTCCGAGGGTCCGTGTCGCCTTTGTACGGGTCGATGGCACTAGGGAACTTGAAGTCCTTCGGCCACGCCGTATGCTGCAGACCTGCAGAAAGCGGAGACTCCGGGTCCAAGCATCGCCGTGGGATGCGGCTTGTCACGGGGGCACCGCAGCTATCCGCGCTCTCCGGCGCGGGCTCCGATACGACCACCGGGGGTTCTGCCGGCTCCGAGCCTCTTGCATATCCTGTACGACCCCACGGAGATCCGCCAACTCTCGTCGGAGCGTGCCGAGGGCCGTCAGCAGGGCATTGGCGGCAACCGCAACCTGCGCTCCTGGGCTGCCTGCTGTGGTGGCGTGGTGGACTCCGAGGTTGATGACGGGATCGGACGTCGCGGTGGTGGTGGTGGGGCCGAGCGTCGTGGTGGTGGTGGTGGGTCGAGCGTCGCGGCGGCGCCGGTGGGGTCAGGCATCGTGGCGGTGGTGGTGGGGTCGAGCGTCGCGGCGGTGGTGGTGGGGTTGGGCGTTGCGTCGTGAACACCAGTGTTCGCGACCGTCACGCCTGCATTGCCACCCACGCCTGCGGCTGCCAGCACTGAAGCCCTGGTATTGACGCGAGATTCTGCCGCTCCCACCTTTTTCTTCTTCGTCGCCGACGATGAAGCTTTCTTTGGTGCCATCCTTCTTCGGATCTGGAGGCTTGCTCTTGTCCTCCCCACGGACGGCGCCAACTGTTGTGGTTACAGACTAAACAGAGAGAGAGAGAGAATGGTAGTGGAGAGTTAGGTGAGCAATGGCTTAAGGTTTTCTCCCCATGGCCTGTGTTGTATATATATCCATATGGGGAGTGCTTTTACAATTATACCTTTACATCCGAGTACTCCCCTCAGGGGTACTTATGTCATTACACATGTCCCATTTTGGGCCTTACATCCCTCTAACAGGCCTGCTGGGCTTAGGTGAGGGCCACCCCTACAACAGATTTCTTCGTCTTTGGATGTGCAGGGAAACTTGGAGGCAACTATAGCCAATGATGGGTGACCAAGACTAGGTCACGGTGGTTAGCACGACAAGATAAAGATGGAGTTAAGGGAAGGTGCCTGGAAGCTTCGTTGGGGGCAATTTGGAAAACTGTCCAAAATTGGAGTTGAGGCCTACACCAAAACCACGCGCCGAGAGATGCAACAGGAGATGTTTAGGGTTAGACTAGGGTCATGTGTGTTGAGTGGATCAAACACTTGGTGTGAGTGTGTTGATCCTTGTAAGCAATTTGAAAAGCGTGCGTGTGAGTGACAAATCTGGTATTGTGGGGTTGACGAGTTTTTCCAATCCTTAACGGGTCTAGACCCACTAAGGGGATTGGTTTAGCCTATATGATGGTGCGAGGGGTCCTAGGGTTAGTGAAGAGTTTTAGGTTTAGGCTAGTTTTTCCTCTCCTTCATGGTGTGAGTAAGAGTGGGACTTATGAAGGGTCTTTTGTAACTAGCAACTTATAAGAATCATTCCTTTTCATGGAACAAATCGAGTTCTTGCAATCCATGTGTACTTGTCACTCTTTGATGAGTTCTTGTTCTTGCTTGTGTTGATTTGGCTCTTTTTGTACTCTTCTTATTCTTGCTATGATCCATGATGTGTAAGAGACATTAGTAGATTCTTGGTATCAATTTTGTCCATCTAGATCATTTCTATGGAAAGAATCAAGATCTTGCCTGGTTCTTGCCTTGTCTAGACCAAAATTTGTGATTTTGTGATCGTGGCCTTTCTAGCCCGAATCTTTGCTTAGGTTACCTTGCTATGACTTGTGAGAGATGATCTAGAAGTTCCCATGGCTTAGATACTCATGTGCAAGACGTAATTTGGGTTTTAGTGTTTTGATGTGTTCTTGTGACCAAGAACCAAATTTCTTCAATTGGATGGAATCACGTCCAAGAACCTTATGTTTCTTGATTTAATTCGGTTCCTGACATCCTTGCTATGGTCCAACTAATTTTGGTAGCATTTGGATAGAGTTTGATCAAGATCCTTGAATTTGGCTTTTGTCCAAAGAGGTTTGTACTTGGGAAAAGGGCAGCAGTCATACTGGCCTCACTATGGCAGTAGTACCACAGTAGTTATACTGGCTTAATCTAACTGACAGTATTGGCTTGTAGTGGTAGTACCGGCTTTGCAGAAAAAACCAAGGATTTACTTCTTTTTGGTCCTAGTTCTCTATTTCTTGCATAGGAGGTGTAATCTAAACTTGATGACTATCATAGTCATTTGAGTGAAGCTTTTAAATATTGGGGGAAGAAAAAGCTTCCACAATCATTCACCCCCACCCTCTACTTGTTGGCATCGGTCCAACAATTGGTAGAGAGCCCAGTTATGTTCTTTCTTATAGAGCTTACCTAGTCTTAGAGCCATAACATCCGATAAATATTCCACCAAGCCTCCCGTCTTCGATGGGGTCAACTTCGCATATTAAATGGTGAGGATGGCCACCTACATTCAGGCCAAGGCCATACTATCTAGGAGAAGGTCAAGAGGTCGTATGTTGTCCCTACGGATGGTCAGATCACTCTAGCAATTCTTCTAGATGTGGAGGTTAACAACAAAGTAAGGAACCTCCTAATTTAGCGACTCAGCAGACACGAGTTTAACCATGTGTCTCTTCTCAGTTTGACGTACAACACTTGGGAGACCTTATGTGATTATCATGAGGGTTCAACTGCCATTAAGGAAGTATGTCAGAACCAATTCAAGAAGGAATATCAGAAGTTTGAGATGAGACCTGGGGAATCTTTGGATGGGTGTTTCTCTCACTTTCACAAAATTCTTAGTAATTTATGTGCTATTGGTGTGACATTTTCTGAATCTAAAAATGCACAACAAATACTTGGAGCCTTGGACAAGGTGGTTTGGGAAATGAAAGTCACGCCCATCAATGACATTGCGGTCATGAGTGAGCTAACTTTTCATAAGCTTTATTCAAGGCTCAAGATTCTTGAGATTGACTTATTCTATCATAAGAACAAGTCACAGTCGATGGTATTTGTGATTGATCCCATTCAAGGTCTTTCTTTTGGCTCAGCTAAGTCTGCTTTTGTTGGATTCTCTTTGTCTACCTTATATGTCTTGAGTGATGATCAGCTTAGCCAATTTCCTATAGATGATTTAGCCCCCCTATCCACCAAATTCAAGAGAGCCCTCAACATAGTGAGGATGAGAAAGAAGGGAGGAGGAAGTCAGTTCTAATGCTACAAGTGTGGTGAGCTGAACTACATTCAAGTCAACCACCCCAAGCTAAAGGGCCAGGAGATCAAGGAGGAGAAGGAGCTATGCTGACGTCCACCACCTTAGGATGTGAAGGCTAAGAAATGCAACTACCCCAAGGTAGTCCACCAGGTCCTTTCTTTCCATGAGCAGCATGAGTGATTTGGACTCCAGGATCGAGGATGATGATGAGGCTGATCTGTGAGGGAAGTAGAAGGTCATGGTCTTTACCGGCATTTGCTTCATGGTGAGAGACGATGATGTCTCCGGCAAGGATGAACTCTACATCGACCTTGATGAGTAAAGCTCTCGTACGATAAGATGTCTCATGCTGTTCATTGACTAGATCGTGATCTTAGGAAAGCCAAGAAGAAATTGATTAGTTAGAACTTTGTGATTGAGAACTTGAATAATGAACTTGCTCAGCTTAGATCACTTATACCTCACGATGATAGTATGATTGTTGTTTGGTTTTACACTCTGAGTTAGATAAGGTTATAACCATTCATTCTGATGTTGTTGGTCATGTTAGAGTTACATTGGATAAAATTGAGAAGTTGGAGCATGCTTTACTCTAGCACTACTATTCATGCTTATGTTGTTGATGAATTGCTATTCACTAGGGATAACCTTACTAAATTGAAATCTATTCTTCTTACTAGTTCACTAGTGTATGGCTCTCAAGCCAAACAACTTGAACATGCCAAAAAATCAAATTGCTCAACACAAGTCTTTCAACACTTCCATGTGCTTAGTAGCTAGGGACATAAATTCTACCTCTTTATCTTGCTCTAAGTGTGCTTTACTAGATAGATTTGAAGCTTAATAGTGCCATGGGAAAAATTGTTGAATTAATTGGAACTCTAAATGATCTCAATGCTAAAGAAAAACACGTTGCATCATGTGCATCCAAGAAGTCTGATCATGTTACATCCATTTCTTATGCATTCTGTACTGAGATAGGTTAGGATTTGGATGAGACGTATGAGACATTTAGAGTAAAGTAGTAAAGTTTGATCAGCAACTTAGGAAAGTGAAAAATTCTCCTTGTGTCTCATGCGAGGCTCTTAGGCTTGAGTAGCGGTGCATAAGGAGAGATATGCGAGAGCAGTAAAGAAAAGTGTGTGTAGTTCTTGTGAGACTCTAGCCAAAGAAAATGCCTACCTTAAAAAAACCCTAGAGCGCTTCTCCAATGGCAAGAAAAATCTCAACATGATCCTAGACCAATCCAAGGTTAGTGTCAAGAATAGAGGTCTAGGTTTCAATACCTTAGAGTATGCTAAGAAGAACCCTCCTAAAGTAGTGAGAGCTCGGGAAAATCCCGTATTTGAGTCAGTTACTAAGCCAGCGAAGATTGTCTTGAAGTTTGCTAGTTTTGCACAGATCCCCTCAATTAAGTAGATGCTTCGCATGCTTTAGGTGAGACTCCTTATCGAGTCATGTACCATTGAACCTATTGTGAGAGAGATGGGCATTTGTATAAGTTCTACTTCAGGCAGGCCAAGAAGAAGAGGGATAGAGAGAGAGAGCGCCCTTAAAGCTAAGCATGCTCCTATAGCCTAGAGTGTTCATAGATCCTTGGCCAGACCCAGGTTTATAGCGAACTTCTTTGATGGCCACTACTACAAAAAGGGTCAACCTAGATGCCTCATTACAGACGGTTCAACACAAACTTCAGTAATAAAGTTACCATAGATGGTTTTACAAGATGGACCGTTTAAGTTTACCGTGAAGGAAAGAACCATCTGTGATGACCTACTTATCACAAACGGTTTTTATTTCAAATTGTTTGTGATACATCACAGATGGTTCAGAACAAAAACCATTTGTGATGTATGTATTTATCACAGATCATTTTTGTTCTGAACCGTCTGTGATGACCTACTTATCACAGACGGTGCTATGTAAGAACTGTCCATGATAATATTTCAACTTACCCGCTCTCACTGAATTTGAATTTCCCACTCATCTCGCTGGATTTGCTCTTTAAAATAGAAGGCTCGGTTGTTCTTCTTCTTGCTTATCCTCCTTCACTCCTCTCCCCATCTCCTCATCTCTCCTCTTCTCACTTCTCCTCCTTCACTTCTCCTTGCCAAAATTTTCCTTAAAAATAGAAGACTCTGTTGGCTCTTCTTCTCCTCATCTCCTCTTCTTTCTTCTCACTTCTCCTTCTCTACTCCTCTCCTTCCCCACCTCTTCTTCAACCCTATCTATCCGGGGCACCCTGTTGCTCGGCTCTCCAACTTCTGAAGCTGCTCGCCCCCGTGTGCCTTCGGCCTCCTGCTTCTACCTATGCTCGGCCTCCGGTGCACCTGTGCCCTGTCTCTCGACTGTCAATGCCAGCCTGCTCGGCCGGCCCAACTTGTTCGGCCCCGACTTCGACCATGACAATTCGACATCAACCATGGCCCCTCTTCGACCACAACGTCAACTTCGACCACAGCCCCTTTCGACCACGGCCCCATTGACCACAGCCTCGACTTCGACCACGGCCCCAACTTCGACCACTGCCCCTGTCGACTTTGCACACTACCCCCTTCAACCACTATCCCCTTCGACCACGGCCCTTCGATGTTGACCACTTCCCTCTTTGACCACAGCCCCCTTCGACCACGGTTTTGACTTCGACTAGGGATCTTCGACTTCGACCACTACCCCCTTCGAACACTACCCCCTTCGACCACTGTCCCCTTCGACCATAGCCCTTTGACGACCACGGCCCTTCGACGTCAACCATGGCCCCTTCGACCATAGCTTCAACTTCGACCATTGCCCTCTTCGACCATGGCCTATCGACGTCAACCATTTCCCTCTTCGACCACCGCCCCCTTCAACCACAACTTTGACTTCAACCACGGATCTTCGACTTAGGCCACAGCCCCTCAACCACAGCCCCCTTCGACCACGATACTGACTTCGACCACTATCCCCTTCGACTATGATCACTACCCCTTCAACCAATGCCCCCTTCGACCATGGTTCTTCGACGTCAACCACTTCCCTCTTCGATGCCGACCACTTCCCCCACGGCTTCGACTTCGACCACAGATCATTGACTTCAACCACTGCCCCCTTCGACCACAGCCCTTCAACATCGACCGCTTCCCCCTTCAATTATGCCCTGTCGCTCGACTGCCAGCGCCAGTCTACTCAGCCCCGACTTCGACCATGGCCCTTCAACGTCGACCACAACCCCCTTCAACCATGGCATCGACTTCGACCATGAATCTTCAACTTTGACATCGGCCCCATTCGACCATGGCATCGACTTTGACCACAGCCCAAACTTCAACCATGGCCCCTTCGACTTCAACATCAGCCCCCTTCGACTTCGACCTCAACCCTCCTCAACAAATGTCCCCTTCGACCAAGGCCCTTTGACGACCACAACCCTTCGACGTCGACCACTTCCCCCTACGACCAGGACCCCCTTCGACCACAGCTTCGACTTCGACCACAGCCCCCTTTGACTTTGACCACAGATTTTTGACTTTGACCATAGCCCCCTTTGACTTCGACCACTGCCCCCTTCGACCACTGTCCCTTCGACCATGGCCCATCGACGTCGACCACTTCCCCCTTCGGCCATCGCCCCCTTCAACCATGACTTCGACTTCGACCACAGATTTTCGACTTTGGCCACGACCCCTCAACTACGGCCACCTTTGACCACGGATCCCTTCGACCACAGCACCGACTTCGACCACTGCCCCCTTCAACCACTGTCCCCTTCGACCACGGCCTTTTGACGTCGACCACTTCCCCCTTTGACCACGGATGCGACCGCTGGGCGGCGGTGGTGGGGCACATGGGCGGGCACAGGAAGAGGAAGCCACCACCGCCGCACGGCACTGAGCAATGGCAGCAGAAGGGGGCAGGTGCGGTAGCGGTAGGAGAACTGTGGCGACACAGCACCATAGGGGGCGGGGCGAGGACGGAGCAGGGGCGGCCATCGAATCCAATGGCCACCGTCTATGAGTGCCCATCTCTCGGATCTACTGATTGCCATCGACCGCTTTCTTCTAGATCCATCGGTTGCTATCGCTGAGCTTGCCTCTCGGATCCACTTACCGCCATCACCGAGCACCCTTCTCTCAGATCCACCTGCCGTTGTCACCAAGCATCCCACCAGTCTGGCCGTCATCTTGACTGGAATCGCTTCGCCACACTGTTCGTGTAGCATAAAATCTTGGTTGGAGGGGCGATGGGAGATGGGGCGGTGGCGGTGGGGAGATGCCCGATGGCTAGTGAGGAGGGAGAGGGGAGATGGGGTGGTGGCAGTGGGGAGATGCCCGATGGGCAGTGAGGAGGGAGAGGGGAGATGAGGTGATGGGTCAGTGGGTTACGGCCATCTGCAAGGGAGAGAGGGCGTGGGAGAGAGATCTGGAGAAAATGAGAGAACAAAATAACTGAAGATGGAAGTGGAGAGGAGGGACAGTTAGCACAAGAGAGAGGGGATATAGATGGTCAAGATTTCTGTGTTTAGATTGGACGGCTGAGAAGAGAGGAGGGAGAATGCACCAACGACCACCAACTCACATTATTAAGGAGTAGAGATAAAAGAGAGGTGTTTGGGCCTGTAAGCCGCACGCCTCGCCATGTGCACCCCTTAGGACATAAGTGGTTATTTGTTTAAAAGGGAAATGAGAAAAATGAAGTTGTAAGATATAAAGCAAAGCTTGTTGCACAAGGTTTTACTCAACGTCTAGGAGTTGATTATGAAGAAACCTATTCTCCGGTCATGGGTGCTATTACGTTTAGATATTTATTCTCTATGGCAGCAAACTTGAATTTAGAAATGAAGTTAATGGATGTGGTATTATCTTTATGGAAACTTGGATTCGGACATTTACATGAAGGTACATGAAGGTATCCCTATCTCGAATCAAGACAGAGTAAATAGAAACATGTATAGTGTGAAACTCAAGAAATCATTGTACGGACTCAAGCAATCTGGCAGGATGTGGTTTAATTGCTTAAGCAACTTTCTATGCCAAGAAAGGCTACACGAACAATGAGGAATATCCCTATGTCTTTATACAATGATCCCATAATAGATTTTGTATAATCTCAGTATATGTAGATGATCTGAATATCATTGGAACCCTGGAAGATATAAGGAAGCCAGCTCTTACCTGGAGTCAGAGTTCGAAATGAAAGATTTGGGTAAAATCAAATATTGCTTAGGCTTACAGCTTAAGCATGTCCCTAAAGGGATATTAATACATCAGTCTGCATACACTTAAAAGGTGTTAGAAAGATTCGACTTTGAAAAGGCATACCCATCGAAAGTACCAATAGTCAAATGACTTTTACAGCAAGACAAGGATCCGTACCGATCTAGAGAAGAGGGAGAGGAGGTCGTGGGACTGGAATTCTCGTACTTAAGTGTAATAGGAGCACGTATATATTTAGCAAACTACACTAGACTAGATATCACATTTGCCGTAAACCTCTTAGCAAGTATAGTACAAAACCTACCAAATGGCATTGATAGGGATTAAAGGACATCTTCTGATACTTTCAAGGAAGCAAAGACCTTGGATTATTCTATAGAAAGAATCAAGATCTGAATATGATTGGCTATACAGATGCAGTGTACTTGTCAGACCCGCATACAGCTAGGTCACAAATAGGCTATGTGTTCCTATGTAGTGGAACTACAATTCATGGAAATCGTCTAAGCAAAGTCTTGTATTGACTTCGACGAATCACTCAGAAATCATAGCATTGTACAAAGCCACATGAGAATGTGCTTGGCTTCAACGAATGATTCACCACATCCAGCAGTCATGTGGATTGAATATCGTTCAAGCACCCACAATTATCTAAGAAGATAATGCAGCTTATGTTATACAAATGCAGACGGGCTACGTGAAGAGTCATCTCACAAAGCGTATCAACCCCAAGTTCTTCTATGTTCATGAATTGCAAAAGATAGACAAAATTAAGATACTGCATACTAAGTCATGTGAAAATATTACAGATTTATTCACTAAGTCACTTCTAGCATCTAACTTTGAAAGGTGTATACGTGGATTGGAATGATGAGATTTAGAGAAGTACAAAATTCAGGAGGAGATTCTTCTTAAGCTCACACTTGATCACGAAGATCCAGTACCCAAAGAATAAATGCTATAGATTAAATAAAATTAAGTGGATTGTACCCTTTTTCCTTTGATGAGTTTTCTAGAAGTTTCTCGGCCAAGGTTTTAATGAGACAATTCGTGCAACACAACATAACATGTATCATGTACTCTTTCTCCAAATGTTTCTCACTAGGTTTTTATGGAGTTTTAATGAGGCATGAACGTGTCAGATGAGTACCTAAGGGGGAGTGTTGGAAACCTAGGCCTGGGCCTGCAAGCTTGGCTCATAGTGGACATCTCACCACTTAGTCTATAAATAGGGGGGTCCCAATTATTGTAACTTGTACTTGTGAAGGAGACAAGAAATAAAGAAAGAAAGGAGTCCATCATCTCTCTGTGTGTTCAATCTATTATTTTGTATTATTCTGTATTTGATCCATCTCTCTTGCCTAAGATGAATCACTCGGACTAGACTCACCAGCGACAGTTCCTCAACAAAATAATGTCTATGCTACTTCTTCATAACGATTCAGCAGCACTAGTAGGAAACAGGAAGAGTGTATACGGTTAGTATAGGTTAGTTGAATTGCGAAGTGTGCATGCTACCCACAGGGTTGGTGACGGGGTGTGCTACTTTTGGGCACCATGTCTGGGTAGAGTGGATATTTTGTGCGCGCAACAAAAACGGCTACTTTTCAACTCACTTCAAAAAACACAGGTGTTAGTCACTATGGACTTGACTTGCTAAAAGAAAATGAAAGTCAGTTTTGGCTTTCATTTTCTAAACCTTGAAAAAAAAAGCAGACAAATCCAGTTTAAAACTACAAATAACATTTGGCAAAAGGTAAATATTTATAAATGTTTAGAAGATGCACATCAGAGGTGACATAACCGTATCATAGGTTATACTACCTTCATTAGTAAAACTTTTTCAAACTTGATCTTCTTATTTCGGCACTTTTCAGTGTCTACCATCTTCTGCAACTTTGCGTGCTCCTAATTCAGCTCTTGTAGTGTGCTAGTTGTCTCAGTGCTACCTTGGCCACCATTGCCAATGAGGGGGTTGTCACGAGTGCCATCAGGAAAGAAACGATTGAGGACAGACCCCCCCCCCCCCCCCCCGGCAGAGAGAAGATGATAGCAATGATCTCCGCACCACAGAGAATGGAGAGCTCATTGGCCTTCTTGAAGGCAGCATCACAACGCTTTGAGAAGTATACTTGCCTTGCCACCTCATTCTGGATGCACTTGATCTCAATCTTTTGCTTACCTATTCTTGGCGTACTCTTCACCATCACATAGCTAATCAATAGATTCTAGCCTCGTAAGTGTATGTTAGCAAAGATTGTAAGTTGTGAGCGGATGGCACTCCTGCATTTATATAGATTTGAGAAATGGGGCATACGTTTGAATAGAAGTATGCCTATTGTATGCCAAGTAAGTATTACCTGAATTCCGGTGCTAATTTATATATTTAGTGCGTATTAAAGAGAGGGCATTTTTAATCCATGGACGATGAACCCAGCCTAGAGTTATCCTGGATACTTGCAATAATTGCCTACTTGATCTTCTTCTTTTGGCACTTTTCAGCCTCTAGCATCTTCTGCAAATTTGTGTGCTCTTGATTCAGCTCTTGTAGTGTGCCAGTTGTCTCAATGCTACCTTGGCCCCCGTTGCCGATGGGGGTTGTCACGAGTGCCATCAGGAAAGAAATGATTGAGGACAGAGCTAAATGATGGGTGGCCAAAGGAGTACGCATGTATACCCCCTGGAGAGAATATGATAGCAGCGATCAGCACGCCACGGAGGATGGAGAGCTCATTGGCCTTCTTGAAGACACCATCAGAATGCCTTGAGAAGTATACTTGTCTCTGCTGCCCTGCTTTGCACTGCCGCATTAGCTTGTTGTGGATGTTGTTTCGATGACCATAGGTCCCCGTGCTAGTTGCCATAGCACTGTCTAGACACCCTTTAGCTCGCGCTCTGACCCGATTAGCTTGCTCTGCTCTCCCACGCCAATATTGTTGCTTGGCTGAGCTTCCTCGCCACTTCCCACCATCGCGTTGCCACCTCTATCCACCTTTCGGTCCACTGTCACCACTCATAGCTGCACCTAGATCTCACCGTTCCATTTTGCTAGTTCTTGAGGCCGTTCCACCACTACCTCCATCCTTTCTCCCTCTGTCACATGGCCCGTGTAATTAGAGTTAAGGTTAGCGTTAATGATACTAGCTAATGCTATTAAGTGGCTGACATATGGGATTGCTAGAATAATTAATCAAACATCTAATTTAAACCTTTTTTAAGAACAATGTCACTGACATGTGGACCCTACCTGTCAGGTTTTTGCAAAATAACAAAATCCTGACCGGTAGGCCCCACCTATCATCCTAAAGATACAATAAATCTAGTTTTTCCTTTAGAAACAAAAATAGAATAAAATGGATTTTTGTCTATAAAATTTTTTGTTTTCTTTTTTAGCATTTTCTAAATCGAGCCAAAGTCAAATGCTCGTAACTTCTGCATCCGAACTCCAAATTGAGTAATTTTTGTCTATAATTTTCTAAAGTCATGTTGTTTCATAATATGCAAAAAAAATTGGATTTACTACTTTTTTTAATTTATTTGGCGCTTATTTGTGTTATTTGGCTTTTACCGATTAGATACTGATGTTACAAAAATCTTTGACGTCGCTCCAAAGCAAGACCAAGAGTTCAAAGATCATGGAAAGCACCCCCTTTGACCATGTTATAGCCATATTTTATTGTTATGTATGTTGTTTTGAAATTATTATGCATGCGCGTAATTTCAAGAAAATTTGCTATGTTGGTAAGGTCAGTAGTTGTATTCCAATTGTAGCATTGATCCCACCTTGATAAGTTGATACCCTTACTGTTGTCACCTTAGCATTATTATCCACTATTGGTAAACTATGGAACTTGTAGATTAAACGAAGTAGTAATACTTAGCCATGCTCATCGATAATAGTTGTGTAGGATCAGTATGGCGAGTTAGAGATGGATAAATAGCTTCTCAAAAACATCCTCTTGGTATTAGCAACTCAATGCAGCGGGAATACAAACTCATATGCTCACAAAACCAAGAGCCAAAGATCTCAAGCCAAATGAGACTTCACTGTTTCATCGGTCTAACCGCCGACCAAGGTGCAGTCGTACCACCAAGCCGGTCTAACAACTAGGTCACCAATCTAACTGGATTGGCGGTTTGACCACTTATCGAGGCGAGCACATAATAATACGCACACGATCAAAAAAAGAGCTAACTTTTAATCCACTGATCCTAACCCAATGAAACTTGGCACAAGACCTCCCTAGGATGTTAGAAACTTATTTCAGTTATGGATCATGAAGATCAATGCTAAACTTCCAACCTTTATCCAAAATAAGGAAGATTGCACCAAAATTGGACAAAAGAGGAAAATATCAATCTCATCGTTGCTCGTGAGTCCTTGATGATCTAGATGACCTTGGATGGGTCCTCACATATCATAACAAGCTAGATCACAGCATAAACTCAAGCCAAAATGCCCACAAAATCCAGACCCCAAATCACCTCTCTCTTAAGGAAAAGCGGGTAAACACAAAACTCTCCTAGGAAGTGCCTAAATGTATGGGATCTGATCTCCAAAGATATCTCCACCTCTTACATGTCCTTGGCACTAGAAAAGATCAAGAAAGATGAAATCCAAATAAGGAAGCCAAGGAAATCAAAAACACAATAAGGAATCCATGGTACAACTCACTGAAAGCATCTAGACCCCTAAAAAGATGGTTTTGGTAATTAATAACATTATGAGAATATGAGACTTATATGTGTACTAAGTGTTTGGAAAGTTTAGTCCCGAAGGCAAGTGTGAGATGCATGAGGAGGATTACATGTGGATTCAAAGTGGTTCAAGACAAAGGTAAATAGTTTAGGATCCCTTTTATTTTGCCAGTCTTAGGAGAAAGGTTGGAAGACCAGATTATAGGATAAATGCCGTACTATTAAGAGGAATCATAGTTCGTAACTTGATAGCATGTTCTTATGCTATATGGATCAATTTAGGATCATGCATGCACTTAAAACTAGAATTGAATGCCAAAGTTGTGCACTGTCAGAAAAATCGGAAGTAATGGCGTGAAAACTGCGGAACTTCAAAAATCCGGAAGTTCCGACCTCTGAGCGGTATGTTTTTCCAGAGAGCAACCACTGAAAAACTTAACCTCGTGGAAATCGAAAGTACCGCGTGTTCAACGGCGGAACTTCCGCTAGGATGGAACTTTCGAATTTTGAAAGCTCTAGTCCAAGTGAGCGGTATATTTTTTTTCCAGAGAGCAACTTTTGAAAAACTTAGCCTCATGGATATCGAAAGTTCCGGGCCATATATCGGAACTACCAAAAAATCAGAAGTACTGCATTTACAACAGCGGAAGTACCGCACCAACTCCCAATGGCTACTTCTGATGCTCTGACATAGCCGTTACTGTGGCTACAGTAAGGGAGTGGAAGTTTCGATTTTTGCACAGCGGAACTACCGGCCGTCTTGATTTTTCAAGATTGTTTTGTGTAACGGCTAGTTTTGATTGGTGGGGTTATAAATACTTTCCCACCAACTCAAGGACAGATAGATGAAACCTTATTGAACACCCTTGAGCATAGAGCACCCACTCCACACCTCTTTTTTTGCATTCATTTGAGGTAGTTGAGCAAATCAAGTGCATTCATCCATAGATTGATCCTTGGCACTTGAGAGCCATCAAGCAACGCTGTAATTTATTACTCTTGGTGTTTGCTGGCACTTAGACAGCTGGTGGAGATTGCCCGGTGATCTTCTCAAGAAGCTTTTGAGAACACCCAGTGTGTGTGAAGGTTGGAGCTCACCTGCCCAAAGCGGGGAAGAGCTACCAATAGTGATTTGAGGTGGAAGGCTTAATTCGTGGAGCCGGTCCAATTCATTTGGGCTAACCTCAATGTGGAGTAGGGGAAACTGGCAAGTTTCTGATCACCACGGTAAAACATCGTGTGTATTTGTTTTCTCTTGTCTCCTTTTAGCACTTTTATATTTAGTACATTGTGACAATTTACTTGTGCTAGTGTTCTTGTAGAGCCATAACCTTAATAGAATTGTTTAGGTTTCAACTGCTTTAAATCTTTGTCATATTAAAATTGTAAGAAATTAATTAGAAGGCAAGAAAATTTTAAAACCTCCTATTCACCCTCCCTCTAATCAGTTATCCTTGATCCTACACTCACTTAGATGAACTTTGGATGTTTATTTCACTTGAAGAGGAATGTTTCATAGCCACTCCCTCATTTAGGATAGAGCTCTAACCCTAGAGCAACACAAGAAAACCCTAATCTCTCACAAACACTAGAATTGATATTTCTCTCAACTCACACAAGGGCTTATATAGTAAAGGCTCTTCACCTCACACCAAACCCTAAACAACCATCCACACTTAGTGGATACAACCACTTACAAATGACGAAACTCGGTAATCCACACACATAAAATGGGTTTTACACACACACACACACACTAGCATGCTTTTCAAAGCATAACTTCCACATGGCTCCGATAGCACGATAAGACGCTCCATCCTCCAAGACATGACCTAAACCACCTTAGGCCACTATCACGGTTTTGCAAACCACCACTCCAACCGGTATTAGACAATTTTCTCAATTACCACCCACCAGACTCTATGATGCATCTCCTCAAAACAACCTCCACACAAAGATATGATGCCCAATTACATATCACCAAGATCGTACGCCTTCTCCAGAGGATAATCACCACTTGAAATGCTCCAAGTCTTATGTCACACCACACCAGAATATAGTCCGTGATGCCCAATTACTTACCACTAAGAACGTGAGCTTGCTCCAAGGATCACCTCTTGAAACGTATAAGTCCAATTGGCACACTACATGTAGACATTCATCTCCTCACAATCATTGTCTTTCTTCTCAGTGCTTCTCTGCAGAGTGACACAAAACTCACAAGCTTGGCTATTAATAGCTCTAGCATATCTCTCCTTATGTATAGCTACTTCTAGCTTCAAAGCCTCACAAGACACATTATTGATTTTACACAACCGCTTATCAAACTTAACCCTAAAAGACTCATGCATATCATCTAAATCATGTCCAATTTAAGCACAAAATGCATAAGATATTAGTGCAATGGAATCATCTTTCATTGATGCATGAACAGAAACAAGAATTTCCTTGTCTCATTTGTCCTGCAAAGCTATTAGGACAATTGTCACAAGATTCAGCTCTAGCACAATCAAAGTTGTCAATTAATCCTTCGAATTTTTTGCCCTAAACTCACAATGTGCACAAGAATATTCAGGACTGAATTGTAGTAATTTTTCAATTTGCATAGCAAGTTTTTTCTAATTCATCACAATTAAACAAAGGCATAGCACTAGCTCTAAAAGTGTTATCAGCTCCTAAGCAACTGGAACATGGACTAGCCTTGATTTCAATAATTTTAGCTCTACATTTTCTAGTTGTTCTAGCAAGGATGATCCAATGTTCTCAATTTCTCAATTTCAGCATGTGTAGTAAGGCAAGAACTACAGCTATCATCATCAGGAAAAATAGATCTAAACTTATCAATTTCATTGTTCAAGATCTCATTTCATATTTAAGCTTGCCATTTCTTCTCATGATATGTTTCATGCACTCAACTTACTTCAAATGATCAACCACAACTCTATCATATCTAAGTATGAGTACATCATAAGAATCTACCTCATCATGCTCAATGTAGGGACAATCCTCGTCATACTCGCTGTTGTGATCACCCTTGCTCGTAGCCATGAAGCACATGCCGGTAAAACCAACGGACTTCTTCTCCTCCTTCCTTTGCTCCTCCTCATTGCTCAAAGGATCAACATCACAAAGGTCTTGATCAGCAAGGGATGAAAGCATCGCAAGAGCTGCCTTCTTGAGTGCAGCATCGTGCTTGATGAATCATTGGGGCTTGTTGTAGTCCTTACCACGATCATCTCTGCAGGCTGGTCAGACTATTATCTCCTAGACAGCCAAACTAGAGAACAGGTGAAGCCCTCAGGGTGGGGCCCTCGGGGTGGGGCTATAGAGACCGTTCTCTATTGGAAAAGCTATAGAGAATGGCGAGTGGGGCCCTCGGGGTTTTTATGTTCTTTTGAAATTATTTTTTAAAGAAAAATGCAAGAGGCTGACAGGAGGTGCAGGACACTATCTTGGTCATAGTAAAAGAGGCCCACACGTCAGTGACTCATATTCATAAATTTGGTTTTAATTAATTTTTCTAATGGATTGAGCCCACATGTCATTAACTGATTATGCATAATTAATGTCACTAACGTAAACTAAGTATGTCTTAAGGACATCATTTAACCACTAATTAATTACACATAGTAACTCCTCTGCCTAAAGAAGGCGACGGTGGCTGCCAGCAACCCCAAAAATGGATTATCCTGGCCAAGCTGCACCTAGGGGTGGGGTGAAGCCCGGCAAGGCCCGATCTCTCCATGTCATGCCTGGATCAGAGGGTAGACATATGGACCGACACGACACATCATGATATGGTAACTTTTTTGAGTCAACCATACTGGGCCTAATCAGGCCATGCCTTATCTAGACCCATGTTGTGCCATGTTGGGTGGCCCATTTAACCAGGTCTGCTTCTATATGCGACAATTGCACTTAGTACCCTCATGTCATGTAATTTTGCTAGTGATATCTACACGAGGTTGAGCTGATCCACATGAATGTCCAAGTTGGCGCAAAACCATGGTGCAATGGCCTCATGAGGCAAGTTGCCTGATTTTGATAATCGAGAGGTTCAATTACCTAGTTTCAAAGTTGAGAGTTGAATTTTCATCAAACATAATAATTGAGATAGGTCAAATAGACTTATTCATAATATATATGCACCTTTCGTTCCTATTTTTTTAAAAGTGTTGTACATTAAAGTTTGTACATATATCATCGTGAGAAATTTTGTGGGACTTCCACATTCTATATTGGTCAAGCTAGGGCTTGGATCTAAGGCAAAAAAAAATTTAGGTCTCTTTTGGAACGTAGGATTTTCACAACGAGAAAATTTTCTATGTTCTAAACGGGGCCTTACACTTAACCCAAATAATTATTAGAAAGTTCAAGAAAAATGACTTTTGGCGCACCTTAACAACAAAGCAATTAAGTTCCTGATCAACTATATGGAATACCATCATACCCAATAGGACAAATCAACCTTTTCTGCAGCATCCACAGCTGCTGTCCATTGGAGCAAAGGAGGAAGAGAAGGAAGAAGAAGAAAGGGAAGAGAAGGAAGAAGAAGAGGAGGAGAAGAAGAGGAGGAAAGAAGAGGGGTGATTGAAAGATCAAGCTCCATTTAAGTTGGTTTTAAGTTGGTTTTGGTGTTAATGACAAATGCCATTATGACATTATGATATTGATGACATATACTTTATAATGTTTTGGTGAAAATGATAAATGAATTTATGAGACTAATATGTTTATTTGAGTTTATCTTTGGTTAGTCTCATTTGGATGAAAAGGTGAAATCAAAGAGGTATACATTCGAAATTGCTTTCTCATTTACAAATGCATTCCTTAGATCCAAAATATAGACTGAACTCCTCAATTAGTCTAAAATGAATATGTGCATATGTCTTCGCTATATACACTTGTATGCACACATTTAGGGGGAGCTCTCTCTATAGTTTGGAGTTTCATAAGTAATGATCCATGCTTCTCTCAATATGCATATTTAGGATCTTTACTTTGAAATACATACTTGAGTATATATAGCTTGTGTAGTATATATATACTCATGTGCAATCGGGTTGTCATTTAACCTCTCCCTTATGTGTTAATGGTTGAATGATTAATGACAACCGGATAAGTAAGCTTTCTTTAAAGCTTATCTTAGAGTATACATTTGTTGTGTACATATTGTATACTTGCAAATCAATTTCATATCTCATCATTTGTTGAGATTGTCATGAATTACCAAAATGGTGAAGTTTGGTAATCGATGACAATTGTTTTGTGGACTAACATTTTCCATGAGTTGGATGAATAGGTTAGGTTCTACAAATAAAGATGATTTGGGATGACTTCATGAGTTGAAGGTCATCAAGTCAAAGTTGATGAAGAAGAGGTAGCTTCATGTGTTGAAGGCTATCAAGACGAAGGCTTCATGTGTTAAAGGCCATCGAGAAGAAGATGCTTCATGTGTTGAAGCATGTCAAAGATTGATCATGTGTTGATCAAGTGAAGACCATCATGAGTTGATGGTGTTGATGAAAAGAAAGCATCATGAGTTGATGCATATCGAGACGATGACCCAAGGCAAAGGTATGACTAGCTAGGGCTAAGGATGTGTTTCTAGTCTTTTACGGTCTTGGTGTTTGGTTGGAAGACCGGATTGCTAGTATAGGTTGCCGTACTATTAAGAGGGGTCATGTCTAGTAGTTTGAGTCTCATCATGTGTTGATAGCTCAAACCTCACTTGCTCTAGCTCATCTTGACATGATGCTTGCATTTGCGAATGTGTTTTGCAAATGGTCGAAGCTCATGTATTGAACTCTAATAACATGGGACTATGCATTGCAAATGTGTTTTGCAAGTGCTCGAAGTCCATGTTTCCATTCCTTGTGTATGAGGCTTATATTTGCGAATGTGTTTTGCAAATAGTTGTAGCTCATATTTGATCTTTGCGTCATGATTTCAAAAGTGTGCAAATATGTTTTGCAACTTGTTGGAAATCATGTTGTGATCCTTGTAGTATGTGACTTAGGTTTGCGAATGTGTTTTGCAAATGTGAGAAGTTCATGTACCTACTCCTTGTGACTCTTTGGATGTCTTGTGTTTTCTGCATTGATCTAATTTGTTTGAGATCATGCAAATAGATGGGTTGTGTAGCCTCTCCATAAGCTTTCCATAGAGTCCAAGATCACTCAATTCCGACATCGAGTCAAAAGTTATGACCGTTTTCCGAGTGTCGCTGCGTGCTGAAAACCGAAAACGGAAGTACCGCGATTTGTACTGCGGTAGTTCCGGATTTTGCGGAAGTACTGCGATTTGTACTGCGGTAGTTCCGATTTTTCCGGTAGTTCCGCGAGTCCGGTAGTTCCGGATTCCGAGCGGAATGTTTTTTCCAGAGAGCGACTTTCTGAATGACTTAGCCTCGAAAAAAACGGAAGTACCGCAATTTGTACTGCGGTAGTTCCGTTTTTGGTCCAACGGCTAGTTTTTTTGTGACCGTTGGGAGGGCGGTAGTTACGGCCGTTTTAACTGCGGTAGTACCGGCCCTCAGGCTGATTTCAGCCTCTCTTTGCTCCAACGGCTAGTTTTTGTGTGTGGGGTATAAATACCCCCTCAAGGCTGGTTGGAGATGTTGTTGCTTAACTCATTTCATTGTTCTTGAGCTAGAGTGAGGCTCTCCACTCAATTGTGCATGTGTTGCACTTTGTGAGAGAGGAGAGGTGATCTAGAGTGCATGTGTTGCATCTAGAGGTGGACTTTGTGTCCAAGTGAGCTTGTGCATTCGTTGCACGTGGTGAGAGTCAAGTGAGGGACTTGGCTTATTACTCTTGGAGTTTGCCGACTCCTAGACGGCGTGGGAGGCGTCGTGCGCGGTGATCTTCTCAACGGAGGTTGTGAGAAGACCCGGCGAAGTTGTGAAGGTTTGAGCTCACCTACCCGGAGCGGGAAAGAGCTACCACTAGTGGATACGAGGTGTTTCGGCTTAATTCGTGGAGCCGGTCCGATTCGTTCGGGCTAACCTCAACGTGGACTAGGGGAAACCGGCAAGTTTCCGAACACCACGGTAAAACATCATTGTGTCAATTGTGGTTTGTTTTCTTGTGTTCCATTTATATTCAAGCAATTTACATTCATAGAATTAAATTGATTGCTTGTATATTTAGAATTGCAAACCTTGACCTAGGCTAGAACTATCAGTGCACTTAGGCGAATTTAATTGTTGTAGGCGCTATTTGAGCTAAACTAACTTGAATTTAGCTTCCGCGTTGTATACTTGGTTTAGGAAATAGAAAAGTTCTTGAATTGCTATTATTAATTTGTAGAGAATTTTTAAACCGCCTATTCACCCCCCTCTAGTCGGCCTCCTCGATCTTACAGTGATCCCAAGGGATCCTCTAGGTGATTTTTCTCAATCCCAAACCCTTCTGTTTATAGACTAATTAGGGTTCATGGCACGGGATTAGAAGGGGATTAGCAGATTGATTACCCGATTAGAGATTTCCTGTTGTCTGCCTGTAGATCAATCCGCACAGCACGTCTGTTTACGCAATTTAGACCTATGAAATGATTTTTCCTGCAGATCTTCCCAAAAGGAAATTTGTAGCGGACGACGAAACCAACCTACTGTAATTGTTTTAGAATTTTTGGCCGCGGGATATGGGTGTAGCAGGGTCGGAAACTTCGCTGTCCGACAGGGGTACAGATTGGGGCAGATTGCTGTTCAAGGGTAATTTAGGGGTAGAAGATGATTTTTATGATTTTGGTCAAAATTGAAAAATGTAGGGAATTCAGTAATCTAACTTATGTATAAAAATTATAATTTTTAGAGCCTTACACTATGGTTGGGACGCTTTAGAATCTGGCTGCCCAGATTGCCAGAACAGAGAACGTCCTCTGCTTTGCGCATTAAGTTGCCGGTACAGCATCATATATTGCCGTAATACGATGCACACTCTTATCCTATTGGGAAAGAGTGCTGTGGCGCATAGCATGGTAGCATTCATATGCATTCATTTGTGGGTGGAATGACTGCATTCAAATGCCAATTAATTATGAAATTTATGAGGTATGATTCATGGAAGTCTGTGGTGGTTTAAATAATTGTGGTCATGATTTGTGATTGTAGTTGTATGGAAATATAAAGGATGGTGTATAATTGTTTTTCGTTTGAATAGCCTGTTAAACAGTTTGCTTGCTAAGATTTTTATCTCACCCTTATTTTCCCCCCTACAGGTGATCAATGAGCATGCATTGGAAGGGTAGAGCGGCAACACAATAATGCACTTAGATCATAGATTTATGCTGTAATAAAGACGAAGTGATTCTAGTCTTCGCCCAGCTATCTCGTCAATGTTTACTTTATCTTAATAGTGTTAAACTTGTGAACTATTCTTTGGTTAAATTGTTGGAGATTGATTTTAATTATTGAATTGTTATCACTATCCTATTTTGCTTAGTTGATTATGCTTCCACTTACCTTATATTGTTTTTAGAAATTGTTGCCAGTTTAATTTATCTTGTAACTTGGCTTGTTGTGGAGTGCTTTTAGTGGCATCCTAGGGTAATGTGGGTCTTGGGGTGTTACAGTTGGTATCAGAGCGGGCGTTAGGTCCGTGGTAATTAAATTATTAAATTGACACATTGGTGCACAGTAGGATGGGATGGGTCAAGCATTGCATTTATGCTTTTGACATGTTGTATTGATGATTTATGTTATGAGATGATCTTGTATGATGATGATTTGCCCCTATGACTGTTATGAGTGAGGATAGTCAATGATAAGATGTAGAGGTTGTAGTTGTTGCCTTGGCATTGCCAGATTATACCACTGTTCGCGGTATGGGGATAGTGATGTAGTTACCTCGATAACGTAGTAGCAGATGTTGTGAGTGAGTTTCTTAGAAAAGTTGTTATCTTCCTTGAGTTGATTTTGGCCAATTCTTGGCCCATTGCGGTTAATGAATTTCTCTGGAGTTAGCGATTCATTGCAGTTGTTGGGTGCCAGCAGGCCTTTAATTGTCCTTGAGACAAATATTGTTTCTTTTTAGTGATGAGTTGCTTTTGTTGCTCATGAGTAGTGTTATTTTGCGAGATGGATACTTCATTGTTGTTTCTATCTCTCTTATTGAAAAACATGGCTCATTTATTCGTTTGACATTTTTTAAAAAAATCAAAGCTTTATGTTGGGAGTTCATTAACTTGTGGAAGCTGTGGCTCTATGCATTTTTTTGGGTTATTTCGAGTGTTGAGGTTTGGTTCCTCTCTTTTCTAAAAGGAAGTGTTAAAACCCTTTGTGATGTTTTGTTGTGTCTAAGTAGAAGGTGGCAATTATGTAAATAATTGATAAGTTGTGAATTATCAAGTTGAGATGCTAGCGTGGTGCATAAATAATTTCTACCAACATCCTTAGAAGTGAAGTTGATTAATATGATTTTGTCCTATTGTAGTTTCTTGAAGAATTGTGGCTAAGAATTTGTCAATACATGTTTAGAACTCATGCAGTTATTGAGGAATATAAAAAATTGGTTTCATTATTGTGGTTGTTTAAATTCCCAACTTGTCAGGTAGATTGGATTGATTGATCTTAAATAATTAATCTGCCCATTTGAGATGTTTAAGTTAGGAGGTGTTGAAATATTGCCTTGGTAATATTAACCTTTAATATGTCCTCTCCTTACATACTTGTTGAGCATGTACAACTGCAAATTCATGTAACTTATGCCATGTTAAATTATTGACACATGTATAAAGAAATAGATGAAGGTTGATGTATTGACTTGTGGAATCTTGTCTCATAAAGCTGGTATTATTGACGTTTAAAGTTATTTCATTCTAAATTTCTGAACATAAGGTGGGATATTGAATCTATGCTCATGATTGTTTTTATGATTGCAAAAACAAAGTTAGGATCATGAATGCTGTTATGACAAAATAATAATCAATTATTGCCAGTAATGACTAGAGTGCAATCAATTTGTGCTAAATTAGAGTTGAGCATCAATAAGAATTGAATGTATGAAATCTGATAAGAGATTTATACTAGCATGTTTTGTGAGATTGTCATGTTCTAGTATCATCTTGTTTAAGAGCTTTGTTTTATTATGTTGGCTTATGCACTAGGTTTTCCTGGATTAAGTAGTTGGAACCTTACTTATATAATAAGAACATGATGAAGTGATTTATGGTGTTCCTTTTGGAAAAAATATGAAGGAGTAAGAGGATATGATGATTCTTGCAAAGAGTATTTTATCTTGTTGTTAATAAAATTGATAGCATGTAGTTGTGATTATGGTGTTGATGGGTTTTTTTTAAATAAAAGAATTTGTTATTCCCATGATACTAATTGACTTAAAGGATTTGAGATTTGTGGTTGGGATCTTTTTGGACCTTATGACTTGTGTAGTAGCCGAGATTGCTTTGAGTAAAGCGTCGTGTTGAACGCCTTTAGTGTTTTTTTTTTTGCTAAACCTTGTGTTGTGGTCTTCAAGCCTCTTTTGTTGGAACTGGCGGGATGCAGTAATAAAAAAATTAATTATTTCTTGTTAAAAGAAAAGTGTACACGGATGATCTCATTTTATGTTTTCCAACCTCATTGCTATTTATTTTTTTTCTCTTGGTCTTATGGTTACTGTGAATGATAGCGATTTTCTATGTGCTAGAATTTATTTCTTCTTACCTCTTCTTCTAAGAAAAGGGTAACCGAATTGAGTTGTAAGGTTTTCTTTGTTGCGTGATGGCAACTGGATAGTGGTGGTCTGGTAGATGTTTTTTTGCGGAAGCCACAAATATCACGATGTTTATGGTGCATTGGACGAAATATTGTTTTCGTAAGATAATCCTTGGGAAGGATTTGATTTAAATAGAATGTTTGTTTTGGAGCCAAATAATTTGTTGATGTTAACAATTGAGTGTGTGTAAATTGTGAGATAGTTGGGTTTTCACCTGAGGATTTCCCTATCTTGATACGAGGAGTGATTGTAGGGGTCTTGAAAGCTGAGTCTGAGCTTTACCTTTTGTTATGCTAGAACCTTAGAGTCTCAGCGTCTCTATGTGGGAATAGTGGATCAGAGTGGAATCCATTTAGTGTGATGATCAGGATAGCATCCTTGAGGTGCAGTAAATGAGTATGTGTGAGTGTGATATGAATTTCGAGTTGTTATCCTTAAGGGATTGAGGTGCTTTAGGAATTATCTGTCAAGTAATTCCATTGGTCGAGGTCTTGGTTAGAATGTGTTTTGTGGAGACAGTAGAGTCTCTCTACAAGGGTGTGGATGATGTACTCAGTTTGAGCGCATTGTCAAAGTTGCCAACTTAAGATAAATGAGTTGGTGTGCTGGGCGATGATTTGGAAATCCTTGGTTCAAGAAAGTTAAATTTTGAAAGGGAATGGATTGGGAAATTAATGATACCTCGAGCAGTAATATGCTCTCTTGATTCTTGTTTAAACTGTGTGTTTATGGCAGAGGTCATCTGCAAATTGAGTTGTTTTATGTTGAGGCGTAGTCTTTTCCAGTTAGGAAAAGAAAATGATTGTTTTGGTCCATTGAGTGATTTTCACTCTTGGCTTATGTGGTGTGGATTCTCCAAATGTCTATTTGGAGAGTGTAAAAGTTTTTGTGGTGAATTCTTTGATTTGGATCGTGGTCCTTTGAAGGAAACCTGGTTGCTAGTGTGTTGCTTGAGAATCCTTTATTCTTCTTTTGGTTGGGTTCCATTTGTAAAAGTTATTGATTGTGCTTCGAGTAAAATGTCATGAGTGGAATCTTGGTCAAATTCTTTAAAAGGGGTACAATGTATTATCCCGATTATAATATATAGAAGAAAATATTTTAAGAAGGACGTATTAAATAGTGGCTTGATTGTTGTGGTGGGAATTTTGCGAACGGCAGATCTTTGGCGCTCAGAGCCGCGAAGAGTTGCGGGTGCTCGGCGTTGACCGCGCATGTCGTGGACTCGTCGGAGTTGGTCATGAGGAAGAGGGCCACGGTATGTGGAGGCCCTCTTGACGAATCGTCCGAGCGGGCCATTCAGACTTTGGAGGACATGCTCGGGCATGTGTACTATCTTGAAGGGCGCTTGGGAGGACCATCGGCTTTGGCGAGTTCGCATATAACAATAGTTATCAAAGTAGTATCAAGATGGCTCCTTTTGAGGCTTTGTATGGTCGAAGGTGTGTTTCCCCTCTTTGTTGGGATGCAGTGGGTGAGAGGTCTTTGCTTGGTCCAGACCTTGTTCAACAGACTGTGGAGAAAGTGTGGGAGGTTTGTCAGAACCTGTTGGCCGCTCAGAGCCGACAAAAGAGTTATGCGGACGTTCGCGCCGAGTTGGAGTTTGCGGTTGGTGACCTTGTGCTCCTTCGGGTGTCGCTAACTAAGGGTATTGTTCGGTTTGGTACCACTGGGAAGCTTAGCCCGAGGTACATCGGCCCTTTTCCAGTGGTTGGTCGTGTGGGCAGTTTGGCTTATCGTTTGGAGTTGCCGAACTCGTTGAGTGGTGTGCACGATGTGTTCCATGTGTCTATGCTGAGGAAATATTTGCGGGATGCCGAGCACAAGATTGACTCGGGCGGTCACGGTGGATCGAGATTTCACTATGGAGAGTCGACACGGCGTATCTTGGATACTTCGGAGCGGTCTTGAGGAGCAAGACAATTAAGTATGTGAAGGTCCTCTGGACGTTTCAGTCTGAGAGGAAGGCTACGTGGGAGCTGGAGGATCAAATGCGAAGGAAGTACCCCGAGCTCTTCAAGGCTGGTGAGTACTCGTAGTTGTGGTTCCGCGGTTTCCGTTAGTTGCTCTTTTCTTTGCTGTTCTCTTGATTTGTGGTTTGAGGAGTTAGATTCGAGCATGAATCCTTTTCAGGTGGGGAGAATGTAATACCTTGAACGTCGTTTCGGCGTCAGCTTTAAATTAATCGCGGAGTCGCTGGTTTTTCGGTAAATCGCGGGAAGGGAAAAATAAAAAAATATGGAATAGTGTAAAATGAATAAAATAAATAAATAAAAACCTCTAAGTGGGCTGCCTGGAGAGTGGGCCGACCACCTTGGGCCTTCCGACCCAAGGGGTGGCTACACCCTCCCCTAAAAACCCTAGCCGCCTCCCCTCTCCCCCACCCTTGGCCGCCACCCCCTCTTTTCCCACCCCCCTGGCCGCACCCCCCTCCTAGGTTGTGCCTCCAACACCCCTCCACAGCTGCTATCTATTGGAGTCTATCAATTGGAGCAAAGGAGGAAGAGAAGAAGAAAGGGAAGAGAAGGAAGAAGAAGAGAAGGAGGAGAAGAAGAGGAGGAAAGAAGAGGGGCTAGATAATTTTTTCCAATCCCAAACCCTTATTTTTTTTAGAGTAATTAGGGTTCATGGCACGGGATTAGAAGGGGATTAGCAGATTGATTACCCGATTAGAGATTTCCTGCTGTCTGCCTGTAGATCAATCCACGTAGCGCGTCTGTTTGCGCAGTTTAGACCTACGAAACGATTTTTCCTGCAGATCTTCCCAAAAGAAAAATTGTAGAGGATGACGAAACCCACCTACTGTAATTTTTTTAGAATTGTTGGCCGCGGGATTTGGGCGTAGCAGGGTCGGAAACTTCACTGTCCGACAGGGGTACAGATTGGGGCAGATTGCTGTTCAAGGGTAATTTAGGGGTAGAAGATGATTTTTATGATTTTGGTCGAAATTGAGACAAATGTAGGGAATTCAGTAATCTAACTTATGTATAAAAAATACAAAAATATTAAGCAGCGCTGCTGCAGTGGGTAGATGGAAGAATTGTTAAGCGGAGAGGATTATGTGTGGGTTCGGGGTTCTAGTGACGTCTTTACTTCTTAAGACGTGTTTTCATTGCTGTTGTATTGTGCTGAGAAGTACTTTTGGATAGGTGGTTTTGCCCCTGAACGCACGTGATTTGCTTCGCTTTGTCGGTGGAGGCAAGTAAACGTAGCGGATGTGCTACCGTTTAACTCGTTATTCTTACTAATTAATTATGCATTTGTGGGTGGAATGACTGCATTCAAATGCTAATTAATTATGAGATTTATGAGGTATGATTCATGGAAGTCTGTGGTGGTTTAAATAATTGTGGTCATGATTTGTGTTGTGGTTGTATGGAAATATAAAAGATGATGTATAATTGTTTGTGGTTTGAATAGCCTGTTAAACAGTTTGCTTGCTGAGATTTTTATCTCACCCTTGTTTTTCTCCCTACAGGTGATCAATGAGCATGCATGGGAAGGGTAGAGCGGCACCACAATAATGCACTTAGATCATAGATTTATGCTGTAATAAAGACGAAGTGATTCTAGTCTTTCGCCTAGCTATCTCGTCAATGTTTACTTTATCTTAATAGTGTTAAACTTGTGAACTATTCTTTGGTTAAATTGTTGGAGATTGATTTTAATTAATGAATTGTTATCACTATCCTATTTCATTTAGTTGATTATGCTTCCGCTTACCTTATATTGTTTTTAGGAATTGTTGCCAGTTTAATTTATTTTGTAACTTGGTTTGTTGTGAAGTGGTTTTAGTGGCATTCCAGGGTAATGTGGGTCTTAGGGTGTTACACTATATGGAATACCATTATACCCAATAGGACAAATCAACCTTTTCTGCAGCATCCAAAGGGTATAAACAAATAATGAAATTATTGTACTGTTTGGCCTTTTGGACCGGAATATCTAAGGTAAAGAGACTAAAAGAGAGAAGGATGTAATACCTACCCCATTATAGTCGGGGGAAACGCCGCGCGGAGGGAGCGCCACGCCAGCATTTCCCTCGCTCCGTCTGCTGCGTGTCTGAGCAAATTTCGGTACGGTCGGGAGACCTTTTTTGCGAAAAACTCCCTCTATTTTTTCGAAATTACATAATGGTCCTTGGTTCTCGCGAAAAGGTCCCTGCCAGGTTTTTTTAAAACACATTTTTTGGCGAAAACACCCCTCCACTTCACCAAATTTTGTGTACTTTGCAGGATAGCACTCTGCGGTATCTAAATTACGTACGGGTCCTCATTTAGTTACGTACAGGTTCTCGCTTTTTTACAAATAAGCCCTTTGACTTTTTCTAAAATACACATGTGCCCTCGATTTTTTAAAAAAGCTCCTCACGAATTATCGCATCTTTTACTTCGGTACACACGGTGGCTGGCGCGGCGTGACGCCACGCCTATGAGGCTAGTAGACTCATGTAATGGTGAATCTGTAGCTAAACAAATATTGGGCAGAGATCACGAAAAATGTAGGAAGAAAACTCCAAATGCTTTTCATGGATGTGTACAACGTATAACAAAACCACAAGCACATAATACAATTAGGCGTGTACTACTGGAGTAGAGAATCGACAAAAGCAGTTACTATCGATTACCCTCGAAATAAATAATGTAGCTTGCGATCAATTTCCAAGTGCATCCAGAAGACAACACACGTCTCGTGGGATGAATAGAGATAATTCCATGGTGAAATATTGCATCACTTGCAATTTATTCAGGAAACTGTAGCAAATAAGTATATCTGTAAGGTTTTGATTTTACAATTAAAATTCTGACTAGACAAACAATTAAAATTCTGACTAGACAAACAGGAACGTGTAAGAAATGGTAGCACTACTATTTACAAATTCAAATAGCATACCTGAATGTCCACAAATGAACAAAATTGATAATAAAATTGTGTATGACACGTGTTTAGGCAATAAAATTAAATAAATCAGAATATTACTACACAAAAAATGGAGCAAGAAAAATGCAAAACAAGATGCTTTACTAGGGAAAGAAAGGGAGAAATATAGACTAGTTACATATAACTGCTGTATCTAGCACCATGGATCGTCCCATCCTTTGGGTCCCTCCCTCTTAACAAAATCTACGATGGCCCGAACTGCCTCTTGCACCCTATTGGAGAGAGCATGGTTCCCCCATTCTATTTCAACCTTCTCTGCACCCCCTAGTGCTCGACATAGTCTGCAGTCAACATAAATCGTGAGCTTGGTATCATACTGGATTATTTGCTACATTTAGGTTTCTGTTTTCACCTGTCTACGAGTGCCTTCTTATCAACATATTCCGGAACATATTCGTCCCCCATTGAGAAAATAACCTGCAGACAAAGCACTTACAGGCTATAAAATTCAGCAGCAACTGCATAATGTGTCAGAACTGAATTCATGTTGCAAAACTACACCAAGGAAAATAAGGCTTTTCTTTTGCAGCAGACAACTAAATTGTTATCATACAGTGAGCCAGAATAATTTTGAGATGTTTGTTATGCTCAAATTTCCATGACTTCCTTACGATTCAGAACTGTTTTCGTCCTAATGCAGCTTGCAAGTATCTTTTTAAGCTTCCCGGGTTCTTTTCATTGGTTTGCTTAATGTGGTTAAAAACAAAATCGCACAACCAAAACAATCCACTAGGAAAATCATCAATTCAATAATGCAGATGAAATATTATCATTTCACCCATGTATAAACTAGGAAAGCCAAATGCCCAAACTTAGGTTCAAGACCGCATAGTGTTCTTCATGTTTCTCTGCCTTCACAACTTTCCGAATAACTTACTCCGTACGTCTCAAAAATACAAGGCATATATTTTTTTCAGTTTTGTTTCAAATTATAAGGCGTGTATGCATCTTTAATGGCATTTTCTCTCCTTTGCCCTCATATATCTTACCTATCTCTTCCACATTTATGATAACCACACGCACTGTTCTCTCTCTTATTCCCAAGACATTAACACTAGGGATATTATGGTCATTTCCCTCTACCATCTTGTTGGTTTTACAACTTCATTAATCTCTGTGCATGACCAAAATACGCCATATAAAAGAAACAGAGGGAGCAACATGCAAACCCAAACTAATCAAGTCTAACTTTATGGCATTGTAGCATCATTGAAGAAGTGTCATACGTACATGGACAGTATCTGACACTGATGCAAATGCAAGCGTCAAACTTCGCAAGTCGAAAAAAGGACTCAGGGACACAATCATAATTTTTAGTACTTGGTAAAGTAGACATTAAGCAAAATATTAAATATCATAGTCACACAATTGTTTGTTTTTTAAATTGAGGTCATAACTAGACGAACATAAAGGACCATAGAAGGATGACCACAAGTGTTCACTGTAATCATCAGAAGACAATGAATGAAAAAACTGAGTATGATATCTTCCATCATTCCTGGACAATGAATCACTCAAGAGTGTGGAGTTTTTAGGTGCAGGTGCTTTGACAAAGCCAACTAGGAAAGAGGAATAATACCTGGCACTGTGTGGTTGACATATGACCAAGTCTCTGCCTCAACTGATCTTCACTAAGATCTGAACTGAACATGTCGTCATCACCCATATATGCACAAAGTGAGTGGTACCTGTACATTATTTCTATGCATTAGAATACAACTGAAGACAAGATAATTTTTAATTCATTATGGATAATTGTAAGATCACACTGACTACCAAAGGATGCTAGGAGATATGCTAGCAAATAGATCAAACAAAACAAAAGATATGCAACCAAAAGAAGTCATAGGATATTGGATAAATACAAGTCAAAAGTTTCCTAAGAAAACCACAGAAACAATACAGAAAAGTTTAACTTTGCATCATTTAAAAAAGTAATAGAATACACCCATTATAGTTGATGACAAACAAGAATTGGTGGGAGACAAAAAATGATGACTAGAAACACCAGAATTTTATGTTTGATATTTGGTCTCGAGGCTCAATTTTCAACATCGACAGCCATTTCACCTTTTTGTCTGCAAGTTGCTTTGCTTTATAAAACATTCATAATTCTTCCATCTTGCATGGTCCATGGAGGCCAGCAAGAAATTTTGTATCTCAGATCATCATACCACTCTAGAGCATTGCAAGGGATGCTACAAAGCCCACATCTAAAGCCTTTCAGATGCACAAAATAAGGAGCATAACATTTGCTAGCAAGCAGCTTGTGGCTCCCCATCTAACTCTCTATGCAATAGTCAAAGTAGACATGGTCATAATAACTGTCATTAATAACAGCAGTATCTCTCTTGCGGACTTTCATGATTAATGTTCCAAAGCAAGAAGAAACTCTGATACACATTAATATAAATCTGTATGTGTGTAACTTGAGCCTGAAAATTTATACCTGTAAGCGGTAATGGGAGCATCTGGATTTGCTTCCCTGGGCATCAAATCCAATCCACGGCCCTCACTAATCATTTTTGCTGCCAGATCTATCATTTCTGCTGTTTCTGGAAGAGTTGCTCTATACTCCCTGTCACTTACTGGGGCCTGCAGAATAGATTATCATAGAAGTTACATAAAAAATATCATTTAGATGTTAATTAATTTCAACATATACAAGCAATTCTTATCAACAGGTTACAAAGTTGATCAGTTAGCTCTATCATTTAGGGGGTGAGAATTTCCTATCATACTTCACATTTAAATAGTTTTACTTCTCTACTTGAGCATTCAGAGAACAAGAATATGGACAGGGAGAAACACCTGCAAAATGACCCCAGAAACTGCTTTGGAACATGCAAAGTTTGTCCGCATGTAATGCACAATATCCTGGCATTCATTGAAGAGTTCATATTATCTTATTTTTCGACTGTAAAATAGTGCCAGGATATTAGTAATAGCATACCTGGCAACCAGTACTGTGACCAAGCAATATTACACCTTCAGAATTTTCTTTATTTATCAAGTAACTGATGAGCTGATCTAGTTCCAATGCATCCTTGCACAAGACAGCATATGATCAATACATAGACAGAAGTGAAAGAACATAGAAGAGTTCACAAAGAACAAGACCAAGAAGAAAACCCCAAAAAATGAAAATTCAATTAAACATCCCTTAGTAAAGCAACAAAATTGGTAATATCATTACTGCCACAAATAGTCTTCACTTATTCCTGTTGTACCGAATTGCACTAACAAAGCAAAGGTAAAATCAGCAGGTTTGACGAAGAATGCAGTTGGTCATCAACACAAATGTCACATAAAGCTGATTTTCCAAAAGGAGATACTCCAGTCATCTTCCAATTCACTTCCAACAACAGGAAATACAAGGTGGAAACCCATGTAATGCACCTTCTATTGTAAAAAATAATATAGACCGTTACCCACCAGGGTTCACGTTTCTGATTTTCACAAAAATCCCGCCCATGGGTCGGAACTGAAATTTGTACTCACAATCGGATTTCAGAAATTCTGGCAAGTCCTTGAGCATGCAACTATACAATACTTGCATGATTTAGATTTTAGACTATTTCTGTTTTAGAAAACTGCTTATGAAATATGAATAGGTTCTTAACTTCTTATCACCTAGCATTTAAAAATTAACTTACAATGATGTACATTACATCCAGGCAAACTTCACAGTAACAAGAGCTCAAAATACTTAGTGTTATTGACAATTATTTAGATGCCTGTGGATTTTTCAGATAGCCATGTAGCTTTGATTCATTCCAAGACATGATTTGTAGCCTCATCATTTTGCAATGCAATATTGATTTCAGACAAAGCCCAAGGGGCCTTCAGAAGGCTCAACACAATGAGTTAAAGATAAAGGAGACAAAACAAGGAAAAACTTTGAGTTTTGTATAGCCTATGAGGCAACTCCTTAGCATGATTCAAAATTCAGATGGTCAATAACATCACCTATAATAGAGTAACAAAAGCTTCCAAAACATAAAACATGTTTCTTAAGCACCTCAAATTATTTTTTATCAAGCGATTATAAAAACACAAATGCCTCAAGGATATTGATATGGTGCATGTTATAATTCACAAATGCTCTTCTAATCGGTACAAGGATGAACAAGCCGATGCCATTATTTTCAAACTAAAGATCATACTTGCTCTAAGCTGGAAATTCCATATCCAGTGTATGATGAAGAAAGTAATGGTTGGACCAGTGACCATTTCTCAACCTCCAACGCAAGTGACAATGGTTCCAAGTAGCTGTAAAGTTTCAGAATCAATTAGCACTACGAAATTACATTTAGTAACCCAAAAAAAAAGATTAATGTGCGCACAAAATATATTCACAAAAGTGTGGTATGATTTGGTTGGTGCCCTCACCTCCATTAGCCATGCCTAAATTTGCTTCAAACGTGCTTTGGTTTTGATACTGTCTCAATTTGAAAGATTTCTTTTACTTTAAAATTTTTAAACCACATTTTAATAATTTCTTTGATTAGCCTCTAAGGTATGCCTTGTGTGATACTCCATATGTGTAGCACACTGAGCAAGTCATATTTTGCCTCAAAAGTTGAGTCCAGGTCAAAATCTAATGTCATCATACAAACAGTGTTTTAGTTTTTAGAAGGAAGCATCCAGATAAGGCCAGTTTTGCAAGGTCACCAATCAACATCCCATATATGTCATGACCCGAATACTAAGCATTAGGATGTTAAATTTATTGAGGCTGAAAATGGCCAAAGCAAAACATTTTCTAACAGTGATTTTCCTCATTACCAGAAAAATTATGTTCAGAGCACAGTTTTTGGCAATGACGAATATTGAAACAAACTACTGAGGAGGTAGACTTGGCCAAATGGGCCACACGGCATGGCACGGCATGGGCCTGGATAGGGCACGGCCCAATTAGGCCCAGCGCGGCTGGCCCGAATAAGTTATCGTGTCGTGCCGTGTCGGCCCACGTGCTTACTCTCCGACCTATGCACAGCACGGAGAGGGATCGGCTTGGCCCAGGCACTCTTAGCCCAACGGGCCACCGATTTTTACTGCCAGTCACAAGTAATTTTACTACTAACTGCAGGTATTTTTACTACCAGTCATAAGTAATTTTACTGTCAATCGCAAGTAATATTACTGCCAAGTCACCCATCCGTTGTTAAATGAGTGCAGTAACCCTAACACAAGTAATTTTACTACACTAATACATGAGTCACTGTCAGTCACAAATAATTTTACTGTACGCGCCGTGTCGGGCCAACCCGCCATGTCGAGATGCCGGCCCAAGCACGGCAAGCTCAGTTGGGCCGGGCTAGCACAGCTTGTTTACTGTTCGTGCCGTGTCATTCCTAGGCCGAGCCAAGAGTATCGTGCCTCAGACTGGCACGGTTGGCCCGGCCCATTTGGCCAGATCTATTAGAAGGTAATATGGTTTTAAGCCATCTATATATCAACACTAACAGAACTAATACAATTTAGCATATTATGGATATGCTTGATCCTATGCAGCGATAGACAGCATATAGCATTACTAATTAAGAAAAAATCACATATTTATCAATACCAAGACTAATAGAGGTGAACATAGTAGAACACAAGGAAAGCGACAAAATTGCAAGAATTATGTTTTAGATTATAAGCAAGATATAATATGGACCCAGTCATGTATTAGAGGATTGAAACATGGTGTCATGGCTACTACCACGAACCCAATGATTTTTTATAATAAAAAAAGGCTGACTATGCATTATAATATATTTTATCATACAAATCGACAACCAGGAATAATGCTGGAATAACATAACATGTTTGCATGATATTTAAATTCTTAGTTCATCTATTGAGAGCTCAAAGTTCAGTAGTAATTTAATATATCTTTTAGTAACTTGATGAGCAGTAATGAGCCATCATGAGATATATTAGATCGCTATGTTATTTTTGAATTTGCCAAATGTTAAAACATTTAATGAAAATACAACTATTAAGAAGGGAGACTGAAAAAAAGATGCTAACTTACTCAGTTGCTAAAAGACCATCTGTCAAACCACCAATGAAGATCATCTGGTGGTTAAAATCACCAGTTCTGAATGCAACCTGCAAGAGGAGAGAGAAAGTTATCGCAATTCGCACATACAACGCAGTAATAACAAAACATATGAAACAATAAGTTAGTTAATGTATAGTGGGGGTTTTCTTTGTAGATGCAAATCATAAGAAAATGATGGGTATCTACAAATCCAAACAACATTGGAAATACAAAAAGTGGACATCTATAATAGTAACAAGGGGCAATTTGCTCAGTAACACTACAAAGATACCATGAGTTGGAAAATAACATTGATGTGTCACTAACATGTGGCCCCATGGCCCACCTATCATCCTCACATTAGATGTTATTTTCTAATTTGTACATCATTGCAGTGTTACTGGCCAAATTTTTCCTAGTAAAAAGATTTCCAAGATATTCAAGTGGACATCACCAGATGTAAAAAGGGTATTTCCTATCTGCAGAATAAGCTGTCCACAATAATACAACCAATCCTTTGTATGCTATCAGACTTCTGTCATATAGGATAGCTAGCAAATTTATCTTCTCCAGGTCGCAGATGGCCATACAGCCATAGTTGTCACGGCGTAGTTGGCGACCACGGCGCCGAAGGAGTGACTGGACGCCAAGGCAACGCCACGGCGACACCTTGGCGAGTTGCCGAGCTACTCCATGTCTACGTATCCCAACATGCATGCGTATACATCTACTACCAACTCCTCTCTCTCTCCCTCTCTCCCGCACTCACTCTCCCCGCTGCCTCCTCGCCTCCTCCCCTGGCGCCTCGCCTCCTCTCCTCTCCCCGCCGCCTCGCCTCCTCCCCTCCCTGGTACCTCCTCCCCCAGCCGCCTCCTCCCACCGCCTCTCCTCCCCGCCGTTCGGCATCGGTGGAGGGAGAAGGCCGCAGAACGGCACCGGCGGCTAGAGAAGGCCACAGATCGGCTCCGACGGTGGGGGAGAAGGCCATAGATCGCGCCAGCAACGGGAGATTTCCTGGGCGAACAGCCTCAGCATCCCCCTTTGGCCACCAGGACGACTTGGCATCGTGACAACCATGCATACAACGGTCCAAACATAGCAAAAATTGCAGGTAGCTTGTGACTGATCACCCTATTGTGGCCCTTAATATAACTACAAAAGAATGAAAATACAGAACGGCCTGTTTGATATGGCTGCGGCTTATGGCTTTTGGCTGAAATTTTTGAATTTTAGCTGTTTGCGACAGAGATTACGGAGAGAGATACTCGCTTACGATTTTAGTTGATACAGATGTTGAGCTTTTAACATGCAATACAATTAACTTGTAGACTCCGTTTTGAGAAAATACTCCGTTTGAAAGTTAGGTACTGTAACAAAAGCCAAAAGCAGCTTTTAGAAGCCGTTAAAGAATGGCCCCAATAGCCTGTTCCACCGCAAACAATGAATCTGCTGCTAGGAACTCAGCAGACATAGGTTCATACAACCTGTATCATTACATATTTTTAAAGAAGAACATGAAATGTATAGGTTGGATAAAACAACAAGAAAACCTATTCTGCAAAAAGGGACCATAGCCCAAAAGGGTCAACATTGTACATTAACTAGGCTTTCTTCCACAAGAAATGGTACAGGAACTAGGAGACAAGCAACAAAAAGCATAGCCGTGTAACATCAGCAAAAGAATTAGCCCCCCAAGTCCTAAACAAACAACACATGGGCAAGTTGGGCGCCAAAGCAACACTCTAAAGCAAAATCGCCACCGCTTGTGGGTTGTGAGCCATGAGCCGTGGCACATTACAGAAGCTTCCTTGTTCTATAAGGCCCTAACAAACACACGCATCAATGAGGAACCCCACTAGCTAAAGAGGATAACTCCAAGGGGAAGATCCCGCATCTCGAACGTTAGAAAAGATCCCGCCTTCCAAAGGCCGTATAGGCACGCGGAAACCTTCTAGAAGCTTCCAGAACCATCTGACCCGAGGAATTCCCACACGCCCCCCATCTTCTACAGCATTTTAGCCGGAACAATTGCGATTTGCGAGACACCATAACAAGTAAAATGTCAAATTCTGGAACTCTCCAGAGGCCACGTAGCGGAACGAAACCCAACACCCGAAAGAGGGAAGGATAACAATCTCCAGATGGCCGCCGCCAGCGACGGCGAGAGGCTTCAAGTTCCAGACGAGAGGGAGGGAGAGGCCCGTACCTGCGCGGCCTTGGGCCCGTACTTGAACAGCGTCCCCTGGAGCTGCTTCCTCCGCCCGCCTGCGCCTGCACTGGCTGCCACCGCGGAAACCACGCCGGCCTTGCCGCCGACGGCGGCGGGGGCGTCGGAGAGGGAGGCGGGGGCGGAGGCGACGCCGCCGCCACCGGGGGGCATGGCGGAGGATGAGGGCTTGCCGGAGGCCGTGCGCGCGATGCCGGAGAACCAGGACGTGGTGGAGGGCGGCGAGGTCATGGCGGCCGCCGGCGGGGTCACCGCGAGCGCAATCGCATCACGGGATCGGGAGGGGCGGGGTATTCGACGACTTGGGAGGGGTACGGTTTGGGACGTTAAAAATCGCTTTATGTTTTTTTAAATTTTATCTTCGGAATGGGTCGAGATACTGCCTTTCTGTGTTTGGTGACTTGGGCGTCTCATCTATTTGTTGGTTCTTGGGGGTTCCACTATGAGATCTCTTCCAAACAATTTTTTGCCACTCCTCTCCTTAAGGATGTCGTTTTATAGTTTATGTATACACCGAGTGGAAGCTATTTAAAATACTTTCCAATGGTATTATTACCTGACGGTTTCAAGACATAAAGACTCAGAAAATGAATTTACCTCGTAGACGTGATTAGTATATTTGTAGTATGTTGTGTTCCATTCTCTTTAATGTGAATACATTACAATATTATACTATACATTAGTCTCTATATCTATATTTTATAGAATCTTTTCTAAATGTGTAATTAGACTTTTGTTTGTGAGTTATCGAAGCTTTCATGATATTGTATTAAGATACTTATTATCGTATCTTTCTTATCTTTTCATCTATGTATATTCAAATGTGTGTTGGATTTTAAAACTATTGCAGTTGTTAACTTTGTTTGTGTCATGTGTATATAAATTTGTTCGTACTTATTGGCTATATTTGGGCTCGCGGCTTGTCCAGGCTTCCAAATTTTCCTAACTCCGCCACTTATGCAAAGGATCCAGGTGGAATCGGATTTGCAGAATTTTGTAAAACTCTAGAGGACACGTCATGGGTTTGCCATGAAATCTCGCCCATCTTGGCTGATATTCAGAAGCTTAGCGTGATGTTTACAATTCAATGTAAATGTAGCTGCTCATTTCTGCGCAAAGTGTCAACAGGTAGATCATAGTGTGTGGCTTAATCAAGCACCGAACTTCTTACGTTAGTGTCTACTCACCGATTGTAATCCTATCGGTTAATTTATAAAGCTCCTAAGAGGATATTTCCGTTACATGCTTCATGTAGCAAGCATGTATAGAGTATAGCATTGGATTGGGTTGCAAAAAGAAAAACTAAATCGGGCCCGAAGCAGAGATGTGTAACTCATAGCTCCTTCGTATTCTCGAAGAAAAAAGGCTTTAGGAGAATAAGAGGAAAATGGAGTGAAGCTACACAGTAGCACAGTACCCGATACCAGCCATCGCATGCTCTTGCAAACAATGAACTTGTCCTGCTTATGTTGTCTCAATTCTGATAATTAAGTAGCAAGAAATTGATAAAATTGAGGTATTTCTGTGCAAATATCTCCAGCTCTACGATTCGGCAAGACAGCCACACCAATCATGGGCTTAGCTCGCCATGTGGCGACTGGATCATGTCATGTGGTGGCTGGATTAGGAGGCGGTAGGGCCAAGGTGGTGGACCTGCCCGACAGCGAGGTCGCGTAGTGAAGCAAACAAAATTGGAAGTCCATATTACCCTCTCACCGTCACCTATCACCAGTGTAATTTCCACTCCCATTCAGCCTCCGCGCTTGTCCTTTTCAGTTCATGGATTATAATTTTATAGTTTATATCTTTTTCCTAATAAATAAATAAAATAGTTTCTTTATCGTTATTTTAAAGCAGATTATCGAGATAATCTTTTCAAAGCGGTTTATCAACTTATTGATATTCGATTTGTTCATATAAGTGCTTGCGCTAGATCCAAAAATATAAACCGCAGTCATAAGTTATAAGCTATAGTAAAAAAACTATAAATTATGATCATAAATCATAAACCGCAGTCTCTACTAAGGCCCCGTTTGGCAGAGCTCTAGCTCTAGAAAATCTGTAGATTTCCTAGAGCTGGTCATCTGTAACTCTAAGAAATCCTGGATCTAGAGTTGCAGGCATGTTAAGTGCATTTACATGACTTATTTCATTTATATTATATATTAAATAAAAATATTTAAATCACTTTAATTTAATCAATAAACTACTGATTCAAAGATAGATCTCGGAGTTAGAGATGTGCCAAACAGGCCTAAAGGGTAGGACGGTTGAGGCCGAGGGAACTGAGAAATTTGAAGTTGTGTACCCATTGAGAAGGAATGGCACCACCAAGATATTGTCAACATGCTACAGGATATGGCTAACGCGGCCGAGCCCATCTTTACATTCACTGTCGGCGTACTCGAGTGTGTAAATTAGACTAGAGTGCTACAGACTTTTTCTTCTAAAATAAAAACTGATTGTTCCCTTTAGAACCCCACACATTTAGAAATCCAAACAAGTGGTCTATTCTTCGTTTTTTTGTAAAGTCTTCTTTATCTTGTGATTCTCATCTTAATTATGAATGTGGATACCGGAAGGTTCAGCTTCCTCTTTCCTAAACCAAAGGTCTGTTCGGATCTCACAGTTATACTTGACACGTGGAATTCACTATATCTAATTCTAGTTCACCGTAGACTTAAGTCGTGGAATGAGTTTCTTCCTCACAAAAAAAAAGACGAGGTGTTTATGGCTTATAGTTTATATTATAGTAATTAATTTTTAAAATAGTGTGTATTTTTAAGTAAAATCTATAAATCGTTTGTAGTAACCGAAGCCATCTATATCAGCTAAAATCACACGCGAGTGTATATCTCTTTATACTCTCTCTTACGAACAGTCATAATTTAGAATTTTAAACTAAAAGTCATAAGCTATAACTCAAAATTACCCATCCGAAGAAGTTTTATCAACATGCAGGACGTGTTTGTCATTTGATTCCGACACACGGTTTTATATTGGTTCTAACCACATCATTTGACCGCCACAAAGCACAAGACACAGAAACAAAGAAAAATAAAGATGTGTATCAATCATCTTTGCTACTTGATGTGCCAGTAATGAATTCGTTTCGATGATCACCCCCGTTAGTATTGTTCTTAAGGAAGAATAGCACATATGAGTAAACTTTCTTCGCATTTTACAACGCCTAGTAACAAAAGTCATCTCAATTCCTTATATGCATCGCAGCTCATCTTAATTGTTAATCTATGACAAAGAATTTGTAAGGCTGATTTTTATCAATACAGTGGCAGTCCTTTCAGGTTCATGGAATATTCGGATCAAACTTATGTAAATAAGTCACATAAAACATATAAAAATTGTTCACATCAACACAGGGGCAGAGCCAGCCTCAGCCCAAGCCTCGGGCTGGATCTGCTAACTAGGCTGAATCTACAAAGAGGAACAGGAAATTTGCAAAGAAACAGCACATCCTCAAATCCTAAGTTCTAATGGGCCTTGATGCTGGGCCTCGGACTATAGCCCACCTAGTCTGAGCCCCAGATCCGCCACTGCATCAACAGATCGGTACACAACTTCTACACAATTCTTGATTTTACTTTCCTTAAAAGGGAAAATAGTCAACACATCGCTCATTATAAAGTCATCAAGATATCATCTCAGATAGCATCTGTTTCCCAAAATACAAATCTCACGAAGAGCTGATCTTATCATCCTTGTTCAAACACTAAATACAACGAGAAAGATTAAAGCATGGTGTTCCTTATATTGCTGCAAGTTATCAGTATGTAACCTATAAAATTATCAATACCTGAAGCAAAATTGTAATTCCCTCTTCCAAACTGTATACAAGACTGTTGGGTTCGGATTACCTAGATCTAAACCCTTTGTATATTACCGCACTAGTCGCAGATTAAAGCTAATACATACAGTTGAACAGTGATAAATACATAACCAAACAACGTTTTATTATTATTATTATTATAAAAAAGAGTGCTAGTCTTACGGCCACTTATTACAACTGAGATTATAAGGCCTAACAGACTTATAAAACATAGCGGAAGTAAGCATGAAAAAAATTCCAAAGTTGATATATTAATACGCCACAGGCAATTGATTGGGAAGCATAACTTAGTACTGGATGTCATTCATCGAAGCTACACACGAAGTAGTTGTAGTCTCCTTCTACATCTTCATAATCCTCTGAGATAGCTTTGTAGATTGCAAGGTGAGAACCTACTCCACAAGTCTTTGGAACATGCAATTATTTAGATGCGAGGCTTCACGAATGGGCTTATTATGGTTCTTTTGTGTAACGTAATAGTTCACAAATTTTCATATTTTTACAAAGCACTTATTTGACAAAAGTATTCATTTTAATTAAAACTAAATAAAATTATAGTGAAGATTCCAACCATCTAACACTAGTAAACAAGCTCTATCCACCAAGATTCAGGAATACAAGTTCCATACACCAGCACTGGCTCCTCTGCTAGAACACACACCCAAGAATTCTACGCACCCTTAAGTTCCCAAAAGTTTATTTGAAACTAAAACAAAAGATATACCATATGAAAATGCACTTTGTCCGTCCTTAATTGTAGGTATGGCTATTTGAATAGTTTTATACTCTTCAAAGGTTGTACAGTTTTAGCCACAAGAGATAAGTAACTTATACTATCATCTAATATATGCTTCCTTAGGCATGTGACTAAGTGATTATCACAAGACCTTTACAATATGCCAACTCAACTCAACTCTGCCTGCTAAAGGGTTACATCCACCCAGTTGTAAACCCCTCTTGCGCCAGGGGACAACTATCTCTATCTGACATCCACTCAACGCTCTAGCAAAATCTAAGCTAGGTCACTGCAAATTAATTAGTTAGGTCGTACTCATATAGACTTGGTTATACTTGACTAAGCCAGTACTTTCATAATACAATATCCCATGCTTCATCTGCACTAATCCAATCTTACTATCCACCCAAGTTTAAAATAATTTTCACCATTTTATTTTATTTTATAAGCCAATGGTAATACCTATTGCCAAACATTTGACAAAATAACCTTTAAGTATATTTGTATTTGATTTTTCCACCAAAAGAATAGTATTGACCAACTAGCTTGTCTAAGCAAATCTATCATTCTAAAATAACCACAATAATGTACTCATTATCAATGGTAATCTATATTAGGGTGACAAAGGTACATATATTTCAAATATCAATGAAAGTAATTTCAAGTAGGTTTTAACTAATTCTTAATTCTTAAATTAACATTGAATAAACATAGCAATACATAATAGTTTTCAAAAGATATAAAAATAAATTTTAGAAAATATTAGTATCAACATGTCAAAGGAAGACTTTCCTTCATTGGCGACAGCTAGTGCTTCTTCCTGCTGGTCCGAGTGCTCTTCAATAGCGGCGGTATCTAAACACGCAAAATCAAAAACAAAACAAATAATCAATAAATACAAATAAAATTCATAAAATTATAAAATAGGTACTAGAAGATAGATTATAAATTCATATGGATTTAGAAAATTGAATTGCTCAATTCAGAGTTAGGACGATGGAGAACAATCTCTCGAAACAATTGCTGGAAAGGAAAAAAATGCTGGAAATTGAGAGGAAAGGGAATATTCTCTGAAATATTCCACATAGATTTAGTTAATTAAAATGAATATAAGCTAATGAGTGGGCCCTATATGTCATACTAACAAAGAGTACTAAACCGATTAATCAAAATAAACAATGTGAGTCCCAGGTGTCATGAACTGGAATGGCCAACATGGTTTTTGGAGGGAGTCTGACTAGGGGACCCGTCAGTTTGTGAAACAAAGACAGAGAGACAGAGAGATAGGACGAGGGAGAAAAAAGGAAGGGGCGGCGGTGCTCTGGACAGCGTCAACGATGGTGAGCGATGATGCAGGAAATGCGAGTGAGGGGAAAAATGGGACAGTGGAACCTCGAGGAAGAGATGGGTGGTGGCGGCGTGGGCTGAGATGCATAGTGGCGGTCGACAATGATTGAGGCGGAGGAAGTGACAGCAGCGGTGGCGACAGCACCCTCATGGTTTTAACACACGCACGAGAACATAGAAGATGGGTGGAGTCCTCCGGTGGGGTTGTCGAGCTCGAGGTGACCGGAGGTGGGTGGCAACAACGTCGGCACTAGGGAAGAGGGTGGCGATAGTAGTGGCACTCTACATCGAAGAATTGGCAAAATTGAGGAATTTAGTAGGTATAGGAGATGATGGGATGGCATGGGTGCGAGGAATGCGGAGAGACTCGCGACGTGGATGAATTCGATAGTTGAGGTGATTTGAATGGAGTCAGGGAAGATGATGGGATTTCCGTAAACCCACTGAAGAAAAGTACAAATTGATTAAGGGGTTATGTTAATTGTATTTGGAAACACAATATGATGCAGACAACTTAGCAAGGAAATCACCGAATGGGGATGAGATGGTGGTGTGGTAGCCGGCTTCGAGGAAAATGGTGGCAGTGCGGCAATGGGGCACGGGAGACGGTGGGAGTTTAAGGGTAGTGTGAAGGGTTGAACGAGATCACAATGCTCCAATTTATAGAGCAATAGAGGGGAAGGAGAGAGCGCTGCCATGATGGGTTTAACAGCGGCGGTTTTGGTTCGAGGCTTCAATGAGCATGAACGTGGATGGAAATGGCTATTTAATGTTGCGGTGAACGTGGTGGTTTCCAAACCGAAGTGGAACAAGCAACAAGGTTTGGGCATCACTGTCAGCACGAACGCTGGAGTGGGCACAATGTGGCCTGGGCATGCAATGCGAGGAGACCAAAAGCAGGGCAGAGAGAAGGAGAGGACGAGAGATAGGGTAGACCAAATAGGCCAAGGAGGAGATGGGCTCAACCCAAGGAGAAAAAATTGGAGGGAATTCAAATTGAGATTTGAATTTGGAATTGAGATTTAGATTGGATTCGAATTTGGAGAGATGTCAATAGGAATTTCATTTTCAGAAAGGATTTGGATAATGCAATAACTCCAAATAAAAGCTAAAATTTTGAAATACTTAATTTAAAATAATTTTTCCCAAAGGTGAAAATTTGTATGTTACAAATACTCCTATATTATACCTACTATTTTATGATGCACATGCATTGCAACGGGTCCCAAAATTGGGTGGTACATCCATCCATCCATCCATCCATACATACATACATACATACATACATACATACATACATAACCAAACATGGTACAAAATCGTACCATGCACATTTTTGCAATATATATTGCACGAAATATGGAATCACATTCAAAATTTAGAAACTATATCTGATGTAATATAATCTTACTCAACTTTATAAATCTTACTAAGACAATTACAGTAAAAATGAAAAGTAACAAACAATATTAATTACCCATCCTCTACAATAGGATTCCAAAGACATGGTTCACACTTGTAATTTTCACCATGGTAATATTAGTGGAAAACATATTACTTATGAGTTTGTTTTGCACCCAAAATATCAGTTAGCTAAATTTGTTGTGAAGATGACTAAAGAAATGGCATCTTGAGGAATTTGCGTGGCAGGCGCAGCAGTGCAGTGGAGTCATCGCAGGTGAGCACGACAGGGGTGGATGCGAGTGCGAGGAGGTGCAGGTCATTGTAGAGCATAGGGCAACAAGCGAGGAAGCGTGCGATGGTGGCAACAGTAGCGATAGGGGTGGAGCTGAATAACAAATAATAATTTTGCACAAGCTACTCAACAAGAGCTGAAATGAACTCACCATGATCTTGCCCTAAGTCTTCCTAGTAGCAGCAAGAGCTATGAATCAAGGGCTAGCAAGAGAAGTCCTGGGGTTGCTTCTGATTCTTTACTATTCACACCACGCCTTTGGCCCTTCTTTACTTAGCAGGATGATCTAATCAGTTACTCTTAATTTGTATTGGCAGATCAAAGGTTAGGAACTATAAAAATTATAGTGAGGGATATTACAGCAAAAAATATTATTGTAGAACAAACATAGAGCATCTTAAAGGTTAATACAAACAAAAAAAGGAAAATGAATCATTACTATTTCCTAATGTACAGTTTTTTCCTCGCTTTAATTAATTTGGTTGCCATTACAGTAGCAAATGAGGACCAAAATTTAGCCCAAACTTTGGTAACCCTAAATTGTGTAGATACAACACAAATCCCACAGATAGGAACTTTAATAAAAAAAAGTTTCCAGAAATTGAACTCTCTACATCCTAATTAGACACATTGTGGGTTGTACTATCAATTGGTGTGTGCCGCAAAACATTGGCCACCTGTGCCGACTGCCAAGCCATATATTAGCTGAAATACCAAAAGCTTAGAAGAGGTGAAATTTAGAGACCTAATGTGAAGGGGAATACATGAAGAAGAGTAAGATCCATATAGTAGTAGCTGGGATTACCTCTGCAGCAGTGGTTGCTCTCTCACCTGATGCACGCCCTACCCTGCCCGGTCGACGTGGCAACATGGAGAGGGCATCCGAGCGAGTATAGAAGACCAGGTTAGCAGCGTGCTGCAACGCTAGCTATGAGGCTAATTTAGATGAGGAAAGATTGCTGAACTGGGAGTAGGGACAATGAGAAAACCGAAGAGGGAAGTGGAGGGGAGGTAGTTTGATTGTGAGATAGAGGAGATGGGGTGCGAGATGATGGTCAAGATCCCATCTCTTTGATAGATCGGACGGCTGCGAAGTGAGAAGGGGAGAACATAGTACCACCAACTAATTCTTTTATCTCTACTACTTAAAAGAAAGAGTAGGTGGTGGTGATTCACAACTAGTGGTTCATCTGCCTTCTAAAACCATCAAATCCAGCTATCTGTTGCCAATCCAAGGGTCCAGACCCCATAGGCACCGCACCCTACTCCAGGTCTTGCGCTACCCTCCCCTCCCAAAGATCTGCTTGCGCTACCCTCACCCGTCCTAACCCTACCCCCACATGGCCACACCCCACCAATGGCCCTCTCCTCCCGTGTCATCGCCTTCCCCCACCTCTCCCTCCCCCCACCTGTGCCTAGCTACCGTCTCTCTTTGACCGCTGCCATCGCCTCCGCGCTCCATGCGGCTCAACCACCTAATCGCCTCCCCCAGTGAGCACCTCGAATAGGAGACCATTGCAGATGACACCCCACTCACGGTACTCTCCCCATCATCACCGATCTCTCCACCGACCTCAGATTAGTCTCATCCCTCGGCTCCTCCACCTCCCCGAAACCCGTGCCCAAGTCCAGGTCATCCAAACGCACGGCCAGGGCCAAGCTGGCCAAGCACTCATAGCTCACCAGCCCTCACCCCACCACGCCTCTCCCTACCGCCGCAGCCCCCGCCCCTGCTGCTTTCGCAACAATCTGTAGCATCGGGGACCTTAGGAGCGCCACCACCTCACAGATGGAGGCCCTCAAGCTCCGCCTTGACGTGCTTCACTCCCACGCCCACACTGACCTCGACGCCTCCCTCTCCCAATGACTAGTTCGGTTCTGTGCTTGGTGGTGACATACCAAAGGGCAATTCTGAGTTTGATGTTTTTAGCAATTGTACTTTGTCTACAATAAGTTATCCTTCTCTTGCTTGATTCTTGAATTTAGGCCCTTAGGAGAGTGTTGTTGTAAAATCTCAGGAAAAGTGGCACGCAATAATGGTGCAATGCAGCCACTTTTGACTTTTGATGGCTAAGTGACTAGAAGTCCATTATGACTTTGTAGTCATAGGACATTGTTCTAGATTCTTAAGTGAACTTGGGGAAATAGCAAAAGCATGGCAAGCCAAATGTGATGATCCATGGTTATCAACTTGTTAGGATTTTGAACTTTGCCTAAATGCCTTCATATTTAGACTGAGGAACAATTGCCTTTATAATGTTGTTATTTGTTGTTGCAGTGGAATCTGATAACTAGGATTCAGTTTTGAATTTCTGTTGGGTCTCTGTAGTAATAGTGTCTTGGAACGATGTGTTGAATTCCACTAGTTACTGATTTAGATGTAAACTGTAGAATGTTCCAATGGCTTAAAACTGTGGTGCAAAGCTACTTCTGGACACATTTAGAACCCCTTTTTCTTGTAAGAGTTTTATTTGGCCATATGTTTCTGTATTCTTTCTTTTTTACCAATGCCAGGCACTAGGACTCTAGAACATCCATAGTTTATATGGCTAAGATATTCCTCGTGAATAAGGTTCAGGACATGCATATTAAGGTATTCTTTTGGTGTAGTTCCATAGCTTTTCTATGACACCTTGCCTTTACTCAGGTCTGAGCTGACCAGGATGAGATGGAAGCTGAGCTAGCTTCATGTGCAAAACACACATTGTTAGGGTGGAGGACAATGGCCTTGCTCTCAAATCTAGATCTAGCATCGACGAGCCCATATCTGGCGCCTCGATCCCTTCTGTGGTTGATGGTCTCAATTGAGGCCACATGAAGATTCTCTTCTCCTTTGTTGTAGCCTACGACTACTCTGTAACCTTTACAACCACTCATTGTAGTCGTACGACCATGTCTGGAATCGTTATGACCACTCTGAGTCTAGCTACGACCACGTTGTGACCGCTCCGATCATGCCTCTCAGCTCCGACTGCGTACTCATAACTTCAGTTGAGAAAATTAGACCACGTCTTCCGCCGTTGTGCTACACTTCCTTCAACCACGTAGTAGGCTTGATCACTGTAGTCGTAACTCGATTATGACCACACTGTGACTCTGTCGACCACGTTGAAGGCTCTATCGACTGCCGTTGTCGTAACCCTTACGACCACGTCTTCTGCTCCACGACTATAGTCATAACTCATTTATGACCACGTCTTCAGGTCCTGCAAACACCTCCGCTCGATCGCCGTGGTCGTAACTTCATTTACGACCACGTCTACGAACACGTAGAACTCGATACTCGATAGATTTCCTAGAGGCAAAACCGCTCCTTCTTCTCTTCTTTATTTCTCTCTGTTCGATCACACCAATTGCTTTCTCTCGTGCTTGCTCTCTCTCGCTACATTGCTCTGCTCTTTTATACTCAGCCCTACGACTACGTCTCGGAGACTTGCTACGACTCTGAGACGAACTCGACTTCAATTACGACTATGACTTCTACGACTGTGACATGAACTCGATGAACTGATTCGTACTCATGCTCGTACACAAACTTGAACACGACTACAAGTGTACTCGTACACTACTACCAATACTCGACTACGACTATCAACTCTGAAAACAAGATTACCAACTCTAACATCCACATTAAAGAACCTTGTTGTTAAACATGCTAATGTATGCCATCTGACAGCGAGTTACAATTTGTCAAATTGTGCATTTGAGACTTTGATCAAGACAGGTGGATGAGAATGTATTATACTACCTCTTTTCCCATGGCTATGTTGTGGAAGATGCAGCATACGAGATTTTGTGGGCAGCAACAACATAAACCTCTTCGAGCCCAACGGCCAGTTCGGTTCCAGGCTTCAGGTGAGGTGACATACCAAAGGGTAATTTAGTAGAGTTTGATGTTTTTAGCAATTGTGTTTTGTGTGCAATAAGTTACCCTTCTCTTGCTTGATTCTCTTTTTTCCCTTAGGGATGTGAAGACCGTGCGGATGGTTGCGACATACATACCCGTTATCACCGATGGCACGCCTTCTATTCAGAGAGGATGATGACATTTTCTGAACTATTTGGAAGATTCTGGACGACCAATCGAACCGATCTGGTACTGCTCTTGGAAGATTAATCTTTGATGTAGTTACTTAATCTATGTTCCTAAAACATGAGCCTGTTCTGAGTTCTCTTGTTTTATGCTTCTGCATGTTGCAGGACAAACCTAAGGAGATTGCTGTCATCATGAAAGACTTTGATGAACCTGGAATCCTATTTCTTTGCGTAAGAATATAACGAATGTTTTGTACGGATAATCCATTTTTTATTCGAAAATACATAAATATACCCGCGGGAATTTTTTTTTACAAAAATAGGCTTCAGTCGCCCCCCCCATTGGGCGACTGCCACCTTTCGCCCATCCGGGAGGCGACAAAATTTCTGTCGCTCTACGTTCGAGTGACTGCAATTAGTCGCTTTCCTATTGGGTGACTGTCATGCAGTCGCCCAATGGAGGGGCGACTTTACTCAGTCCCCGTGATTTTTTTAGAATTTTGTCAATTTTGTAGTTTTAAACTGGAAAAAATTTTGGTATAGTTGTAATAAAAGTTTATGTCTATTGTATGTTGTAGGTGCATTAAAAATTTTGGGAAAATTTTTTTAAGAACAATTGACTATAGAACGTTTGATATATACATTGGTAAGTGATATTTTCATGTTACTGAGAATTAGTTTACGAAGAGAACTGGTATGTTAATATTGTTAAATGACTTGCTATCTGAATCATTGAATGCGAACAGACGAGATAATAACCTTATGTGAATAGAAATAAACTTCATAATACAGTTGGGAGTAACATACCGCGTACAATTTTATTACATGCATAACATATAGCATGATATGCGACTAACCCACCCAACTGCTCGTACCACCTACTGTGTGGACCGGGGCCACTTTCCCTTCCTCGCCCGCTCGGCGTTGAACTCCTCCGCGGCCTCTTTTGCCTTAGCCGCAATTTCTCTCTTTCTCTCGCGTTCCCTCTCGCGAGCCTCCCGCTCCCTACGGGTGCACGCTTCGAGATGAGCTTGCGTCTCGCGTTGTATATGCAGGGTGTGCTCGTTCTTGCGGCGCTCCTCCTCCAGCAACTTCTTCTCCTTTGTGACATTCCACTCCTCGAAGTCGAGGGTTCATTGGTCCGCAGGGTGGATCTCAAGATCTATCCATTTGCAGTAGCCACATAGGGGCTCCGGAGACTGTAAATAAAGGAGAGATATTGTTAGTGCGTGTTGTGAAGGAGAAAAGGTAGGAGAAAATGGTGCATGTGGTCGTTACCGGTTGCCGATAGGTTGCGGTGTCAAAACGGTGGTTGGGGTAGTCACTGGAGTAGTTTGCGCAACCCCAGTAACGCATACCTAGACTGATGCGGTGCTTAGACTTGAAGAATTTGCACACATCCCCGTACCAACAAAGGGGAGGTGCCTCCCCCTCAGGTGGTAGTTGTGGCGAACGCTCGGTGGGGACGTCCGGGATGGGGTTGTTGCTCTGTGGCGCTTTGGGGACCTTTCATCGTAGCACGATGGGCTTGTTCTACCAGGCTGTATAGCCCTTATTTTCTCATCGCGGGCGGCAGCTGACCGTGCTATGTCACGGGTCTCCTCCCAATCCTTCACCATCTTGTCGATCCCATTGTTTCTTCTTGCCTTTGTGCATCCCGGTGGGGTGAGGGAAGCGCGGTGTAGTATGGGGTTTGCATGTGCAATGTTTCCTGGGAAATGGAATGCACACCAATTTATAGGGTTCGTTTTCCCTCTACTCCTACGTGTAAAGCTGGTTCGCGTGGTCGTAGCAGCGAGCAAAGCTGTCCTGTTTTGTCATCTCATTGAGCAAAGCTGACGACCTCTTTTTGTCATGTCATGTCATGCCACTGAGCAAAGCTGGCCTATTTTGTCATGTGTGTGCAGAAAGCAGCCATGTTTTATCATCTCTCTGCGCAAAGCTGCCCTCTCTTGTCATCTCACTGAGCAAAACTGCCCTCTCTTATCATCTCACTGCGTAAAGCTGCCCTCTTTTATCACCTCACTGAGCAAAGCTGCCCTCTCTTGTCATGTGGAATGGGTAATCTTACTAAGGATTGTCTGAAGGGAACAGATGCTTGTTTTAATTGTGGGAAACCCGGTCACCGCAAAATTGAGTGTCCCTACCCTCAAAAGATTTCCGGACAAGCTCTACCTTCTACAAATGTACCCCGACTGCCAGCTCCAGCATCTTACCAAAATGTCAGGCCAAATCCTACTAAGAATACCCAAATTGTCCCAGCTGGAACAGGGAAGGGAGTACAAGCGAGACTGGCTCATGTAACCGCTGACCAAGTGGGAGAAGCCACGGATGTAGTCACGGGTACGCTCCTAATTCTACCATCTATAGGCACTGTTTTATTTGATCCAGGAGCAACGCATTCATTTATTTCCCGAAAATTTTTGGAAGGAAATAAATTACAATCAAAACCCTTAAATAAGTCAATGGTAGTGAGCACTCCAGCAGGCATAATAGAGGTGTCATCTATAAGAAAGGGTCAAGCTATTATTATTTATAACACCAAATTCCTTGCTGACTTGTATGTCATAGACCTGAGTGACCTAGACATAATCCTAGGCATGGACTGGTTATCAACTCATGGAGTGAACATAAACTGTAAGTACAAGAGTGCTTCCTGTCGCCCTACCGTTGGGCGACTGGAATTCCAGTCGCCCAACCGTACAGCGACTACAATGAGTCGCCCAACGCTTAGGCGATACTATTGATTTGCTCAACGGTTCTCACATTCCCTAAATGTCGCCTCCCGGTTGGGCGAAAGGTGGCAGTCGCCCAATGGGGCGATGAAGCCTATTTTGTAAAAATTTCCATGGTATATTTATGTATTTTCGAATAAAAAATAGATTATCCGTACAAAAAATTCAGAATATAACTGTAGCATAATATTTACTCCTAAGTTTTGTTTTCCGTCGCAGCACACCAGCACAGGACTAGGACTAGTAATATTGAAGCGAATATGCATCACAACAACCAGCGCTCCAAAAGAACCAGAGCCAGTCATCTTTTCATCTTTGCATTGCAACTCAAAATCAATATACAGCAACACAGCAAGCTATGAAACTGGATACAAAAATCACAAGTAATACAAAATGCAAACGCAGTCATTCATCCAGCTGGTCATTCGTGTTTGCAATCGACCACAAGCCCTTGAACATCGCCGCCGACTGGAGGGAGAAGTCCGAGACGACGCGGAACACCTCTGGCAGTCTTGTGCGGAGGAGGTTGATGGACTTCTCCCTGACTACCCTGCATTGCTTTATGTACACCTCGTCCAGGTCTTTCAGTGAAATCTCCAACCTTTCCACGGCGGATTTCCGTTCCACCACCGGGTCTGCACGCGCCCCGTCGGGGTTGTTGTCCTCTGGAAGGACACCTGCCCTTTTCTCCATATACTTCCACGCCCAGTCCTCAAATTGCCTCCTCTTCCTCTCGTGGTCCCTCCTGGTCTCCTCAATTTTTATCCTTAGCTTCAGTTCGTCCTCCTGGTGCACTAGGATCGTACGTATCACTTCCGCGAACGTGTGTATGGCCTTCATTGCAGCCTCATCCGGGAGCTTCCCAAGGATGTCATGCCAAGCATGCAGCAGCCTCTTGTTGGAAGTGTGGTCTCATGTGGCTGCGACGAGTTAGGCTTCAGGTTGGTATCAGTGGGAATTACATTTAGCTTGATCCAGCTGTAGAGGCTCCCTACATAATCCTTCTGAAATGTCACGAACTTGTCAAACTGTGTGTGCCACTCCTGAACAATGTTCCACAGCTGCAGTCCGGTCATGGTGTTGCTCACTTGTTTCCCTTGCAGCAACCGAGATGTCAAACGATTTGAGCTCTGAGATGATCCTGAGCTGCGCTTTGTGGTGAGTGTACATTGCATCCCACATGTGCCACATTCTGTTAGAGCGAAAACAATGCAATTCATTACTCTATAGTCTATAATTGGTTCTTGTTTTAGGTTAGCAAAATCCTCATTCATAGCAGGGGAGAAGTCAGAGTTCTCAAAAATACTGATGAGTTTCTTACTGACGTTGGACCAAGCCCCATGTGTCAGCTTACCGATGCTATAGATGAAACTTTTCCTAAGTGACGTCTTGCTGAGACAATATGTAGAAGGTATTCTAGAAAGGGTATACGGCAAACATTCAGATTGTTATTTAGGGAAATGAGCATCGTGTTTTTCAAGATGACAATGTCAAGCTAGCTAAGAATATCTTGCCATGATACAAGGGGGGAAAAAGAAAAATAGTTCCAACATGTTGAGAACTAAAATATTGAGCTACTGGCTTATTAGCAAACTGTATAATAAACTGAACAATGCACAGATTTGTACTTAAAAGTAGAGCAGGTCTTCAGTGAAGAACGCAAAATCTATTTAACTACAATTTGGCATAATTAAAATAACAATAGAGAAACAAAATAGAAGTTTCCAAGAAGAGAACTATTCATAACATGCATAAACGTATGAAGTTGAATAGGATAGATGAAGACAATTTTGTAAAGCTAAAAGAGTTCATTACCCCTCCACAAGCTCAAGAAGTTTTGGGTATAGTAGTTGATCTCTCAGCCGGTTAATTTCTGCAATTGTTGACTCCATTGTTTGCACATCAACTACATATTTTGTGTGCAAGTGACAAACAACAGACTTCGTCTTCTCAAGTGATGGAGAACTGACACCCCGCTGCTTCTCCTCGTTGAGAACAGCTAGCTTTTGTTTATATTCCATTTTGATAACCTCGAATTCCTGCGTCAATGATAAATATATATCGTCAGATGTATAAAATATGAACAAAACGCTTAAATCATGAAATGAATGACACTGCAACAGAGCTTTAATGGTTTTAACATCCTAGGGACCAGAACATGGGTGGGAAATGATCACGGGCTAGCACAAGGGCCCCTAACATGGGCTTGAAAAGTCCATAAACCAGCTGGTTGCGTATATAATTATAATGGGGAGAACTTTAACTTGCAAGAGATTATGAAGGGTTCAATAGCAAGAAGGTAAGCACAAAATATCAGAGGTACGGCAACTGAAATAGTTGGACAACTGCAAAGCATATTTGCAAGAACGAGGTGTCATGCTTCAAAACACCAATGCAAATTGTGATGAAAAGAACACATTGAAAATGGGTGCTTCTTGAACTAGCTAATCCTGAAGTTTGGACTCCAAAAAATGAGTGTAACAAACGTTTATATTTTCAACTATACATTTATATTTTCAACTAGTGATTAAGAAAGACACATTTTACCTTCACTTCATCGCATAGTTTTTTCTCCAATGCAAGAATCTTATCAAGAATGGTAGTGTGTGTTTACCATTCATCATCATCTAACTCATTCCTCGCATTCACCGGTTGGGGTATCCCTTTAAATGAGCGATTCCAAGTGATGACTTGCATCACTCTAGCAGAATGATCCACAAATCCTAATAAGATAGAGGAGATATTGTGACTTACTTTAGGGATTAGAGAAGACTATGACTCCAATAGTAGAGATGCCAATATATAGATAACCACATGGGCCACATGGGCTGGGCCTTGATATAGGCCTTGATATACTTAACACCCCCCTTCAAACTCAAGGTGGAAATGGAGGTTTTGAAGCATTGAGTTTGAGCAAGTGAAACCGATGTTGCTCTCGAGTTTGTGCTTTAGTGAAAAAATCTGCCACTTGCAGTTCTGAGGGCACATACTGAAGAGCAATTGTTTTCTGCTGACAATGAGACCGAGTAAAGAAAGCATCAACGCCAATATGCTTTGTAAGTTCATGCTTCACAGGATCATTGGCAATTTGTATGGCTCGATGTTATCACACGAAGAGGTGTAGGAGCATCACAAGAAATACCAAAATCTGCTAACAACCATCGAAGCCATACAATCTCTGAAGTGGTAGTGGCAAGTGCTCGAAGTTCTGCCTCTGTACTAGAACGAGATACAACTGTCTGCTTCTTAGACTTCCATGCAAGGGGAGAAGAACCAAGAAAAATACAATATCCTGTGATAGAACGACGATCTGTTGGATCACTCGCCAAGGTGGAGTCCGAGTAAGCATGAAGCTGAAGCGAACTTTCACGAGCATAGAACAAACACTGAGAAGATGTCCCCCTTAAGTACCGTAGTACACGAAGCAAATGTCCAAAATGAATGGAAGTAGGAGCACTCACAAACTGACTCAGAATATGAACTGCATGAGCAATATCAGGTCTAGTAACAGTGAGATAAACAAGGCTGCCCACAATATGTCGATATCGAGAGGGATCCTCAAGAGGTGTACCATCGGTAGAACGAAGTTGTAAATGAAGATCCATAGGTGTCGCAGCCGTTCGACTATCTGTAATGCCAGAACGAGCAATAAGGTCTTGTATGTATTTGGGCTGAGAGAGATAGTAGCCCTTTGCAGAATGCAACACCTCAATTCCTAAGAAATAATTGAGAGGACCCAAATCGGACATCTGAAATTGCTCACCAAGTTGCTTCTTCACATGAGAAATGTGTTCCACATCATCTCCGTAATCAACATATCATCAACATATAGAAGAAGCAAAGTGCGCCACGTGGAGAGATGAATAAATAGAGCGGGGTCATGATCACTAGATGAAAACCCAGAGCCCGTATCACGAAACAAAACGCTCAAACCAAGCACGAGGAGCCTGTTTAAGACCATATAAAGCACGCGGCGAAGGCGACAAACATGACCAGAGGAGTATCAACACACGGAGGTGGTTGCATATAAACTTCTTCATGCAAATCACCATGAAGAAAAGCATTCTTAACATCCATTTGAGAGATGGTCCAAGAAGAAGTAGCAGCCACGGCAATAAGAGTCTGAGCAGTAGTCATATGAGCAACTGGTGCAAAGGTCTCATCATAATCTCTCCCTTGAGTTTGCTGAAAGCCTCTAGCCACAAGACGGGCTTTATATCTCTCGATAGAACCATCAGACTTGGTCTTAATTTTGAATACCCATTTAGATGTAATAGGCACTGCATGTGACGGTAATGGAACAATATCCCAAGTTCCTGTACGATCAAGGGCAGCAAGCTCCTCAGACATAGCAAGCTGCCATTCCGGAATATTAGAGGCTTCCTGGTAAGTGGATGGCTCATCAACAACAGCATTCACACGTGGAAAACCATACTTGTCAGCCGGACCAATAGCAGTACGATCTCGTAGATTATATCTTGGACCAACCTGTAACTCATCAGGAATAGTATGAGACTCATCAATATTATTAGAAGCATCAACAGCGGTCGTATCAGGACTGGCCGTGGTGGAAGAACTGGGTGGAGGTGCTGTGGGGTTTGTAGGGCGACGATGGAAAACACGTGTGATAGGTGGTTTAGAATGAAAAGGAGGTGGCGCAGGAGGAGGTGTAGTCTCCTGTGAAGGTGGCATGATGGAAATAGAAGGAGCAGGAATGGGCGTAATATATGGAGAAGGTGTAGTGACATCAGTATTGGGTAGAATAGGAGGAAGACACGAGGCGAGGTGCGTTACGTGGGAGAATATGAGGTCTGAGTAGAGGGGTTATAAAAGAAAGGACGGTCCTCAGCAAAGGTCACATCACGAGAGATACGTATGCGACGAGAAGAAGGATCATAACACCGATAACCTTTATGCTCAGGACTATACCCCAGAAAAACACACTCAACAGATTGTGCAGTCAATTTAGTTCGCTCACGAGGTGCAAGCAAAACATAGCAAGTACATCCAAAAACTCGGAGATGATCATAGCTAGGAGAGGTACCAAAAAGAACTTCACCAGGACATTGTCCAGACAGTTTGGATGAGGGCTGTCTATTGATGAGATAGACAATGGTAAAGCAACTTCACCCCAAAAATGAGAAGGAACAAAAGATGAAATCAAAAGTGTGCGAGCAGTCTCTATAAGATGGCGATGTTTGCGTTCAGCAACACCATTTTGAGCATGAGCGCCAGGACAAGAGAGCTGAGCAAGAGTACCCTCGGAGGACAAAAACGTGAAAAGCATCAGACAAATACTCACCACCAGAGTCAGAGCGAAAAACTCTAATAGGAGTAGAAAACTGTGTGAACCATGCGAACAAAAGACTGGTAAATGGAACACAACTGAGAGCGATGTTTCATGAAATAAATCCATGTATATCGAGAATGATCATCAATAAAAATGACATAATGTTTATGACCACCCTTTGTAGCAAAAGGTGCAGGACCCCATACATCTGAATGAATAAGATCAAAAGGTCTAGCTGAGTGAGAAACACTAGATGAATATGGTAGTTGTATTTGTTTTCCAAGTTTGCAACCCTTACAATGAAAACAAGACTCAATACGTGTATGACCTAAACAACCTTTATTTATTAATGTGGACAATCGGGACCCACAAAGATGACCAAGACGATGATGCCACTGGGCGAAGGAAGCGGCGGAAGATGAAGCAGCGGATGACACACGAGCTGGAGACTCAATGGACGAAGCAATGGAAGAAGGAAGACGCAAGGTGTCGAGGATGTAGAGGCTAGGAGCACCTTTACGGCGATGGCGGTCCCAATCACTTTCCGCCGACGGTCTGAATAAAACAAGATGAGTCATCAAATCCAACAAAACAATGTTGGTCGGTAACTTGACCAACCGAAAGAAGATTCATGGACAACTGAGGTACAAAAGAAACATCAGGTACAGAAAAATGAGGATTGCAAAGTGAACCCTGATGAGTGATATGACAAGATGTACCATCACCGTGCGATGAAGCACCATCGATGAATCGGCTTGCAAGCAACCAACTGGGACTGATCAGATGTAACATGAAAAGAAGCCCCTGAATCAAGCACCCAAGACGACGAAGGAGCATTAACAGGCGAAGCGGCAACAATAGACACTGAACCTCTAGAAGTGGAACCAGTACCACAACCACGAGCAGCACGACGTGCACGATAGTCAGCCAACTTTTCTGGATAATGAGAGAAACAATTCTCTGGAAGATGACCAGACTTGCCACAATGCTTACAGAGCTGAAGAGGTACTTTTGGTGCACCGATCCTCCGAGAAGCTGCCAACACACTATGAGAGCAGATGCGAGAGAAGACATAGACTTAAGGCGTGTTTCTTACGCAAGTAAATCGAACAATGCACGTGCCATGGTGAGAGCGGAAGAATTGTGAAGCAATCGTATGCGAATGGAATCATACTCAGCCGGACTCCCATGACAAATCTGTAAGTAAAAACTTTTCAATAAACCGATGTCTTTGGGACGAGAACATTTGTACACTCGAGTATCATGGAAGTCAATGATCCCATCGATCGATCAAAAGCAGAGTAGTACTCATCAATAGACATATCATTCTGCTCAATTTCATGAGTTTGTTGCATAAGAGTATGCAAAAGAGCACCACTATCCTGAACATAACGCTTCTTCAAGTTATCCCATATGCCTTTGGCTGTTTTGAACTTAGACAGACTCATAATCATGGATTGCTTAGTACTATTCACCATGGCAGCCATTACTTTTCCATCATTAATATGCCATTCTTTTACTGCAGCAGCATTACTACCATCCTCCTTAAGCACAGGTGGAGGTTCAATTAAGTGAAAAAGTAAACCATAGCCCCTCAATGCAGTCTCTACACAGAAAGCCCACTCTGGATAATTCTGACCATCTAGGGTGAGATTGATAACTATTGCATTGATCTGAGACATGTTGAGACGTGCTAGGGCTTGACCAACAGTAGGCAAAACAGCATAACAGAGGACAGATAGCAATTACCACAGTGGTCCACGGGCAGTGAAGAATCCACGGCCGAAGAGTCCAAAACAGCCGAATCGGAAGCAGGCGGGCGGATTTGACCTCAGCGTCTCCCCAAGCAAGAAATAAAACAGAGCGGGCTCGGGCGTCTCCCAGGCGACTCCAGGCGGCGGCGATTCCGAGCGGGCGGCTCCCCAGGCGAAGGAAGCGGCGGAGCGGCAGCCCCGAGCGTGCGGCGCGAGAGGCCCGGGCGCAACCACGAGGAAGCGGTGGCTCCGAGCGGAGGAGGGGTGGTCCTTCGGTCGCGCGACCCCGGGCGGTGAAGATCCGGACGGATCTGGCGACGCGACCCCGGGCGGTGAAGAGACGGCGAAAGAGGCGGCGGCCGAAGACGCTGCAGATGCGGCCGAAGGATCCGCGACGGGCAGAGACGGCGGCCGAAGACGGGAGAAGACGGCAGGGACGGTGGTCGAAACGACGAATCCGCGATGGACGGAGACGGTGGCCGAGGATGCTCTGCTGCAGAGGCGACTCCAAGCGGCGGAGGCGACTCGGCGCCAGACGAGCGGGTTCCCAGGCGGACGGCGGCCGACTGCGATGGGCGGACGCGACGACTTGAGGGAAACCGCGACGGGCGGCTGCCCTCTCCGCAGTCAAAGAGACAGCGACCGACTGGCCGCAGCACACAGAGACCACATGACGGGAGGATATGGATCGTGGAAGGAGGATTAGAATAATCCTGACCTAACCCTAATCCATAGCTCTGATACCATGTGACTTACTTTAGGGATTAGAGAAGACTATGACTCCAATAGTAGAGATGCCAATATATAGATAACCACATGGGCCACATGGGCTGGGCCTTGATATAGGCCTTGATATACTTAACAGATATGTCATGCAACAATAAAAGGAAATGACTGTTCTATATAACCATTCTCTTAAGAATATTGTACATGTACAACTACGTGTTAGCCTGAGCTTGTAGAACATAACTCAAGCGACCCCTCAAAAACAAGCAAGATGTTCTGTCGCTACTCCGTTTTCCCGCCAAATATGGCTCCACTATAACCACAAGTCCACAACATTGCCTCGTTTCAATAATTCACAATGCAATCATTCTGTTGTTCTTGAGACTGCTGATTATCGTGTGGAACGGTTAAACTTCTTCCACAAGTACCGTTGAAAAAAGCTTCTTGACCTTCTCCACAAACTTGCTCAAGCATATGCCCCCAAACATGTCCGCGAGACTATTTTCTATGAATGAACTCTGGCGCAACACAAACTTCAGGTCTACTGTGCTTCGATGTTTATGTTTGTACAATACAATGTTTCGTAAGCAGTTCATCTATTGAAGTGAGAAAAAAAAAGATTCATATTTCCTACTATTAGCTCTGTTACACGCGACGGCGGAGGAACGACGAAGTAAACAAGATCAATCGCAGAGAGACACAAGATTTTAACGTGGAAAACCCTCCCAATGCGAGAGGGAAAAAACCACGAGCGCCAGCCAGCAACAATCTTCACTATATCTGGGTGAGGTTACAACGCCGGGGATTTACAACTCTAATTCATTATCCCAAACGGCGGCTTACAGGAAATATATATATCATGAAAACCCTAATTCGACTAGGAAATATATATATCCGGCCCTAAGCCTCCGGCGACGGGCCTCCGCTACGCTCCGTCCAGAAGCCGGCCTTATTGATGTGTAGAATTTGGATCACAAATCAACATACTCCACCTTGAGACAAAATTCCTTCCTGTAGCATAAATCAATACTTCACCCTGAACACAACAAAGAAAGAAATACTTTCGGCGCCACACAGCTTCTTGGGCTAAGCTGTAATACCAACTAAGCTTGAGCAAAGCTCAAACTTAGCAACAGGAACTGGTTTTGTCAACATATCAACAGGATTTTCATGAGTGCTAATCTTGCATACCTTTAGCTTACCCTTTGCAACAATATCTCTGACATAATTATATTTAATCTCAATGTGCTTTGTTCTCTCATGAAACATCGATCTTTAGTGAGATAAATTGCACTCGGCTGTCATAAATGATTAATGCAAGAATCAACTCCAGAAACTCAAAAACAAACCTTTCACCAAACCGACTCTTTACTTGCTTCACAAATAGCCATATATTACGCTTGGTGGTGGACAGCGCAACAACATCCTACAAATGTGCCTTCCACTCACAAAGACAACCTCAATGGTAAATACATAACCTGTGAGCGACCTACGCTTATCCAAATCACCAGACATAATCTGAATCAACATAGCCAACAAGTTCCTTTTCAGTCTGCCAAACTTCAAACAAGCATCCGATGTGCCTTGCATATGCGTGAAAATCCACCGAACGGCCTTCCAATGCTCTTTACCAGGATTAGCCATATATCTACTGACCATACTCATAGCATAAGATAAATCCGGACGAGAGCAAACCATAGCATACATCAAAGACCCAACAGCACTAGCTCCGGCCCTAAGCCTCCGGCGACGGGCCTCCGCTACGCTCCGTCCAGAAGCCGGCCTTATTGATGTGTAGAATTTGGATCACAAATCAACAAGCTCGAATTCTGGAGTGAACTGGTCAGAGGATGGGAGCATGCGTGTTACCTCGCGTCTCGGCGAAGTTGGAGTGGTAGTGCATCTGCGCCGCCTCGAGCATCTTGGACACCTCGTGCGCGCTATCGAACGCCTTCAAGAAGAGCTCGTCGAGCGTGCACAGGATATCGCCCATCCTCGCCGGCTGAGGCGGCACCAGCATCACCGCCCTACCCTTCGTGCCCTCCGCCTTTCTCGCCGCCTTCAGGGGCGGATCCAGGACAAAATCTAAGAGGGGGCACACCCACAAAGCCAAGTATACAGGGCCTTTTAGTAGAGGGCAAAATGAAGGCTTCCTTCATCAATTTGATAAATCACGAGATGAGTGAGGGCCTTTTAGTTGGGCTGAGTGGGGGCACTAGTATTAAATCTTAGGCTATATACCGGACTGCGCGAATTGGTGGCGGCTGTGCCCTCACTGGATCCTCTTTGGATCCGCCGCCGCCATCTGCGTCAACGGTCGGCGCGGCCGGCCTCCACCGCCGGTTTCTTGCCCTTGGCCACGACTTCAGCAGCCGCGGTGGTGAGGCTGTCCCTCGACTCGCGCGGCGGAGGAGGCGCGCGGCCTCCCTCTGCTCCGGCGCCACGAGGGCTCGGCGGGCTGGATTCCAGCGTGGCGGCGGGATGGGTATGCCGTCCGGGACCCGAAAATGAACTCGTTGAAGAAACCCCCATCCGCCGCCTTGTGCTCGGTCTCCGGCGGTAGGGGCGGCGGGGAGCGCGTGAGAGCGGGAAGCTACGGCGGCGGCGGCGGGGGGGGGGCTGCAGCTGAGCCTCCTCCTCCAATTCCGGACACCACGCGTCCTCACCGTCCCCCTCGCTCTTGGCATCGTCGTCCTCCTCGATGATTGCTACCACGCTGGAGGGCTTCTTCTTGATGGGCGGCTGGTCGGGTGCTCTCATGGACCTGACGAGAGGCGGGGACTCCTGGACGGGCCCCGGCGGCGGCGGCGGTGGCGGTGGCGGGAGCACGAGCACCTCCTTGGCTGCTCGGGCGGGCGCAGCACCCCATCATGCGCCTCCACCGGCGTAGTCGGAGAGCGCGCTCGGCGTTCTTGGCGCGGCGGCGTGTCCCGCGTGCGCCCCGCCCGCCAGCGTGGCGCGCGGCGACGGCCGCTGCAGCGGCGCTTGCGCTCCGGCACCGCGCCACCACGCCCTCCGCGTCCTCCGTCGACTGCGCGCCCCCCATCGCCTCGCTTTCACACTCTCACGGACGCCGACGGGGCACGGCGGGCGGGCGCGCGGGGTGCGGTTTGCTTTGCTTTCCTTCGCGCGGGGTGCGGTTTTCTTTGCTTTCCTTGGCACGGAGGGCTTTGGTTAGTGGCGTTTGTGCGCGCGCGCGTGATGTGGCCTGATGGGCGAATGATTTTGGTGTTTGGTCTGATGGGTGGGCTTTCTCGGGGATGGACGGTTTATAGCTTCGATTTCTCTGAAGATGGAAAAAATAGGACGGTTTTTTTAAAACTATTTCTCCAAACAACTTTCTAAATTTGTCAACACATGCGTCATTCATGTTAGTATATTCATCGTTCATCATCATATCAAAAAACATAGTAAAAAAAATCATCTACTATAATTAAAAATCATCAACTACAGCTAAAAAAATACCATGTCTCAAAAAATATAACAAAGTATTTGTCACAATTAAAAACCATCGAGACACTGGGAAAAAAAAGGCCTTCGTGCTTTGGAATAAAGGCATAGGGCGAACGGCTGATAGCTTTGGTTCTAGAGCGAACCTTTGTATGAAAAAACCAAATACTGATAAACCGATAAATCGTTACGAAAAAGCTATTAAGATAAGTTGCTTAAAAAGATGATGAAAAAATTATTTTATTTATTTATTCTAGAAAATGTGCAGTTAATTTTATAAAATTTTAATCATAAATATACATAAAAGCATTTAGGTTTGTCACGAGAATGTTACATAGTAGATTTGTCATAAAAATCACTTCTCTACCATCATATTTTTAATAATTTTTAAAATATAATTAGAAAAAATATTAGTCAAAGAGGTGTATTTAAGAGCGAAGATTGTGTCCAAGTCCCAAACAACACATAGAAGACAACGGCGGTAATATCACCATTTATCTCGTAGGAGCAAATGTGTTAGAAATTTAATTTACCACGTTTCTTTCTCACATGTAGATGCAGACATGCGATCAAACAAAAAGCATGGAACATAGAAGCGATAATGATGTAATTTGCCAACGGCGGCAAATAGCAATGCATGTAATGCTACCATTGATGCTGCTACGAAGAAAGGACGAAGAGAGGTGAACCACGGGCTATATGCTTGGTGTGTTTTGGGTGTGTTCTTTTAGGTTGATAGTTTATGAGTTATGTCTTAAATATTTGAATTGTCTATTCGTGAGAGGCGTATGCAAAAGAAATAGTCACATACAATTTTGACCGCCCAATGAACTCAATATATTTTATACTATAATTTTTTATTGACTTATCTAAAAAAGTATTATTTAAAAGCTAGTTACTATAGATACTACAGATATAAGTTAACTTCAAGTGTAAAAGAACCTGACCTTACCTTTTCAATTAATGGGAAAACTAATGGCGGAGCATTTTCGTAAGGAGGGGGCTCGTGAACCATATAACGTTTTTGCTCAACCCAGCAGGAAAGCTCCCATATCCGTTGGATTTGTTAGTGGATCATATCCGTTGGATAACTCCCATACACTGAATCATATGACCTCGTCCAGGCCACTCTTGCACCCACATCATCCACCACTGGTTTGCCGACCTGAAATGAAACCGATTTTTGAAAAAGAATTGAAATTGTGTTTTGATTTTAATTTCCCTTGATCCTTAATCCAATGCTACATGAATCTTAACCACTTAAGCCTCTAATCCACGCCCATACCGCTTGAACGGAGGAGAATCGCGCCACCACTGTTCACGGTCCAAAAATCCACCACCGCCTCTGATTTTTGTCTCCACTGACCTCTCCCCCGCCTTTTCGCGCTCCCTCGCCGCTGCCAGCCCTGCACTACCTATCAGGGACCATACGCAACCCTTAATTGCCCCTGAACCCGTGTCAAAGCCGCCGGCCACAGCCACCATCGCCGCGCCCGCCGTTTTACCCCTCTCTGCTCTCTCAGCCCTCCCGGCCGACCTGACACCGCCGATCACTTTTGACCGCTGCATTCCCTAGCCCAAGGTAGCCAGTACGATCCTCTCTGACCACCGCACTGCGCCTCCCTGAACCCTCCCGGCTATGCCACGCGCCGTCGTCGCCATGACCAAGCTACTGTGCTGAACCGCCTTGACAGCCCTATTTAAGCAACCGAGCTCCCCCAGTCGAAGCTATCAACTCCCAGAGCCAGCCAAGCACCCCCGAAGCTCTAATCATCCTCCCCATTACCGGTAATCACCGGAATCCCCAAAGGCAAGCCCTAGCTCAATGTCGCCTCTCCGATCCATCACTTCCCAATTAACCTCGCCTGTAGCTTCCTCATGACCCTAGAAGCACCCCTGACCGCCACTTTAGCTCCCCTCTTCCCTGGCGCCGAGACCCACTGCACGGCCGAACCACCTCACCGTGGCCAGCCCAACTCCGACCTCCTCAGCCCAAACTGTCACTTCCATAAGCCTACCCTAGCCCCACTGATGCTCAAACACCAGCCCAATCGCCCAATTAGCCTCCAATTACCCCGCACGGTTCAAATTGTCCGTGGAGGAGAAAGCCTCACCGCCGGTGATCGCCGACTCCGTTAACCCTGCCGACCCCCAAAATGGAAACCCCGCAACCCTAGCAACTCGACCATAGTTGTAACATCCTGATTTTTAGAGTCTTTTTGAAGCTTTTAAAATAAAATTCACCATTTGAATTTTTTCTGGAATTAATTAAAGCTTAAATGGAATTTTTTATAAATTAAAAGGATTTAATATGATTAATCTGAACATGAACATTTGCCAAAATTATTTTATTTGAGTTCTTTGTGTCTCAAGGAATTTATTGGAATTTTTCTGGATTTATTTGCTATTTTCTAGAGCTCAAATTAATTTATTTGAATTTCTGAAAAAGAAAAAGAAAAGAAAATCCCAACCGCGGTGGGCGAAACCCACCAATGGCCCACCCAAAGAGCCCGCACTCGCGCCTCGCTGCGCCACGCGCCGCCAATCCGTCCCGCGCCGCTCGCCTTGGCCTCCCGATGGCGCCGCGTGTCATGCATCCGGCCGCTGCCGCTCGCGCCGGACCGATCCGGCCGCCGCTCGCCGCGTCACCGGCAGTGGGGCCCACTGAAGACGCGTCGTCCCGGCGGAACTCTCCTTCCGTCTCCGTTCGGACTCGTCCCGCCGCCGTCTCGCTATGAACTCCCGCCGCACTCGTCTCGGATGCCTCGCGCGACGGTATAAAACGGGGCCACCCCTCGACTTCCTCGTTCGCGCCCGCCGCCGCCGCTGCTGCGCCGTGCGCCTCGTCGCCGAGCCGCCCGAAGACGCCGCCCTCGCCGACGTCGATCGCCTCCACCGGCCGCCGCGCGCCGCCGCCGCCGCCGCCGAGCTTCGCCGCCGGTGAGTCCCGCCGCCGCTTAGGTCGCCGTCGGCGATCTCGCCGCCGAACCCCCTCGTCGCCGGCCACCACCGCCGCCCGTCGTCACCGCGACGCGCCGCGCCGCGCCGCCGCCTCGGTCGCGCCCGCGTCCTCGGTCCCGCCCACGCCCGTCGCTGACGCGCCGCGTGCCGTCGCCGCCTTCCGTGCGCTCGGTCTCGTGGCCGTGCCCGCTGCCGGTGGGATCCGTGTGCCGGAGAGCCGTGAGCCCAAGCCGAGTCAGCGCCACGCAAGCAGGCCACGTCGGCCACCACATCAGCCCTAGGTGGCGTGTCGACCACGGTCGGCCACCCAAGTCGGCACCGAGGCTCGGTGCCACGTCGGCGCGACACGTCACCTGCTTAGTCACCGCCACGTCGACCATGCCGCTGCGTGTCGGCCCGTCGGTGCCACGTCAACCCAGCCGCTTGCCAAAGCGCCCGATCAGCGATCTGTTCCATGAGCCGAGTTCACCGTAGACCCAGCTTTCCGTGCGCCCGGTCCACAGCACAGTGCACTTTTCCAATTTTCCCGATTTTCAGAAAATCCAATTTTCCAAGAGCCCGTTCTCCCTCGTCCTAGCTCCGATTGACCCCGTTCTTTTTTCTAAATTCATCTAAAATTGAGCTCTACCTTTTGGTTCAGGTTTGAAAGTTTTTGGAGTTCATTTGAATTTTATTTGAATTTATTTTTTGTCTTTTCGTCTCGTTTTCTCTCTCGTTAGATCGCGTGTTCAAGGGAGCGGAAGTTGGATTTGAAGATCTAGAGCCCTCATCTGAGCAAGGCCAAGGCAAGTCGTATTCTTTGATCATATTGAACCCAGTTTTCAAATCTATTATGTATTACTTTGTTTTAAATTATCATGCATCGCTATTTTATTATCAAACCCTTGTATTGGTAGTTATTGTCCAAATTGATTAATCCCTCCTTGATAATTTGAATACCTGATTATATTGTCACCATAGGATGGGTAATTATTTAGTGATGCAATAATAGTGGTCACATGGGCATACGTCTGAAATGCTTAGCCATGCTTATTACTAGCACGTTGGGTTTATCATCACATGTGGTTAATTAATCTTGACTTAATGGTATACTTGAACGTGGTGGTTAACCACAGTTATAAAATTTGTTTGCCATGGCATGGGTAGTGTCATGAGCATCGGTTATACAAACTTGGTTTTCACTTAGGCGAATGATCGTGCAGTAAAGGGGGTGCAGGTTGCACATTGGGATGTGGATGTTTCGCCTGGGTAAATTTAAGGACTTAACTTTGTGCGCCATTGATCTGAGCTAAATCGTGCAAACCACATGTCTAGTATGGGATAGACCTGGCATAATAATTTGTGAAGTCTCCACTTTGGTTTTACTACTGATGTTGTGTGGCGCAAGAGGGGGCAATTATCGACTAGGGGGTTACCCTACTCGACGGCGAATCCTTAGCGAGTGGGATCAGGTGGAGATGGATCATTGTAAAAGCCTTGTTGTGATTTCCTTAAGCTGAGGCTAATCACATCGTGTGGGTACAGTTGTGCAACCTCTGCAGAGTGTAAAACTATTCGAATAGCCGTGTCCTCGGTCATGGACAGTGCTCGGTGATTTCACACGAGGGGTAGAGTCTTTATGAAATTTTGGTTGATTTGAGCTGGGAAGTGAATGGTTAGTTCACTTGTGGATTTGTTTAATTCCTTTGATTATCTACTTAGTGTCATTTGTTAAATTAGCTTTACAATCTATTATTTGTATTCACTTCAAATTGTCGCTTTATGCAAAACTAACCTTTCACCATCCATTGATAAGCCTTGCATACTATATTGCATTCATTTGTTACAAGCGACTTGTTTGAGTACCAATGTACTCACGGCTTTATGCCCATGTTGCTCGGTTGAGGAGGAGGGACCAGATCGGCAGGAGTTGCTAGAAGGAGGCTACTACGAGGACTTCATGATTAGGACTTCGCTCCCGATCGATTGCCCGTGGGCATGTCGAGTGGCTACTACGCTAATTTTGGATTTCATTGCTAGTTTCTTTAAAGCCCTTGGGCTAATAATTGTAAGCTTGGCCATAAGGTCGTACTCGATGGTTATTAATATAATTTGGATTTCCTTTAGAATATCGTGATGTGGATGATATTTGTCTTTGTTTACGCTGTGTGCACTAGCGTGATCCTGGACTAGTGCGAAATACACAGTAGAGTCCAGATTTGTATATTCGGGTCTCGACAGAGATGGTATCAGAGCCATATCGACTGTAGGGCGAAACCCTAGCCAGTTTAGTCGATATCTCAAAAATTCAAAAACCTATTTTCTAAAGACAAAACAACCAAACTTGATATTTAGCAAATTCTTTACTCTCTTACCTTATTCTTAGGAATTCTTGCCTCTCACCTTAAATTTCCTGCAAAATGAAAGTTTTTAAACTGACCCTTATCTTGTGCCGTGCTGTAGATGTCGCAAAGCAACTATAGCAGGTCAGGAGGATGGAAGAGAGTTCTTCGAGGGCTGCTGCGAAATCTCGGTTTCAAAAGAACACCAATCTATAGTTCCATGGATGATGAAGTAAGAGGATACCATTTCACTCGGTTGTACTTCACTACCAAGCTTGGAGGACACGTCGTACACCACAGCTTCAAAGGTTCAAATGCACAAGCAGCTGCACGCAAGGCCGTTACTCAACTTTGTCGACGGTACAAGATCAGTATGACCAAGCTCATCCAGGAGTACAAGAGGAAGTATGAACCTGAGGAGTACACCCCGCGGACGCCAACACCCCCGCCCTCGCCTCGCCGCCCGGCCGGAGGAAAGGCAACGCATGGCGGATGATCGCCGAGTACCTTCGACTCGTCATTCCAGCCCGCAGCCTACAACGCAGTTCCGTAATCGATGGACGTTCTCTGATGATGCGAAGAAGAAGAAGAAGATCGCACACCGCACCTCGCCGGACCGAGTGGGAGCGGAAGAGTAGACCGTAGCATAGGATAGCGTCGGTTAGGAAGTGGTTTTTGTCGCATTGGGTGTGATGTGAGCTGCAAATTTTGCCCTTAAAAGCATTATATTGCAATCATGTCAATCTTTTATTGGTGTTATTTCCCGGTTTCTTTGTTAGCCTTTTCGCTAAGTGTTTGCTTAGCTCAGATTTGCCATTAGAACATTCCCCTTAGACGAACTTACCACTTATCTTTGCTTTTCCTCTTACCTAGTAAGCCTGTGAAGCCGTTCTCAAGCAAGTGATCTTTCTTTTCAGATGGTTGATACCCGAGCTCGCAGACGTGGTCGATGAGTCGGGACCACGAGGGTAGTCGAGCAACTCGGAGCAACATGCAAACCCAGCCGGACTAGATCCGACCTTGAGTCGATTCATGGCAGCCTGCACCGGTTGATGAACACCATGATGCGAACATGAACGCCATGATGAATCGACAGAATCAAGACATGGCCATGCCTCCACCGATTCGCCAAGGTCCAAGTTTGCGAGTTTATGAGGACAAGACCTCCTACCTATTCACGGTCTTACGAGCCATTGAAGCCGATGACTGGATGCGATCGGTGGAAAAGAAGCTTAACTGGCCCAAAGTCGATCGCGAGAAGGTGTTGTATGCAGCCCATCAGCTTGAGGGTGCTGCAGCCGAGTGGTGGGAAAACTATTGTGCCGCTCATGAGGATCCAGAGAGCATCACTTGGGCTGAGTTCGCAGAAGCCTTTCGTCATGCCCATATCCTGGATGGGGTGATCGAAATGAAGAAGGAAGAATTTCGGGAGTTGCAGCAGAAGAACATGTCCGTGAGTGAATATCTCAACAAGTTCACTCAGTTGGCCCGCTATGCTCCAGAAGATGTTGCCACAGATGATGCACGCCAAAAGAGGTTCAAGAGAGGATTGAACCCAGGATTGAAAGTTCAAGTAGTGGGACATGATTATGCCAGTTTTCAAAATATGGTGGACAAGGCAATGCTCATTGAGGAAAGTCGTCGCGAGTTGGAAGAATCTCGTAAGAGGAGAATGATGCAGCAAGGATCACAGATGCACCAAGCTCGAGAGCCCGCTTGGCAATTTTCAGCCACTCGAGTTCCTCGTGATCGGGATTCAAAACTCCCGCACGGCTCCCGTCGGTTTTCTTGATGCCAAAACCAAATCCAGTGGGAAACCAACAGTAGAGGATTACCAAGCCCATGTCGTGATCACTTGTTTCAAATGCAATGAGGCGGGACATTATGCCAACAAGTGCCCGCAGAACACGGCATTGACACGGTCCGTTTCAACTTGGGAGCCACACGGATCGTACCCTGCGGCAGGTCGGGCGCAGAGCGCCTCAAGGATCTAATCAACCCAACAAAGGATCGCGATCGTGATACGTGGCAGGTGAACCACGTCACCATGGAGGAAGCTCAAGCGGCGCGGATGTGGTGATCGGTAAGTTCCCGATAAATTCGATGATCGCCACAGTTTTGTTTGATTCTGGAGCTTCACATTCGTTTATTTCTCGGAGTTTCACTCTAAAGCATAAGTTGGAAGTCGTTGCACTTGGTTCCATTTTATTGGTTCAATCCCCAGGCTCTGAGATGAGTACAAACCTAGGATGCCCCAAAGTTAAGATAGCCATCCAAGGAGTAGAGTTCTCCGCAGATTTGGTTGTCTGAATATCCGATCTTTGGGCGTAATGCAGGTATGGATTGGCTCAAGAAGCATCAGCGTTGTTGGAATGTGGAAGCCGAGCAATCACCTGGGCGGTCCCGATGGAAGCAAGGTTAGATTTGAAGCCGACATGAAGCGAACGAGAAAAAGTAATGGTGTGCCAAAGTAAAGGGATTGCCTCGAATGAAGTGCCGCTGCCGGAGAATACCGGATGTTTTCTGATGATCTCCCCGGATGCCACCAAAAAGAGAAGTGGAGTTCGCAATTGAGTTAGCACCAGGCACTTCGCCAATTTCCAAGAGACCTTACCGAATGCCCGCCAATGAGTTAGCAGAATTGAAGAAACAGATACAAGAATTGCTGGATAAAGGATATGTCGGACCAGTACCTCTCAGTGGGGAGCACCGGTATTGTTCGTCAAGAAAAGGATGGTAGCCAGCGTATGTGTGTGGATTATCGAGCTCTCAATGAAGTTACTATCAAGAATAAGTACCCGTTGCCCAGAATTGATGACCTGTTTGACCAATTAAAAGGAGCTGGAGTATTCTCCAAGATTGATTTGAGATCGGGGTATCATCAAATGAGGATTCGACCGGAGGACATACCCAAGACAGCCTTCTCAACTCGTTATGGGTTATACGAGTTCACCGTGATGTCCTTTGGCCTAACCAATGCCCCAGCCTACTTTATGTACCTGATGAACAAAGTGTTCATGGATTACTTGGACAAGTTTGTCGTTGTGTTTATTGATGACATTCGATCTACTCCAAGGATGAGGAGGAGCATGAGGAACATCTAAGGTTGGTGCTGCAGAGATGCGGGAACACAAATTGTATGCCAAGTTCAGCAAGTGTGAATTTTGGATGAAGGAAGTGGCCTTTTGGGTCATGTGTTGACAGCAGAGGAGTGTCCGTTGACTCGGGAAAGTACAAGATGTGCTCACTGGAAGGCACCCACGTCGATGACCCAGTCGAAGCTTCCTAGGAATGGCGAGGTTATTATCGTAGATTTATTGAAGGATTCTCGGTGTAGCCCGACCTCTCACACAGCTATTAAAGAAAGAAAAGAAGTTTGAATGGGCGCGAGTGCGAGAAGAGTTTTGGAAGCTAAAGGAAAGTCGACAACAACCAGATCCTAATTTTGCCGACATCAAGAAAGATTTTGAGATTTATTGTGGCGCCTCCGCAAAGGCTTAGGTGCGTCTTGATGCGAGACAAAAGAGTGGTAGCTTATGCATCGCGTCGATTGAGGCCACATGAGGAGAACTACCCTACGCACGATTTGGAGTTAGCGGCGGTTGTGCATGCCTTGAAAATATGGCGACACTACGATGGGTAACGGATGTGAGATCTACACGGATCATAAGAGCTTGAAGTATATCTTCACCCAATCGGACCTTAACCTAAGACAAAGAAGGTGGTTGGAGTTGATAAAGGACTATGACATTGGAATCCACTATCACCCAGAAAAGCCAGCGTAGTGGCGGTCGTTGAGCGGAAGGTGTATTGCAACACGATTATGGTCAGGAGAGTCAACCAAAGATTGCACGAGGAATTTCAAAAGCTCGGTTTGGAGTTGGTTGAAGAAGGGATGTTAGCCACCTTGGACTTGCAAAACGACTTTGGATAGTCGATTCGTCAAGCGCAACGGGGATGAAAATATCCAGCGGATCAAGGTTGGATTGAAAGAAGGAAAAGCAACAGGTTTTGTAGAGGATGATCAGGGTATCATATGGTACAAGAAGCGATTGTGCGTACCCAATAAGGAAGAGTTGAAGCAATTGTTGCTAAGGAGGCACACGAGTCATTATACTCAATTCATCCATGCGAGTACCAAAATGTATCAGGACATCAAGGATAAATCTTGGTGGCGGTATGAAGCGAGAAATAGCAGAGTATGTAGCACTATGTGATGTTTGCCAGCGAGTGAAAGCAGAGCATCAAAGACCCGCAGGATTGTTGCAACCGTTGAAAATTCCCGAGTGGAAGTGGGAAGATGTGGGCATGGACTTCATCACAGGTCTACCCAAGACCAAGGAAGGATACGACTCGATATGGGTAATTGTGGATCGATTGACAAAGGTAGCCCATTTCCTTCCGATCAAAACCACATATTCGGAGATAAGTTGGCGAGAATTGTATATGTCCAGAATAGTGAGTCTCCATGGAGTACCTAAGAGAATAGTGTCAGATCGTGGATCGCAGTTCACCTCTCGATTTTGGAATAGTTTCCACGAAGCAATGGGTACCCATCTGAATTTTAGCACAGCCTATCACCCGCAGACTGATGGTCAGACAGAGCGTGTAAATCAAATCCTAGAGGATATGCTGAGAGCATGTGTTTTGGATCACGGAGTCAAGTGGGACAATTGCCTACCTTTTGCGGAATTTTCCTACAACAACAGTTACCAAGCCAGTTTGCAGATGTCACCGTTTGAGGCTTTGTATGGTCGGAAGTGTAGGACCCCTCTCAATTGGAAAGAGACAGGAGAAAGGCAGATATTTGGGCCAGAGTGTTTGCAAGAAGCTGAAGAAAAAGTGCGCTTGATTCAAGAAAGGTGAAAGCACAAGCCGAGCAAAAGAGTTATCTTGATACTCGTGAAGAGATTTAAGCTTTGAGCCCAATGATTATGTGTACCTCGAGATCACACCTTTCAAAGGAGTTAAGCGTTTTCAAATGAAGGAAAGTTAGCGCCAAGGTATGTGGGACCATTCAAGATTTTGAAGCGCAAGGAGAAGTTGCCTATCACCGGAGCTACTGAGAACTTGAGTGGGATACATGATGTGTTCCATGTATCTCAATTAAAGAAGTGTTTGCGAGTGCGAGTAAGCGGTGCCAATTGAGGTCGTGGATCTGCAGGAGGATCTGTCCTATAAAGAGCATCCCATCAAGATCTTGGAAGTGTCGGGCGTGTCACGGAAAGAAGGGTCGTTCGTTTTTGCAAAGTTCGGTGGAGCAATCATTCGAGGAGGAAGCAACAGGGAAAGCGAGGAGGATCTCAAGCGGAGTTTCCAAACCTATTCTTTAGAGAGCGAATCTCGGGTCGAGATTCCGCTAAGGGGAGGTTTGTAACATCCTGATTTTTAGAGTCTTTTGAAGCTTTTAAAATAAAATTCACCATTTGAATTTTTCTGGAATTAATTAAAGCTTAAATGGAATTTTTATAAATTAAAAGGATTTAATATGATTAATCTGAACATGAACATTTGCCAAAATTATTTTATTTGAGTTCTTTGTGTCTCAAGGAATTTATTGGAATTTTTCTGGATTTATTTGCTATTTTCTAGAGCTCAAATTAATTTATTTGAATTTCTGAAAAGAAAAAGAAAAGAAAATCTCAACCGCCGATGGGTCGAAACCCACCAAATGGCCCGACCAAAGAGTCGCACTGCGCTCCTCCGCGCGCGCCACGCGTCGCCAATCCGTCCCTCGCGACCGCTCGCCTTAGCCTCCCGATGGCGCGCGTGTCATGCATCCGGCCGCCGCCGCTCGCGCCGGACCGATCCGGCGCCCGCTTCGCCGCGTCACCGGCGGTGGGGCCCACTGAAGACGCGTCGTCCCGAGCGGAACTCTCCTTCCCCGTCTCCGTTCCGGACTCCGTCCGCCGCCGCCGTCTCCGCTATGAACTCCCCGCCGTACTCGTCTCGGATGCCTCGCCGCACGGGTATAAAAACGGGGGCCACCCCCTCGACTTCCTCGTTCCGCAGCCGCCGCCCCGCCGCCGCTTCTGCCGCCGTGCGCCTCGCCGCCGTTCGAAGACGCCCCTCGCCGACATCGATCGCCTCGCTGGCCGCCGCCGCTGTCGCCGTCGCCGCCGCCGGGCTCGCCGCCGGTGAGTCCCGCCGCCGCCTAGGTCGCCGTCGGCGGATCTCGCCGCCGAACCCCTCGTCGCCGGCCACCACCGCCGCCGCCGAGCCGTCACATGAGACGCGCCGCGCCCGCCGCCTCGCCGCGCCCGCGTCCTCGGTCCCGCACTTGCCCACGTCGTGGCGGCGCCGCGTGCCGTCGCCGCCTTCCGTGCGCTCGGTCTAGTGGGCGTGCCGCTGCCGGTGGGACCGTGTGCCGGAGAGCCGTGAGCCAAGCCGAGTCGGCGCCACGCAAGCATGCCACGTCGGCCACCACATCAGCCCTAGGCCGGCGTGTCGACCAGTCGGCCGAGCCGCGTCGGCACCCGAGGCCCGGTGCCACGTCGGTGCCACGTCGGCGATGACACGTCACCTGCTAGTCGCCGCCACGCCGGCCATGCGCTGCGTGTCGGCCAGTCGGTGCCACGTCAACCCGGCCGCTGCGCCAAGCAACCCGATCAACCGTCTTGTTCCATGAGCCGAGTTCACCGTGACCCGGCTTTCCGTGCGCCGGTCCACGAAGACAAAGTGCACTTTTCCAATTTTTCCGATTTTCAGAAAATCCAATTTTCAAGAGCCCGTTCTCCTCGTCCTAGCTCCGATTGACCCGTTCTTTTTCTAAATTCATCTAAAATTGAGCTCTACCTTTTGGTTCAGGTTTGAAAGTTTTGGAGTTCATTTGAATTTTATTTGAATTTATTTTTGTCTTTTCGTCTCGTTTTCTCTCTCGTTAGATCGCGTGTTCGAGGAGCGGAAGTTGGATTTGAAGATCTAGAGCCCTCATCTGAGCAAGGCCAAGGCAAGTCGTATTCTTTGATCATATTGAACCCAGTTTTCAAATCTATTATGTATTACTTTGTTTTAAATTATCATGCATCGCTATTTTATTATCAAACCCTTGTATTGGTAGTTATTGTCCAAATTGATTAATCCCTCCTTGATAATTTGAATACCCTGATTATATTGTCACCATAGGATGGGTAATTATTTAGTGATGCAATAATAGTGGTCACATGGGCATACGTCTGAAATGCTTAGCCATGCTTATTACTAGCACGTTGGGTTTATCATCACATGTGGTTAATTAATCTTGACTTAATGGTATACTTGAGCGTGGTGGTTAACCACGATTATAAAATTTGTTTGCCATGGCATGGGTAGTGTCATGAGCATCGGTTATACAAACTTGGTTTTCACTTAGGCGAATGATCGTGCGATAAAGGGGTGCGAGGTTGCACATTGGGATGTGGATGTTTCGCTGGGTAAATTTAAGGACTTAACTTTGTGCGCCATTGATCTGAGCTAAATCGTGCAAACCACATGTCTAGTATGGGATAGACTGGCATAATAATTTGTGAAGTCTCCACTTTGGTTTTACTCTTGATGTTGTGTGGCGCAAGAGGGGCAATTATCGACTAGGGGTTACCCTACTCGGCGAATCCTTAGCGAGTGGGATCGGTGGAGATGGATCATTGTAAAAGCCTTGTTGTGATTTCCTTAAGCTGAGGCTAATCACATCGTGTGGGTACAGTTGTGCAACCTCCGGAGAGTGTAAAACTATTCGAATAGCCGTGTCCTCGGTCATGGGCGGTGCTCGGTGATTTCACACGAGGGTAGAGTCTTTATGAAATTTTGGTTGATTTGAGTGGGAAGTGAATGGTTAGTTCACTTGTGGATTTATTTAATTCCTTTGATTATCTACTTAGTGTCTGTTGTTAAATTAGCTTTACAATCTATTATTTGTATTCACTTCAAATTGTCGCTTATGCAAAACTAACCTTTCACCATCCATTGATAAGCCTTGCATACTATATTGCATTCATTTGTTACAAGCGACTTGTCGAGTACCAATGTACTCACGGCTTTATGCCCATGTTGCTCGATTGAGGAGGAGGGACCAGATCAGCAGGAGTTGCTAGAAGGAGGCTACTACGAGGACTTCGCCGATTAGGACTTCGCTCCCGATCGATTGCACGTGGGCATGTCGAGTGGCTACTACGCTAATTTTGGATTTCCTCTGCTAGTTTCTTTAAAGCCCTTCAGGCTAATAATTGTAAGCTTGGCCATAAGGTCGTACTCTGATGGTTATTAATATAATTTGGATTTCCTTTAGAATATCGTGATGTGGATGATATTTGTCTTTGTTTACGCTGTGTGCACTAGCGTGATCCTGGACTAGTGCAGAATACACAGTAGAGTCCGGATTTGTATATTCGGGTCTCGACAATAGCCTTCAAAGCCGTCACAAATCACCCTAGCCTCGCCAGTCACCGTCGTCGTTTTCTCTGTTTTGGCGCGCGCGCGGTCGGGTTGGAGAAGATGAACAGTAACGGCCTGTTACTGTTCATCCGAACCGGTGGAACCAAACCCAACCCGCATAAACGATGCGGATTCGACCGATGAACCCGCTGTGAACAGTGACATCCCGCAATGAATAGTAAACCAACCCGTTACTGTTCACCCAAACCCAAAAACACATATATATACCTATTTTGACTGTTTCGAGCCCGTCGACCCATTTCTTAGCCCTGTTTCGCCTTTTGGACCCTCCTAAAAACCCAAAACCCTATTCATTTGGATTTTTTGGATTTTCTTTTTTATTTTCTTTCTTTATTCCTAGCTCAATCCTTCAGACGTGGAACTGAATTGTTTTATTTGACTTTGCATTAGCCTCAGACATCGAAGTTCACCTAGAGCAAGAAGGAGAAGATCAAGCCCAAGCTCAAGACACCGAAGAATTCGAAATAGTCAAAGTCGTAGACCTGCAAGGTAAGTCACATGTTTTTGACCATGTTGAACCTACATTTCCATTATTTATCTACTTATCAGTACTTTCATTATGTTATTTACGCACTAGCATTTTATGTACAATAACTGTTTAGAATGACATGATATTAGTGACGTCCTATCACCCGAAAAAGCCCTGTTTAACTTGATGGCGATATTCACCTTGACAAGACATAGTAATATTAAATGTATTAATATTGTAATCATGGTAGTTTAGAAACTCTACAAAATTTTCCCGCTATTAAAAAATTTAGCACTTGTTGGTAGAATTTTGGAAAATGGTTCTAGGATAAGAAAGGATTGCTGGAGGCCACGAGGCGGCCGGATCATGTGAACTTATCCTAGGGGTGGAGGCATGGGTTGAGAATTGGTGGCAGCGTAGAGGCATTCAATATGGGTATGTGGGAGGAAGTTGTCTTAGTGGAAACATAAGGACTAGACCCTTATGCTAAGTAAAGAACATAGCACTCGCCCAACCACAAGCATTGATACGTTAAACCTAGTTTAGTAGCTGCTCTAATTCGATTGAACCTCTACACGGGCAGCGGAAGGCCAAGTGTGAGTCCATATGAGAGGGGTTGAGTGGGTCCGTGTGGAAGGTGGTTATCCACACAACGGTAGAGCTGAGATAAGTTGGGGTAGTCCTGAGGGGTCACCCAAACTTGTTGGGGAAGTCTACTGAGTGGAGACTATATAAAGAATTGAGCAGTGAACAGCCTTGTTTTCTTAATTCAGTCGCGGGAGTTAAGAAATCTTGTGGGTAAAGCAGGACAGCTCTACAGAGTCATTGAATAATGGTATTCGAATACGCCGTGCTTCTAGTAAATAAAGCTGTGTTTAATGGGTGAATCTAACAGCGAAGCATAAGTAGATTTGGGAATGATTTGGAAATATTGAAGGCTTGGTAATCAAGTTTGAAACCCCAATATCTAAAGGAGGTTATGATTTTATGTTCAAAACCTGTTTACAACTAAAACTGCATCCACATAAAATAATGAACCATCCTATCCATCTCATGGTAACCTTTGCATGTAGTGAATTAGTGATTCCCATATGACTTTTTGAGTACGGTAGTTGTACTCATACTTGCTAAATATATCAACAGAGATAGCCTGGCAAGACAACAAGGAAGTCTATGAAGGTGATGAGATGGAATTCTATGAAGTAGAAGATGCTTGGAGTTAGGGTTGTTCTTTGCTCAAGCGTGCCTGTGACGTTCTTTTGTTATGTATTGTATCTAAGGATCGTTTGCCCCACTATAAACTCGGCTTCTAAGCCCTTATATTGTAATATAGTTGGCTTTTGTTCTTAAGTATGTGTTGGCAATGTTGTACACTTGGTTGATGTGACTCGCAGCTGAACAGTTCTGGGCAGTTGCAAGGGATTCATGACGCTCCTAAAAATGAGAGCGTTACACGACTACCCCCCAAAAAACTAGCTTGTCTCTGGTCATGGTTGCTGCCCTTTGGCTCTTGCAACCGTCGTTCCCCATCCAGCGGCTCTGTCCCACCCTCTTTGCCCTGCGACCATGTAGTGGCATTTTATCCCGTTCCAAACAGCAATTGTTCTGGTTTTCAAAGCTAAAACCATTTGAAACGTATTCATCTATTATGCGTTTTCTCTTTTTCCTCGCATTATCTAGGAAGATATAATGGTATTTTTCTATTTTTATTTTTATTTAATTGAATACCACAAAAAGCTAACAATCACTATATTGTCATTTAAGCCAAAAACCACAACACTTTAAAACAGAGTAAAAGACTGATTGTCCTGGTTGAATGGTCATACAATGGGATACCATTACGTAGAATTCCATTATTTATAAAGTTATTATTATAGGTTCGAGTTTACATTTTCCTTATCACACTCCTGCAACATTTGGATTGAATTGCTATGATAATCTTCGATGATCAACAGGGTACCTAACTTAATTAGACGCATAATGTGTGTTGTTTTTCTTGTTTCAGCACAAGCACACTGGAGAGCAGCAGAGCAGGGCACCACCATCGATATTTTTTATAAATAATCTAGTTTTATTCAAAATAAAAATATACCGTGTGAATATTTTTTACGAAATAGGCTCGATCGTCGAGCCATGGGGTGACCGGAACCTATCGTCCAATGGCCGCGACACGAAAGCAATCCGTTGGTCGTTGGGCAAATTGATTGCATCACCGAGCGATCGGGTGACTACTTATAGTCGCATATCGGTTAGGCGAATGGAGTTGCGATTGCTGAGCGATTGGGTGACTGGATCAACCCACACTATCTCTTGTTTGCGATCGTTGCGATCGGCGATCGCAACTCCGATCGCCTAACCAATGGGCGATCAGAAGTAGTCGCTTCGACCGTTCGACGATTGCAATCAATTCGCCCAACGGCCAGCGGATTGCTTGCGTGTCGCGCGCCATTAGGCGATAGGTTCCAATCGTCCAACGCTTAGGCGGCGAGCCTATTTCTACAAAAAAATGTTCACGCGGGTTCCGGTCGGATCACGCTCGAGTGCTCTGTTGTCGACCACAACCATCGACTATCGACCATGGCTCAAGAGAGAGCTTGGGCTCCGTTGCGGACACACACAATGTGGTCGTAACCGACCACACACAAGCCGGGTCCTCGGGTGCTTGATATTCTTACGAGTATGGCATCCACTGTACTCCTCCGAGTATAACGCCCACAGTACTCCTCCGAGTATGCACTGACGACTACCGAGATCGACTCTTGACTATGACTATCGACCGTCAACTATTGACCACGACCATCAACTATCGATTATCGACCATGACCATCGACTATCGATTACGGGCATTGACTATTGACCACAACTACGACCATCGACTATCAACTACGACCATCAATTATCAGCCACGACCATCAACTATCGACCACGGAGTACTCGAAGCTACAATACTCGGTATAGCTTTAATACTGGTCATAACAACAACAAATATAGAGTACACTAGCAAAACACACATACAACAAGATTAACCCAACACCTGCAACACGGTAATGTATCAAGCATATGCCACACTAACCAGCAACAACTACTACATTCTCATGAAAAAGATGGGATTTGTGGTTTTATACATTGAACTGCAGCATTTCTACTTGGAGCCTCGGGCGATGAAGGAGGTGCTGGGGTGGACGACCATGACCACTGCTTCATCCTCGGCTTGTCTTCGACCACTGCGCTAGAGCTTCGACCACGGACACGCAAGTGCTACAACCACGATGCTAAGGACTACTAACGACCACACACAACGTGGTCATAATCGACCACGCATATAGACATTACGACGCCGGTCGTTCGACCATACACAATGTGGTCGTAACCAACCACATACAGGCTTTGAGTCCTCCAGGTGCTTCAGTACTCTTACGAGTATGGTGTCCACTGTACTCCTCCAAGTGTAACGCCCACAGTACTCCTCTGAGTATGCATCAACGACTACCGACCATCAACTCTTGACTACAACTATCAACTATCGACCATCGACCATCGACTATCGACCACGACCATCGACTATCAACTATCGACCACGACCATCGACTATCAACCACGACCATAGACTATCGACTACGACCATAGACTATCGACCACAACGTTACGACTACAGAGTACTTGGAGCTACAATACTCGGTGTAGCTTTAGTACTAGTTGTAACGACAACAAATACAGAGTACACTAGCAAAACACACATACAACAAGATTAACCCAACACCCGCAACATGGTAATGTATCAAGCATATGCCACACTAACAAGTAACCACTACTACCTTCTCATGAAAAAGATGGGATTTATGGTTTTATACATTGAACTACAGCATTTCTACTCGGAGCCTCGGGCAGCAAAGGAGGTGTTGGGGTGGACGAGCACGGCGAACCTACTGAAGGACCTCAAGGAATGGTTGGCCGAGTATGCGAGCAGCGAGCGGGGCGACAAGGTGATGAGCTTCGACCTCGACAACAAGATCCTCAGCACCGTTGGGGCCGCATCGATCAGCGTCGGTGTGTAGGCAGGCAGAACTAGCCCTCAATCTCATGCTCATCAGCTCACGACGGGAGGCCATTATATTATAAATAATTGGGGCACCATAGTACCTAGGCTCTATATTGAGACTTTCCATCCATGATTAAGACTTTTCATCCATAATTGACTTAGCATGCTAAATCAATAACTTTCTTTACAAATTGATGCCTTTTTGAATTAATGAATGTTAACGGGTTTAGGTGCCCTATTTCAGTGTCCTATATATATCCTCTTTGCAAACTTGCAAACGGAAAGAACACCAATCAAATGACCTCACCATAGTACGTAGGATATGGTGCAAATAAGAGAATGAGTTTTTTTAGTTCCAATATGATATCTGTGCAATTATGTTTGGAGGGTTCTGCAGCGTAATCGATTTCCATTTTCTCTATCCAATGTGTTGTCATCGTTCATGGAGGCCGATCAAGCTGAGTTGTAGCAGAAACGTTGTGTGAATACTCCGTCTATTACGATCCGGGGAAAGCGCGAGCGGAGAGCCCTCCCACGTCAGCCCCTGCGCGCGTGCGCCCGCCGCGTGGCCAGCGATTTTTGCGTACGGTCTGGTGACCTTTTTTGCGAACAAGCCCCTGCGTTTTCCCGAAATTACGTAATGGTCCTCGGTTATCGCAAAAAGGTCCCTGGCAGTTTTTTTGGCCCCTCCACTTTGCAGGATAGTGCCCCGCGGTTTTCAAAATTACGTATAGGCCCTTATTTATTTACGTACAAATCCTTACAGGTCCTCGTTTTTTTTACGAAAAAGCCCTTTGTTTCCCCGAAATTACGCATGTGCTGCCGATTTTTTTATGGAGCTCCCTGCGAATTATCGTCTCTTTATTTTGGCCCTTATTCCTTCCAAAAAGGCCCTCGATTTTTTGTGAAAAAGCCCCTTCACTCTCCTTTTATTGCGAAAAGGCCCTTTATTTTTGGCGAAAAAACCCCTGCGCTTTCTTTTCCCTGCGAATTTTCGTCTCTTTTACTTCGGTCCACACAGTGTGGCTGGCGTGGCGTGGCGCCACGCCTACGTGGCTAGTTTATATTAGAATGGCACCAACACCGGTGTGGTGGCGCAGTCGTCTAGCGCGTAGGTCTCATAGCTAAAAAGCGAGTGACCTGAGGTTAAGAGTTCCAGCCTCCTCACCCCAAAATCTTTGCGGAGCGATGACGCGATTTGTGTCCATCACAACCGTCTGGTAAGAGACGACATCGAGCACATCTGAGCTCTGCATTCTTTTTCTTCTGGTCGTGCAATTTACTAGCTCGATCAGATTCCCACCAATACCCTGCGTTTTTCCTCTCTTTTTCTCCTAATAATCTACTAATTAAGCAAAATACATGTTGATTATGATAATTGGGCTGCTGGGAACAATTCACTGGACCATACAATCCTTCTTGACGATGCAGAAAGCGCAGATTTTGGTCAACATAAAAACCTTCTTTGATCTAAGGCATTATCAGTAAGTACACATTATTAAATTTCATGCACCACCAGTTCACCTAAAAGTTTAATCTGATGAGAAAAAATATGCAATTCACTTATACTTCAACACTCCTCCTCATGTGTAGGCTCCTTAGGCCTAATACGTGGAATAGAAGTGGACTGCAATTGATTTTTGTTAATTGCGTCGACCGGATCTTGAACTCGAGACCTCTTGGGTGCGATACCATATTAAGTTTCAAGCACCACCAGTTTACCTAAAAGTTTAAGCTGATGAGGAAAGATGAGTAATTCACTTATACTTCAACAGTCTCCCTCACGTGTAGAAAGCGCACATTTTGACGATACAATCCTTCTTGATGATGCGGAAAGCGCACATTTTGGTCAACATAAAAAACCTTCTTTGATCTAAGGCATTGTCAGTAAGTATACATTATTAAATTTCATGCACCAGCCAGTTCACCTAAAAGTTTAACCTGATGAGAAAAGATATGCAATTCACTTATACTTCAACACCCCCTCACGTGTAGGCTCTCTTAGGCCTAATACGTGGAATAGAAGTGGACTGCAATTGATTTTTGTTAATTACGTCAGTCAGGTCTTGAACTCGAGACCTCTTGGGTCTGATACCATATTAAGTTTCAAGTACCAGCCAATTTACCTAAAAGTTTAAGCTGATGAGGAAAGATGAGTAATTCACTTATACTTCAACAGTCTCTCTCACGTGTAGACTCCCTTAGGCCTAATACGTGGAATAGAAGTAGACTACAATTGATTTTTTTAATTACGTCAGCCAGGTTTTGAACTCGTGACCTCTTAGCTCTGATACCAGCCAGTTTACCAAAAAACTTAAGCTGATAAGGAAAGATGAGCAATTCACTTATACTTTAACACTCCTTACGTGTAGGCTCCCTTAGGCCTAATACGTGGAATAGAAATAGACTACAATTAATTTTTTTTAATTGCGTCAGTCAGTTCACCTAAAAGCTTAAGTTGATGAGGAAAGATAGACAATTCACTTATACTTCAACACATATGAACCTCCACGACAAACGATGATACACGCCAATTAGTGACCCCGGTGTGTGAAAGAGAGTTAAAATGGTAACCGCAGTATAAGCACTTACAATTCCAACGATTCTCGGATCGATATGATGGCGCAAATAAGAGTAGATTGCGTCCAGAAAGGATGGGTAAAGCGAACTACTGAGGATCAAAGTGTGCAACATATGTTATGGTCTGAAGTTTGGCCCTAGCAAGGAGGAAAAAAGGAAAGAATAAGCCGCTGATGCTTGGGACGCGGTCATCTTGAACTTGGATCCACACAAGCGCCGGTTGTGCTCGGTTTTGCTCTCCAGTTAACAGAATTTGTTGTGAAGATGACTAAAGAAATGGCAACTTGAGGAATTTGCGTGGCGGGAGGGCGCAGCAGTGCAGTGGCGTCATCGCAGGAGAGCGCGACAGGGGTGGATGCGAGCGTGAGGAGGTGCAGGTCAGTGCAGAGCATGGGGCAACAAGCGAGGAAGCGTGCGATGGCGGCAACACTAGCGATGGGGTAGAGTTGAATAACAAATAATAATTTTGCACAAGCTACTCAACAAGAGCTGAAATGAACTCTCCATGATCTTGCCCTAAGTCTTCCCAGTATCAGCAAGAGCTATGAATCAAGGGCTAGCAAGAGGAAGTCCTAGGGTTGCTTCTGATTCTTTACTATTCACACCACGCCTTTGGCCCTTCTTTACTTAACAGGATGATCTAATCAGTTACTTCTAATTTGTATTGGCGGATCAAAGGTTAGGAACTATAAAAATTATAGTGAGGGATATTACAGCAACAAATATTATTATAGAACAAACATGGAGCATCTTAAATGTTTATACAAACAAAAAAGGAAAATGAATCGTTACTATTTCCTAACGTACAGCTTTTTTCCTCAGATTAATTAATTTTGTTGCCATTACAGTAGCAAATGAGGACCAAAATTTAGCCCAAACTTTGGTAACCCTAAACTGTGTAGATACAACACAAATCCCACAGATACGAACTTTAATAAAAAAAAGTTTCGGGACATTGAACAATCTACATCCTAATTAGACACACTATGGGTTGTTTCATTTTAAGACTATCAATTGGTGTGTGATGCAAAACATTGGCCACCGGTGCTGACTGCCGAGCCATATATTAGCTGAAATACCAAAAGCTTAGAAGAAGTGAAATTTAGAGATCTAATGTGAAGGGAATCCACAAAGAAGAGTAAGATCCATAGAGCAGTAGCTGGGATTACCTCTGCAGCAGTGGTTACTCTCTCACCTAACGCGCACACCCTACCTGACCGGCTGACGCGGCAACATGGAGAGGGCATCCGAGTGAGTACGAAAGACCAGGTCGGCAGTGCACTGCAACGCTAGCTATGAGGCGGCGATGATGCTAATTTAGATGAGGAAAGATGGCTGAACTGGGAGCAGGGACGAGGAAAAACTGAAGAGGGAAGTGAAAGGGAGGTGGTTTGATTGTGTGAGAGAGGAGATGGGCGTGAGATGATGGTCTAGATCCCATCTCTTTGTCAGATCGGATAGCTACGAAGAGGGGAGGGGAGAACGCACTACCACTAACTAATTCTTTTATAACTACTACTTAAAAAAGAAAGAGCTGCTGGTGGTGATTCACCACCAGTGGTTCATCTGCCTTCCAAAAGCATTAAATCCAGCTATTTGTTGCCAATCCAAGGGTCCAGACCCCACAGGCGCCGCACCCTACTCCAAGTCTCACGCTGCCATCCCCTCCTCGTCCTAACCTTGCCCCCGCATGGCCACACCACACCAATGGCCCTCTCCTCCTGCGTCGTTGCCTTCCCCCACCTCTCCCTCCCCCCGCCCGCACCCAGCTACCGTTTCCCTTCGATCGTCACCGCCGCCTCCACGCTCAGTGCGGCTCGACCTCCTGATCGCCTCCCCCACCAAGCACCTCGAATGGGAGACCATTGCGGATGACACCCCACTCGCGGCACTCTCCCCGTCATCACCGACCTCACATTAGTCTCATCCCTTAGCTTCTCCGCCTCCCCAAAACCCATGCCCAAGTCCAGGTCATCCAAGCTTAGGGCCAGGGCCAAGCTGGCCCGCACGCTTGCAGCTCACCAGCCCTCACCCCGTCACCTCTCTCCCGCCGCGCCGCGGCCGCCCTGCTGCTTTGCAGCAATCTTCAATGTCGGGGACCTCAAGAGTGCCACCACCTCACAAATGGAGGCACTCAAGCGCTGCCTCGACGCGCTCTACTCCCACGCCCACACCGACCTCGACGCCTCCCTATCCCAACGGCCAATTTGGTTCCAGCTTGGTGGTGACACACCAATGGGTAATTCTGTAGAGTTTGATGTTTTTAGCAATTGTACTTTGTGCGTAATAAGTTATCCTTCTCTTGCTTGATTCTCAAATTTAGGCCCTTAGGAGAGTGTCGTTGTAAAATCTCAGGAAACGTGGCACACAATAATGGTGCAATGCAACCACTTTTGACTTTTAATGGCAAAGTGACTAGAAGTCCATTATGACTTTGTAGTCATGGGACATTGTTCTAGATTCTTAAGTGAATTTGGAAAATTAGCAAAAGCATGGCAAGCCAAAAGTGATGATCCAGGGTTACAACTTGTTAGGATTTTGAACTTTGCCTAAATGCCTTCCTATTTAGACTGAGGAACAATTGCCTTTATAATGTTGTTATTTGTTGCTGCAGTAGAATCCGATAACTAGGATTCAGTTTTGAATTTTTTTTTGGGTCTCTGTAGTAATAGTGTCTTGGAACGATGTGTTGGATTCCACCCGTTACTGATTTAGATGTAAACTATAGAATGTTCCAATGGCTTAAAACTGTGGTGCAAAGCTACTTCTGGACACATTTAGATCCCCTTTTTCTTGTAAGTGTTTTATTTCACCATATGTTTTCATATTCTTTATTTTTTACCAATGCCTGGCACTAGGACTCTAGAACATCCATAGTTTATATGGCTAAGATATTCCTCATGAATAAGGACGGAGGACATGCGTATTAAGGTATTCTTTTGGTGCATTTCATAGCTTTTCTATGACGCTTTGCCTTTAGTCAGGTCTGAGTTGACGAGGATGAGATGGAAGTGAGTGGCTTCACGTGCTAAAACACACTTTTGTCGTATGAGGAGGGCGGCGACTTGGTCAAGACGGTGACGCCGGCGCAGCGAATACGCCGAGGAGGAGGAGGACTACACGGGAGAGGAGGGCGGCGGCGTTGCTCTCAAAGCCGATCTAGCACCGACGAGCCCATATCCGGCGCCTCGATCCCTTCGTGGTTGATGGTCTCAATCGAGGCGGACGAAGATTCTCTTCTCCTCATTAAAGAAGAACCTTGTTGTTAAACATGCTAATGTATGCCATCCGACGAGTTATAATTTGTCAAATTGTGCATTTGAGATTTTGATCAAGACAGTGGATGAGAATGTATTATACTACCTCTTTTCCCATGGCTATGTTGTGGAAGATGCAGCGTCGACCATGGCGAAGACCGCCGAGAATACGATAATCGCCATGGCTCAAGATTTTGTGGGCAGCAACAACATAAACCTCTTGAGCCCAACGGCGATTCGGTTCGAGCTTACGGTGAGGTGACATACCAAAGGGTAATTTAGTAGAGTTTGATGTTTTTAGCAATTGTGTTTTGTGTGCAATAAGTTATCCTTCTCTTGCTTGATTCTCTTTTTTTCCCTCAGGGAGGCGAAGACCATGCGGATGGTTGCGACATACATACCCGTAATCACCGGTGGCACGCCTTCTATTCAGAGAGGATGATGACATTTTTCTGAACTATTTGGAAGATTCTGGACGGTCAATCGAACCCATCTGTTTCGGCTAAGTGTTTGCTTAGCTCAGGATTTGCCATTAGAACATTCCCCTTAGACGAACTTACCACTTATCTTTGCTTTTCCTCTTACCTAGTAAGCCCCGTGAAGCCGCTCAAGCAAGTGATCTTTCTTTTCAGATGGTTGATACCCGGAGCTCCGCAGGACGTGGTCAGATGAGTCAGGACCCTGAGGGTAGTCAGGCAACTCCGGAGCAGCATGCAAACCCAGCTGGACTAGATCCGACCTTGAGTCAGTTCATGGCAGCCTACACCAGTTGATGAACACCATGATGCAGAACATGAACGCCATGATGAATCGACAGAATCAAGACATGGCCATGCCTCCACCAGTTCGCCAGCAGTCCAAGTTTGCAGAGTTTATGAGGACAAGACCTCCTACCTATTCACGGTCTTCTGAGCCATTGGAAGCCGATGACTGGATGCGATCAGTGGAAAAGAAGCTTAACCTGGCCCAGTGTCCTGATCGCGAGAAGGTGTTGTATGCAGCCCATCGCCTTGAGGTGCTGCAGTAGTGGTGGGAAAACTATTGTGCCGCTCATGAGGATCCGAGAGCATCACTTGGGCTGAGTTCGCAGAAGCCTTCGTCATGCCCATATCCGGATGGGGTGATCGAAATGAAGAAGGAAGAATTTCGGAGTTGCGTGCAGAAGAACATGTCCGTGAGTGAATATCTCAACAAGTTCACTCGGTTGGCCCGCTATGCTCCGTAAGATGTTGCCACAGATGATGCACGCCAAAAGAGGTTCAAGAGAGGATTGAACCGAGATTGAAAGTTCAAGTAGTGGGACATGATTATGCGATTTTCAAAATATGGTGGACAAGGCAATGCTCATTGAGGAAAGTCGTCGCGAGTTGGAAGAATCTCGTAAGAGGAGAATGATGCAGCAAGGATCACAGATGCACCAAGCTCAGAGAGCCCGCTTCAGTAATTTTCAGCCAGCTCGAGTTCCTCAGCAGTCGGGATTCAAAACTCCTGCACCAGCTCCCGTCGCTTTTCTTGATGCCCAAACCAAATCGATGGGAAACCAACACCGAGGATTACCAAGCCCATGTCAGCAGTCACTTGTTTCAAATGCAATGAGACGGGACATTATGCCAACAAGTGCCCGCAGAACACAGCATTGACACCAGTCCGTTTCAACTTGGGAGCCACACCAGATCGTACCCCTGCAGCAGGGTCAGGACGCAGAGCGCCTCAAGGATCTAATCAACCCAACAAAGGATCGCATACCGTGATACGTGGCAGTGAACCACGTCACCATGGAGGAAGCTCAAGCAGCGCCAGATGTGGTGATCGGTAAGTTCCCAGTAAATTCAGTACCTGCCACAATTTTGTTTGATTCTGGAGCTTCACATTCGTTTATTTCCCGGAGTTTCACTCTAAAGCATAAGTTGGAAGTCGTTGCACTTGGTTCCATTTTATTGGTTCAATCCCCAGGCTCTGAGATGAGTACAAACCTAGGATGCCCCAAAGTTAAGATAGCCATCCAAGGAGTAGAGTTCTCCGCAGATTTGGTTGTGCTGAATATCCAGTCTTTGGACGTAATTCTGGGTATGGATTGGCTCAAGAAGCATCAAGCAGTGTTGGAATGTGGAAGCCGAGCAGTCACCCTGGACGGTCCCGATGGAAGCAAGGTTAGATTTGAAGCCGACATGAAGCAGCCAGAAAAAGTAATGGTGTGCCAAAGTAAAGGGATTGCCCTGAATGAAGTGCCAGTTGCCAGAGAATACCCGGATGTTTTTCCTGATGATCTCCCTGGGATGCCACCAAAAAGAGAAGTGGAGTTCGCAATTGAGTTAGCACCAGGCACTTCGCCAATTTCCAAGAGACCTTACCGAATGCCCGCCAATGAGTTAGCAGAATTGAAGAAACAGATACAAGAATTGCTGGATAAAGGATATGTCAGACCCAGTACCTCTCCGTGGGGAGCACCAGTATTGTTCGTCAAGAAAAAGGATGGTAGCCAGCGTATGTGTGTGGATTATCGAGCTCTCAATGAAGTTACTATCAAGAATAAGTACCCGTTGCCCAGAATTGATGACCTGTTTGACCAATTAAAAGGAGCTGGAGTATTCTCCAAGATTGATTTGAGATCGGGGTATCATCAAATGAGGATTCGACCGGAGGACATACCCAAGACAGCCTTCTCAACTCGTTATGGGTTATACGAGTTCACCGTGATGTCCTTTGGCCTAACCAATGCCCCAGCCTACTTTATGTACCTGATGAACAAAGTGTTCATGGATTACTTGGACAAGTTTGTCGTTGTGTTTATTGATGACATTCTGATCTACTCCAAGGATGAGGAGGAGCATGAGGAACATCTAAGGTTGGTACTGCAGAGATTGCGGGAACACAAATTGTATGCCAAGTTCAGCAAGTGTGAATTTTGGATGAAGGAAGTGGCCTTTTTGGGTCATGTGTTGACAGCAGAGGGAGTGTCCGTTGACTCAGGGAAAGTACAAGATGTGCTCACCTGGAAGGCACCCACGTCAGTGACCCAGGTCAGAAGCTTCCTAGGAATGGCAGGTTATTATCGTAGATTTATTGAAGGATTCTCCAGTGTAGCCCGACCTCTCACACAGCTATTAAAGAAAGAAAAGAAGTTTGAATGGACGCCAGAGTGCGAGAAGAGTTTTCGGAAGCTAAAGGAAAGTCTGACAACAAACACCAATCCTAATTTTGCGGACATCAAGAAAGATTTTGAGATTTATTGTGACGCCTCCGCAAAGGCTTAGGTGCGTCTTGATGCAGACAAAAGAGTGGTAGCTTATGCATCGCGTCGATTGAGGCCACATGAGGAGAACTACCTACGCACGATTTGGAGTTAGCAGCGCCAGTGCATGCCTTGAAAATATGGCGACACTACGATGGGTAATGATGTGAGATCTACATGGATCATAAGAGCTTGAAGTATATCTTCACCCAATCAGACCTTAACCTAAGACAAAGAAGGTGGTTGGAGTTGATAAAGGACTATGACATTGGAATCCACTATCACCGGAAAAGCCAACGTAGTGGCGGATCGTTGAGCAGGGAAGGTGTATTGCAACACGCTTATGGTCAGGAGAGTCAACCAAAGATTGCACGAGGAATTTCAAAAGCTCAGTTTGGAGTTGGTTGAAGAAGGGATGTTAGCCACCTTGGACTTGCAGCCGACTTTGGATAGTCAGATTCGTCAAGCGCAACTAGGGGATGAAAATATCCAGCGGATCAAGGTTGGATTGAAAGAAGGAAAAGCAACAGGTTTTGTAGAGGATGATCAGGGTATCATATGGTACAAGAAGCGATTGTGCGTACCCAATAAGGAAGAGTTGAAGCAATTGTTGCTTAAGGAGGCACACGAGTCATTATACTCAATTCATCCAGGCAGTACCAAAATGTATCAGGACATCAAGGATAAGTACTGGTGGCCAGGTATGAAGCGAGAAATAGCAGAGTATGTAGCACTATGTGATGTTTGCCAGCGAGTGAAAGCAGAGCATCAAAGACCCGCAGGATTGTTGCAACCGTTGAAAATTCCCGAGTGGAAGTGGGAAGATGTGGGCATGGACTTCATCACAGGTCTACCCAAGACCAAGGAAGGATACGACTCGATATGGGTAATTGTGGATCGATTGACAAAGGTAGCCCATTTCCTTCCAGTCAAAACCACATATTCTGGAGATAAGTTGGCAGAATTGTATATGTCCAGAATAGTGAGTCTCCATGGAGTACCTAAGAGAATAGTGTCAGATCGTGGATCGCAGTTCACCTCTCGATTTTGGAATAGTTTCCACGAAGCAATGGGTACCCATCTGAATTTTAGCACACCTATCACCCGCAGATGATGGTCGACAGGCGTGTAAATCAAATCCTAGAGGATATCTTTGAGAGCATGTGTTTTGGATCACGAGTCAAGTGGGACAATTGCCTACCTTTTGCGGAATTTTCCTACAACAACAGTTACCAAGCCAGTTTGCAGATGTCACCGTTTGAGGCTTTGTATGGTCGGAAGTGTAGGACCCCTCTCAATTGGAAAGAGACAGGAGAAAGGCAGATATTTGGGCCAGAGTGTTTGCAAGAAGCTGAAGAAAAAGTGCGCTTGATTCAAGAAAGGCTGAAAGCAGCTCAAGCCAGGCAAAAAAGTTATGCTGATACTCATGAAAGAGATTTAAGCTTTGAGCCCAATGATTATGTGTACCTCGAGATCACACCTTTCAAAGGAGTTAAGCGTTTTCAAATGAAGGGAAAGTTAGCGCCAAGGTATGTGGGACCATTCAAGATTTTGAAGCGCAAGGAGAAGTTGCCTATCACCGGAGCTACTCGAGAACTTGAGTGGGATACATGATGTGTTCCATGTATCTCAATTAAAGAAGTGTTTGCGAGTGCGAGTAAGCGGTGCCAATTGAGGTGTGGATCTGCAGAGGATCTGTCCTATAAAGAGCATCCCATCAAGATCTTGGAAGTGTCGGGCGTGTCACGTAAGAAGGGTCGTTCGTTTTTGCAAAGTTCAGTGGAGCAATCATTCAGAGGAGGAAGCAACCTGGGAAAGCGAGGAGGATCTCAAAGCGGAGTTTCCAAACCTATTCTTTAGAGAGCCAGAATCTCGGGGTCGAGATTCCGTTTAAGGGGGGGAGGTTTGTAACATCCTGATTTTTAGAGTCTTTTTGAAGCTTTTAAAATAAAATTCACCATTTGAATTTTTCTGGAATTAATTAAAGCTTAAATGGAATTTTTTATAAATTAAAAGGATTTAATATGATTAATCTGAACATGAACATTTGCCAAAATTATTTTATTTGAGTTCTTTGTGTCTCAAGGAATTTATTGGAATTTTTCTGGATTTTTCTGGATTTATTTGCTATTTTCTAGAGCTCAAATTAATTTATTTGAATTTCTGAAAAGAAAAAGAAAAGAAATCTCAACCGGCCATGGGTCGAAACCCACCAACCGCCCACCAAAGAGCCGCACCGCCTCCGCCCGCGCCACGCGTCGCCAATCCGTCCCCGCGCCCGCTCCGCCTTGGCCTCCCCGATGGCCGCCGCGTGTCATGCATCCGGCCGCTGCCGCTCGCGCCCGGACCCGATCCCGGCCGCCCGCTCGCCCGCGTCACCGACAGGTGGGGCCCACCTGGAAGACGCGTCGTCCCCGAGCGGAACTCTCCTTCCCCGTCTCCGTTCCGGACTCCGTCCGCCGCCGCCGTCTCCGCTATGAACTCCCCGCCGTACTCGTCTCGGATGCCTCGCCGCACGGGTATAAAAACGGCCACCGACTTCCTCGTTCGCGCCGCCCGCGCCGCCCGCCGCGCGCGCGCCGCCGCGCCGGAGCGAAGCGCCCCTCGCCGACATCGATCGCCTCGCCGGCCGCCGCCGCATCGCTCGCCGCCGCCTTCGCCGCCGGAGCTCGCCGCCGGTGAGTCCCGCGCCGCCTAGGTCGCCGTTGGCGATCTCGCCGCCGAACCCCTCGTCGCCGGCCAGCCACCGCCGCCGCGAGCCGTCACCATGAGACGCGCCGCGCCCGCCGCCGCCTCGGCCGCGCCCCGCATCCTCGGTCCCGCGACTTGCCCACGCTGGCGACGCCACGCGTGCCGCTCTGCCGCCGCCTTCCGTGCGCTCGGTCTACGTGGGCCGTGCCACTGCCCGGTGGGACCCGTGTGCCAGCGGAGAGCCGTAGACCCAAGCCGAGTCAGCGCCACGCAAGCAGGCCACGTCGGCCACCACATCAGCCCTAGGCTGACGTGTCAGCCCAGTCAGCAGGCCACGTCAGCACCCCGAGGCCCAGCTGCCACGTCAGCATGACACGTCACCCTGCTTAGTCAGCCGCCACGTCAGCCATGCCGCTGCGTGTCACCCCGGCCACCGCCACGTCAACCCGGCCGCTTGCGCCAAAGCCCTTGATCCAGCCGTACTGTTCCATGAGCCGAGTTCACCGTAGACCCGGCTTTCCGTGCGCCCGGTCCACAGCACAGTGCACTTTTCCAATTTTTCCGATTTTCAGAAAATCCAATTTTCCAAGAGCCCGTTCTCCCTCGTCCTAGCTCCGATTGACCCCGTTCTTTTTTCTAAATTCATCTAAAATTGAGCTCTACCTTTTGGTTCAGGTTTGAAAGTTTTTGGAGTTCATTTGAATTTTATTTGAATTTATTTTTGTCTTTTCGTCTCGTTTTCTCTCTCGTTAGATCGCGTGTTCGAGGGAGCGGAAGTTGGATTTGAAGATCTAGAGCCCTCATCTGAGCAAGGCCAAGGCAAGTCGTATTCTTTGATCATATTGAACCCAGTTTTCAAATCTATTATGTATTACTTTGTTTTAAATTATCATGCATCGCTATTTTATTATCAAACCCTTGTATTGGTAGTTATTGTCCAAATTGATTAATCCCTCCTTGATAATTTGAATACCCGATTATATTGTCACCATAGGATGGGTAATTATTTAGTGATGCAATAATAGTGGTCACATGGGCATACGTCTGAAATGCTTAGCCATGCTTATTACTAGCACGTTGGGTTTATCATCACATGTGGTTAATTAATCTTGACTTAATGGTATACTTGAACGTGGTGGTTAACCACGATTATAAAATTTGTTTGCCATGGCATGGGTAGTGTCATGAGCATCGGTTATACAAACTTGGTTTTCACTTAGGCGAATGATCGTGCGAGAAAGGGGTGCAGGTTGCACATTGGGATGTGGATGTTTCGCACTGGTAAATTTAAGGACTTAACTTTGTGTGCCATTGATCCGAGCTAAATCGTGCAAACCACATGTCTAGTATGGGATAGACTGGCATAATAATTTGTGAAGTCTCCACTTTGGTTTTACTACGATGTTGTGTGGCGCAAGAGGGGCAATTATCGACTAGGGGTTACCCTACTCGACGGCGAATCCTTAGCGAGTGGGATCAGTGGAGATGGATCATTGTAAAAGCCTTGTTGTGATTTCCTTAAGCTGAGGCTAATCACATCGTGTGGGTACAGTTGTGCAACCTCCGAGAGTGTAAAACTATTCGAATAGCCGTGTCCTCGGTCATGGGCGGTGCTCGGTGATTTCACACGAGGGTAGAGTCTTTATGAAATTTTGGTTGATTTGAGTGGGAAGTGAATGGTTAGTTCACTTGTGGATTTATTTAATTCCTTTGATTATCTACTTAGTGTCATTTGTTAAATTAGCTTTACAATCTATTATTTGTATTCACTTCAAATTGTCGCTTTATGCAAAACTAACCTTTCAGCCATCCATTGATAAGCCTTGCATACTATATTGCATTCATTTGTTACAAACGACTTGCTGAGTACCAATGTACTCACGGCTTTATGCCCATGTTGCTCAGTTGAGGAGGAGGGACCAGATCAGCAGGAGTTGCTAGAAGGAGGCTACTACGAGGACTTCGCGGATTAGGACTTCGCTCCCGATCGATTGCACTGGGCATGTCGAGTGGCTACTACGCTTAATTTTGGATTTCCTCTGCTAGTTTCTTTAAAGCCCTTGAGGCTAATAATTGTAAGCTTGGCCATAAGGTCGTACTCTGATGGTTATTAATATAATTTGGATTTCCTTTAGAATATCGTGATGTGGATGATATTTGTCTTTGTTTACGCTGTGTGCACTAGCGTGATCCTGGACTAGTGCAGAATACACAGTAGAGTCCGGATTTGTATATTCGGGTCTCGACAATAGCCTTCAAAGCCGTCACAAATCACCCTAGCCTCGCCAGTCACCGTGCCGTTTTCTCTGTTTTGGCTGCTGCGTCGGGTTGGAGAAGATGAACGATAACGGCTCATTTATCGTTCATCCGAACCGGTGGAACCAAACCCAACCCGCATAAACAGTAACGGATTCGACCGACTGAACCCGCTGTGAACAGTGACATCCCGCAATGAATAGTAAACCAACCCGTTACTGTTCACCCAAACCCAAAAACACATATATATACCTATTTTGACTGTTTCGAGCCCGTCGACCCATTTCTTAGCCCTGTTTCGCCTTTTGGACCCTCCTAAAAACCCAAAACCCTATTCATTTGGATTTTTTGGATTTTCTTTTTTATTTTCTTTCTTTATTCCTAGCTCAATCCTTCAGACGTGGAACTGAATTGTTTTATTTGACTTTGCATTAGCCTCCGACATCGAAGTTCACCTAGAGCAAGAAGGAGAAGATCAAGCCCAAGCTCAAGACACCGAAGAATTCGAAATAGTCAAAGTCGTAGACCTGCAAGGTAAGTCACATGTTTTTGACCATGTTGAACCTACATTTCCATTATTTATCTACTTATCAGTACTTTCATTATGTTATTTACGCACTAGCATTTTATGTACAATAACTGTTTAGAATGACATGATATTAGTGACGTCCTATCACCCGAAAAAGCCCTGTTTAACTTGATGGCGATATTCACCTTGACAAGACATAGTAATATTAAATGTATTAATATTGTAATCATGGTAGTTTAGAAACTCTACAAAATTTTCCCGCTATTAAAAAATTTAGCACTTGTTGGTAGAATTTTGGAAAATGGTTCTAGGATAAGAAAGGATTGCTGGAGGCCACGAGGCGGCCGGATCATGTGAACTTATCCTAGGGGTGGAGGCATGGGTTGAGAATTGGTGGCAGCGTAGAGGCATTCAATATGGGTATGTGGGAGGAAGTTGTCTTAGTGGAAACATAAGGACTAGACCCTTATGCTAAGTAAAGAACATAGCACTCGCCCAACCACAAGCATTGATACGTTAAACCTAGTTTAGTAGCTGCTCTAATTCGATTGAACCTCTACACGGGCAGCGGAAGGCCAAGTGTGAGTCCATATGAGAGGGGTTGAGTGGGTCCGTGTGGAAGGTGGTTATCCACACAACGGTAGAGCTGAGATAAGTTGGGGTAGTCCTGAGGGGTCACCCAAACTTGTTGGGGAAGTCTACTGAGTGGAGACTATATAAAGAATTGAGCAGTGAACAGCCTTGTTTTCTTAATTCTGTCGCGGGAGTTAAGAAATCTTGTGGGTAAAGCAGGACAGCTCTACAGAGTCATTGAATAATGGTATTCGAATACGCCGTGCTTCTAGTAAATAAAGCTGTGTTTAATGGGTGAATCTAACAGCGAAGCATAAGTAGATTTGGGAATGATTTGGAAATATTGAAGGCTTGGTAATCAAGTTTGAAACCCCAATATCTAAAGGAGGTTATGATTTTATGTTCAAAACCTGTTTACAACTAAAACTGCATCCACATAAAATAATGAACCATCCTATCCATCTCATGGTAACCTTTGCATGTAGTGAATTAGTGATTCCCATATGACTTTTTGAGTACGGTAGTTGTACTCATACTTGCTAAATATATCAACAGAGATAGCCTGGCAAGACAACAAGGAAGTCTATGAAGGTGATGAGATGGAATTCTATGAAGTAGAAGATGCTTGGAGTTAGGGTTGTTCTTTGCTCAAGCGTGCATGTGACGTTCTTTTGTTATGTATTGTATCTAAGGATCGTTTGCCCCACTATAAACTCGGCTTCTAAGCCCTTATATTGTAATATAGTTGGCTTTTGTTCTTAAGTATGTGTTGGCAATGTTGTACACTTGGTTGATGTGACTCGCAGCTGAACAGTTCTGGGCAGTTGCAAGGGATTCATGACGCTCCTAAAAATGAGAGCGTTACACGACTACCCCCCAAAAAACTAGCTTGTCTTGCTGCCCTTTGGCTCTTGCAACCGTCGTTCCCCATCCAGCGGCTCTGTCCCACCCTCTTTGCCCTGCGACCATGTAGTGGCATTTTATCCCGTTCCAAACAGCAATTGTTCTGGTTTTCAAAAGCTAAAAACCATTTGAAACGTATTCATCTATTATGCGTTTTTCTCTTTTTTTTTTCCTCGCATTATCTAGGAAGATATAATGGTATTTTTCTATTTTTTTATTTTTATTTAATTGAATACCACAAAAAAGCTAACAATCACTATATTGTCATTTAAGCCAAAAACCACAACACTTTAAAACAGAGTAAAAGACTGATTGTCCTGGTTGAATGGTCATACAATGGGATACCATTACGTAGAATTCCATTATTTATAAAGTTATTATTATAGGTTCGAGAGTTTACATTTTCCTTATCACACTCCTGCAACATTTGGATTGAATTGCTATGATAATCTTCGATGATCAACAGGGTACCTAACTTAATTAGACGCATAATGTGTGTTGTTTTTTCTTGTTTCAGCACAAGCACACTGGAGAGCAGCAGAGCAGGGCACCACCATCGATATTTTTTTTATAAATAATCTAGTTTTTATTCAAAATAAAAATATACCCGTGTGAATATTTTTTTACAGAAATAGGCTCCAGTCGTCGAGCCATGGGGTGACCGGAACCTATCGTCCAATGGCCGCGCGACACGAAAGCAATCCGTTGGTCGTTGGGCAAATTGATTGCATCACCGAACGATCGGGTGACTACTTATAGTCGCATATCGGTTAGGCGAATGGAGTTGCAGTTGCTGAACGATTGGGTGACTGGATCAACCCACACTATCTCTTGTTTGCAGTCGTTGCACAGTCGAGCGACTGCAACTCCAGTCGCCTAACCAATGGGCGACTGTAAGTAGTCGCTCGACCGTTCGACGATTGCAATCAATTCGCCCAACGGCCAGCGGATTGCTTGCGTGTCGCGCGGCCATTAGGCGATAGGTTCCAATCGTCCAACAGTTAGGCGACTGGAGCCTATTTCTACAAAAAAAATGTTCACGCGGGTTCCAGTCGGATCACGCTCGAGTGCTCTGTTGTCGACCACAACCATCGACTATCGACCATGGCTCAAGAGAGAGCTTGGGCTCCGTTGCGGACACACACAATGTGGTCGTAACCGACCACACACAAGCTTCGGGTCCTCCGGGTGCTTCAGTATTCTTACGAGTATGGCATCCACTGTACTCCTCCGAGTATAACGCCCACAGTACTCCTCCGAGTATGCACTGACGACTACCGAGATCGACTCTTGACTATGACTATCGACCGTCAACTATTGACCACGACCATCAACTATCGATTATCGACCATGACCATCGACTATCGATTACGGGCATTGACTATTGACCACAACTACGACCATCGACTATCAACTACGACCATCAATTATCAGCCACGACCATCAACTATCGACCACGGAGTACTCGAAGCTACAATACTCGGTATAGCTTTAATACTGGTCATAACAACAACAAATATAGAGTACACTAGCAAAACACACATACAACAAGATTAACCCAACACCTGCAACACGGTAATGTATCAAGCATATGCCACACTAACCAGCAACAACTACTACATTCTCATGAAAAAGATGGGATTTGTGGTTTTATACATTGAACTGCAGCATTTCTACTTGGAGCCTCGGGCGATGAAGGAGGTCTTTGGGGTGGGCGACCATGACCACTGCTTCATCCTCGGCTTGTCTTCGACCATCGCGCTAGAGCCGACCACGGACACGCAAGTGCTACAACCACGATGCTAAGGACTACTAACGACCACACACAACGTGGTCATAACTGACCACGCATATAGACATTACGACGCTGGTCGTTACGACCATACACAATGTGGTCGTAACCAACCACATACAGGCTTTGAGTCCTCCAGGTGCTTCAGTACTCTTACGAGTATGGTGTCCACTGTACTCCTCCAAGTGTAACGCCCACAGTACTCCTCTGAGTATGCATCAACGACTACCGACCATCAACTCTTGACTACAACTATCAACTATCGACCATCGACCATCGACTATCGACCACGACCATCGACTATCAACTATCGACCACGACCATCGACTATCAACCACGACCATAGACTATCGACTACGACCATAGACTATCGACCACAACGTTACGACTACAGAGTACTTGGAGCTACAATACTCGGTGTAGCTTTAGTACTAGTTGTAACGACAACAAATACAGAGTACACTAGCAAAACACACATACAACAAGATTAACCCAACACCCGCAACATGGTAATGTATCAAGCATATGCCACACTAACAAGTAACCACTACTACCTTCTCATGAAAAAGATGGGATTTATGGTTTTATACATTGAACTACAGCATTTCTACTCGGAGCCTCGGGCAGCAAAGGAGGTGTTGGGGTGGACGAGCACGGCGAACCTACTGAAGGACCTCAAGGAATGGTTCGCCGAGTATGCGAGCAGCGAGCGGGGCGACAAGGTGATGAGCTTCGACCTCGACAACAAGATCCTCAGCACCGTTGGGGCCGCATCGATCAGCGTCGGTGTGTAGGCAGGCAGAACTAGCCCTCAATCTCATGCTCATCAGCTCACGACGGGAGGCCATTATATTATAAATAATTGGGGCACCATAGTACCTAGGCTCTATATTGAGACTTTCCATCCATGATTAAGACTTTTCATCCATAATTGACTTAGCATGCTAAATCAATAACTTTCTTTACAAATTGATGCCTTTTTGAATTAATGAATGTTAACGGGTTTAGGTGCCCTATTTCAGTGTCCTATATATATCCTCTTTGCAAACTTGCAAACGGAAAGAACACCAATCAAATGACCTCACCATAGTACGTAGGATATGGTGCAAATAAGAGAATGAGTTTTTTTAGTTCCAATATGATATCTGTGCAATTATGTTTGGAGGGTTCTGCAGCGTAATCGATTTCCATTTTCTCTATCCAATGTGTTGTCATCGTTCATGGAGGCCGATCAAGCTGAGTTGTAGCAGAAACGTTGTGTGAATACTCCGTCTATTACGATCCGGGAAAGCGCGGCGAGAGCCCTCCCACGTCAGCCCCTGCGCGCGTGCGCCCGCCGCGTGGCCAGCGATTTTTGCGTACGGTCTGGTGACCTTTTTTGCGAACAAGCCCCTGCGTTTTCCCGAAATTACGTAATGGTCCTCGGTTATCGCAAAAAGGTCCCTGGCAGTTTTTTTGGCCCCTCCACTTTGCAGGATAGTGCCCCGCGGTTTTCAAAATTACGTATAGGCCCTTATTTATTTACGTACAAATCCTTACAGGTCCTCGTTTTTTTTACGAAAAAGCCCTTTGTTTCCCCGAAATTACGCATGTGCTGCCGATTTTTTTATGGAGCTCCCTGCGAATTATCGTCTCTTTATTTTGGCCCTTATTCCTTCCAAAAAGGCCCTCGATTTTTTGTGAAAAAGCCCCTTCACTCTCCTTTTATTGCGAAAAGGCCCTTTATTTTTGGCGAAAAAACCCCTGCGCTTTCTTTTCCCTGCGAATTTTCGTCTCTTTTACTTCGGTCCACACAGTGGCTGGCGTGGCGTGGCGCCACGCCTACGTGGCTAGTTTATATTAGAATGGCACCAACACCGGTGTGGTGGCGCAGTCGTCTAGCGCGTAGGTCTCATAGCTAAAAAGCGAGTGACCTGAGGTTAAGAGTTCCAGCCTCCCTCACCCCAAAATCTTTGCGGAGCGATGACGCGATTTGTGTCCATCACAACCGTCTGGTAAGAGACGACATCGAGCACATCTGAGCTCTGCATTCTTTTTTTTTTCTTCTGGTCGTGCAATTTACTAGCTCGATCAGATTCCCACCAATACCCTGCGTTTTTCCTCTCTTTTTTCTCCTAATAATCTACTAATTAAGCAAAATACATGTTGATTATGATAATTGGGCTGCTGGGAACAATTCACTGGACCATACAATCCTTCTTGACGATGCAGAAAGCGCAGATTTTGGTCAACATAAAAACCTTCTTTGATCTAAGGCATTATCAGTAAGTACACATTATTAAATTTCATGCACCAGCCAGTTCACCTAAAAGTTTAATCTGATGAGAAAAAATATGCAATTCACTTATACTTCAACACTCCTCCTCATGTGTAGGCTCCCTTAGGCCTAATACGTGGAATAGAAGTGGACTGCAATTGATTTTTGTTAATTGCGTCAGCCAGATCTTGAACTCGAGACCTCTTGGGTCTGATACCATATTAAGTTTCAAGCACCAGCCAGTTTACCTAAAAGTTTAAGCTGATGAGGAAAGATGAGTAATTCACTTATACTTCAACAGTCTCCCTCACGTGTAGAAAGCGCACATTTTGACGATACAATCCTTCTTGATGATGCAGAAAGCGCACATTTTGGTCAACATAAAAAACCTTCTTTGATCTAAGGCATTGTCAGTAAGTATACATTATTAAATTTCATGCACCAGCCAGTTCACCTAAAAGTTTAACCTGATGAGAAAAGATATGCAATTCACTTATACTTCAACACTCCCCCTCACGTGTAGGCTCTCTTAGGCCTAATACGTGGAATAGAAGTGGACTGCAATTGATTTTTGTTAATTACGTCAGTCAGGTCTTGAACTCGAGACCTCTTGGGTCTGATACCATATTAAGTTTCAAGTACCAGCCAATTTACCTAAAAGTTTAAGCTGATGAGGAAAGATGAGTAATTCACTTATACTTCAATGATCTCTCTCACGTGTAGACTCCCTTAGGCCTAATACGTGGAATAGAAGTAGACTACAATTGATTTTTTTAATTACGTCACCGTGTTTTGAACTCGTGACCTCTTAGCTCGATACAGCCAGTTTACCAAAAAACTTAAGCTGATAAGGAAAGATGAGCAATTCACTTATACTTTAACACTCCTTACGTGTAGGCTCCTTAGGCCTAATACGTGGAATAGAAATAGACTACAATTAATTTTTTTTAATTGCGTCGACTAGTTCACCTAAAAGCTTAAGTTGATGAGGAAAGATAGACAATTCACTTATACTTCAACACATATGAACCTCCACGACAAACGATGATACACGCCAATTAGTGACCCCCGGTGTGTGAGAAAGAGAGTTAAAATGGTAACCGCGAGTATAAGCACTTACAATTCCAACGATTCTCGGATCGATATGATGGCGCAAATAAGAGTAGATTGCGTCCAGAAAGGATGGGTAAAGCGAACTACTGAGGATCAAAGTGTGCAACATATGTTATGGTCTGAAGTTTGGCCCTAGCAAGGAGGAAAAAAAAGGAAAGAATAAGCCGCTGATGCTTGGGACGCGGTCATCTTGAACTTGGATCCACACAAGCGCCGGTTGTGCTCCGGTTTTGCTCTCCAGTTAACAGAAATTGTTGTGAAGATGACTAAAGAAATGGCAACTTGAGGAATTTGCGTGGCGGGAGGGCGCAGCAGTGCAGTGGCGTCATCGCAGGAGAGCGCGACAGGGGTGGATGCGAGCGTGAGGAGGTGCAGGTCAGTGCAGAGCATGGGGCAACAAGCGAGGAAGCGTGCGATGGCGGCAACACTAGCGATGGGGGTAGAGTTGAATAACAAATAATAATTTTGCACAAGCTACTCAACAAGAGCTGAAATGAACTCTCCATGATCTTGCCCTAAGTCTTCCCAGTATCAGCAAGAGCTATGAATCAAGGGCTAGCAAGAGGAAGTCCTAGGGTTGCTTCTGATTCTTTACTATTCACACCACGCCTTTGGCCCTTCTTTACTTAACAGGATGATCTAATCAGTTACTTCTAATTTGTATTGGCGGATCAAAGGTTAGGAACTATAAAAATTATAGTGAGGGATATTACAGCAACAAATATTATTATAGAACAAACATGGAGCATCTTAAATGTTTATACAAACAAAAAAGGAAAATGAATCGTTACTATTTCCTAACGTACAGCTTTTTTCCTCAGATTAATTAATTTTGTTGCCATTACAGTAGCAAATGAGGACCAAAATTTAGCCCAAACTTTGGTAACCCTAAACTGTGTAGATACAACACAAATCCCACAGATACGAACTTTAATAAAAAAAAGTTTCGGGACATTGAACAATCTACATCCTAATTAGACACACTATGGGTTGTTTCATTTTAAGACTATCAATTGGTGTGTGATGCAAAACATTGGCCACCGGTGCTGACTGCCGAGCCATATATTAGCTGAAATACCAAAAGCTTAGAAGAAGTGAAATTTAGAGATCTAATGTGAAGGGGAATCCACAAAGAAGAGTAAGATCCATAGAGCAGTAGCTGGGATTACCTCTGCAGCAGTGGTTACTCTCTCACCTAACGCGCACACCCTACCCTGACCGGCTGACGCGGCAACATGGAGAGGGCATCCGAGTGAGTACGAAAGACCAGGTCGGCAGTGCACTGCAACGCTAGCTATGAGGCGGCGATGATGCTAATTTAGATGAGGAAAGATGGCTGAACTGGGAGCAGGGACGAGGAAAAACTGAAGAGGGAAGTGAAAGGGAGGTGGTTTGATTGTGTGAGAGAGGAGATGGGCGTGAGATGATGGTCTAGATCCCATCTCTTTGTCAGATCGGATAGCTACGAAGAGAGGAGGGGAGAACGCACTACCACTAACTAATTCTTTTATAACTACTACTTAAAAAAGAAAGAGCTGCTGGTGGTGATTCACCACCAGTGGTTCATCTGCCTTCCAAAAGCATTAAATCCAGCTATTTGTTGCCAATCCAAGGGTCCAGACCCCACAGGCGCCGCACCCTACTCCAAGTCTCACGCTGCCATCCCCTCCTCGTCCTAACCTTGCCCCCGCATGGCCACACCACACCAATGGCCCTCTCCTCCTGCGTCGTTGCCTTCCCCCACCTCTCCCTCCCCCCGCCCGCACCCAGCTACCGTTTCCCTTCGATCGTCACTGCCGCCTCCACGCTCTGTGCGGCTCGACCTCCTGATCGCCTCCCCCACCAAGCACCTCGAATGGGAGACCATTGCGGATGACACCCCACTCGCGGCACTCTCCCCGTCATCACCGACCTCACATTAGTCTCATCCCTTAGCTTCTCCGCCTCCCCAAAACCCATGCCCAAGTCCAGGTCATCCAAGCTTAGGGCCAGGGCCAAGCTGGCCCGCACGCTTGCAGCTCACCAGCCCTCACCCCGTCACCTCTCTCCCCGCCGCCGCAGCCCCCGCCCCTGCTGCTTTCGCAACAATCTTCAATGTCGGGGACCTCAAGAGTGCCACCACCTCACAAATGGAGGCACTCAAGCGCTGCCTCGACGCGCTCTACTCCCACGCCCACACCGACCTCGACGCCTCCCTATCCCAACGGCCAATTTGGTTCCAGGCTTCAGGTGAGCTGACACACCAATGGGTAATTCTGTAGAGTTTGATGTTTTTAGCAATTGTACTTTGTCTGTAATAAGTTATCCTTCTCTTGCTTGATTCTCAAATTTAGGCCCTTAGGAGAGTGTCGTTGTAAAATCTCAGGAAACGTGGCACACAATAATGGTGCAATGCAACCACTTTTGACTTTTAATGGCAAAGTGACTAGAAGTCCATTATGACTTTGTAGTCATGGGACATTGTTCTAGATTCTTAAGTGAATTTGGAAAATTAGCAAAAGCATGGCAAGCCAAAAGTGATGATCCAGGGTTATCAACTTGTTAGGATTTTGAACTTTGCCTAAATGCCTTCCTATTTAGACTGAGGAACAATTGCCTTTATAATGTTGTTATTTGTTGCTGCAGTAGAATCCGATAACTAGGATTCAGTTTTGAATTTTTTTTTGGGTCTCTGTAGTAATAGTGTCTTGGAACGATGTGTTGGATTCCACCCGTTACTGATTTAGATGTAAACTATAGAATGTTCCAATGGCTTAAAACTGTGGTGCAAAGCTACTTCTGGACACATTTAGATCCCCTTTTTCTTGTAAGTGTTTTATTTCACCATATGTTTTCATATTCTTTATTTTTTACCAATGCCTGGCACTAGGACTCTAGAACATCCATAGTTTATATGGCTAAGATATTCCTCATGAATAAGGACGGAGGACATGCGTATTAAGGTATTCTTTTGGTGCATTTCATAGCTTTTCTATGACGCTTTGCCTTTAGTCAGGTCTGAGTTGACGAGGATGAGATGGAAGCTGAGCTGGCTTCACGTGCTAAAACACACTTTTGTCAGGGCGGAGGACGACGACTTGGTCGGCACGGTAGACGCCCGGCGCAGCGAATACGCCAGGGAGGAGGAGGACTACACGGGGAGAGGAGGGCGACAGCGTTGCTCTCAAAGCCAGATCTAGCACCGACGAGCCCATATCTGGCGCCTCGATCCCTTCTGTGGTTGATGGTCTCAATCGAGGCCAGACGAAGATTCTCTTCTCCTCATTAAAGAAGAACCTTGTTGTTAAACATGCTAATGTATGCCATCTGACAGCGAGTTATAATTTGTCAAATTGTGCATTTGAGATTTTGATCAAGACAGGTGGATGAGAATGTATTATACTACCTCTTTTCCCATGGCTATGTTGTGGAAGATGCAGCGTACGACCATGGCCAGAAGACCGCCGAGAATACGATAATCGCCATGGCTCAAGATTTTGTGGGCAGCAACAACATAAACCTCTTCGAGCCCAACGGCCAGTTCGGTTCCAGGCTTCTGGTGAGGTGACATACCAAAGGGTAATTTAGTAGAGTTTGATGTTTTTAGCAATTGTGTTTTGTGTGCAATAAGTTATCCTTCTCTTGCTTGATTCTCTTTTTTTCCCTCAGGGAGGCGAAGACCATGCGGATGGTTGCGACATACATACCCGTAATCACCGGTGGCACGCCTTCTATTCAGAGAGGATGATGACATTTTTCTGAACTATTTGGAAGATTCTGGACGGTCAATCGAACCCATCTGTTACTGCTCTTGGAAGATTAATCTTTGATATAGTTACTTAATCTATGTTCCTAAAACACAAGCCTGTTCTGAGTTCTCTTGTTTTATGCTTCTGCATGTTGCAGTACAAACCCAAGGAGATTGCTGGCATCATGAAGGACTTTGATGAAAATGGAACCCTATTTCTTTGCGTAAGAATATAACTGTAGCATAATATTTACTCCTAAGTTTTATTTTCCGTCGCAGTGCACGAGTACATGACTAGTAATATTGAAGAGATTATGCATCGCAACAACCAGCGCTCCAAAACAACCAGAGCCGGTCATCTTTTCATCTTTGCATTGCAACTCAAAATCAATATACAGCAACAGAGCAAGCTATGAAACTGAGTACAAAAACCACCACAAGCAATACAAAATGCAAACGCAGTCATTCATCCAGCTGGTCATTTATGCTTCTGCATGTTGCAGTATAAACTTAAGGAGATTGCTGTCATCATGAAGGACTTTGATGAACCTGAAACCCTATTTCTTTGAGTAAGAATATAACTGTAGCATAATATTTAATAAAAAAAATATGAAACTGAATACAAAACTCACAAGTAATACAAAATGCACACGCAGTTATTCATCCAGCTGGTCATTCGTGTTTGCAATCTGCAACAAGCTCTTGAACATCGCCGCCGACTGGAGGGAGAAGTCCGAGACGACGAGGAACACCTCTGGCAGTTTTGTGCGGAGGAGGTTGAGGGACTTCTCCCTGACTACCCTGCATTGCTTTGTGTACTTCTCGTCCAGGTCTTTCAGCGAAAGCTCCAACCTTTGCACGGCGGCTTTCCGTTCCGCCACCGGGTCTGCACGCGCCCCGTCGGGGTGGTTGTCCTCTGGAAGGACACCTGCTCTTTTCTCCATGTACTTCCGCGCCCAGTCCTCAAATTGCCTCCTCTTCCTCTCGTGGTCCCTCCTAGTCTCCTCAATTTTTAGCCTTAGCTTCAGTTCGTCATCCTGGTGCACTATGATCGTACGTATCACTTCCGCGAACGTGTGTATGGCCTTCTTTGCAGCCTCATCCGGGAGCTTCCCAAGGATATCATGCCAAGCATGCAGCAGCCTCTGGATTGGGGGTGTGGTCTCATGTGGCTGCGACGATTTAGGCTTCAGGTTGGTATCAATGGGAATTACATTTAGCTCGATCCAGCTGTAGAGGCTCCCTACATAATCCTTCTGAAATGTCACGAACTTGTCAAACTGCGCGTGCCACACCCGAACAATGTTCCACAGCTGCATGGTCCGGCCATGGTGTTGCTCACTTGTTTCCCTTGCAGCAACCGAGATGTCAAACGATTTGAGCTCTGAGATGGTCCTGAGCTGCGCTTTGTGGTGAGTGTACATTGCATCCCACATGTGCCCCATTCTGTTAGAGCGAAAACAATGCAATTCATTACTCTATAGTCTATTATTGGTTCTTGTTTTCAAAACTACTGATGAGTTTCTCACTGACGTTGGACCAAGCCCCATGAGTCAGCTTACCGACGCTATAGATGAAACTTTTCCTAAGTGACGTCATGCTGAGACAATATGTAGAAGGTATTCTAAAAAGGGTATACGGCAAATTTTCAGATAGTTATTTAGGGAAAGATCATCGTGATTTTCAAGATGACAGTGTCAAGCTAGCTAAGAATATCTTGCCATGATACAAGGGGGAAAAAATAGTTCCAACATGTTGAGAACTAAAATATTGGGCTACTGGCTTATTAGCAAACTGTATAATAAACTGAACAATACAGAGATTTGTACTTAAAAGTAGAGCAGGTCTTCAGTGAAGAACGCAAAATCTATTTAACTACAATTTGGCATACTTAAAATAACAATAGAGAAACAAAATAGATGTTTCCAAGAAGTGGACTATTAATAACATGCATAAACGTATGGAGTTGAATAGGATAGATGAAGACAATTTTGTAAAGCTAAAAAAGAACCCTTGCCCCTCCACAAGCTCAAGAAGTTTTGGGTATAGTAGTTGATCTCTCAGCCGGTTAATTTCTGCAATTGTTGACTCCATTGTTTGCACATCAACTACATATTTTCTGTGCAAGTGACAAACAACAGACTTCGTCTTCTCAAGTGACGAAGAACTGACACCCTGCTGTTTCTTCTTCTTGAGAACAGCTAGCTTTTGTTGATATTTCATTTTGATAACCTCGAATTCCTGCGTCAATGATAAATATATATCGTCAGATGTATAAAATATGAACAAAACGCTTAAAGCATGAAATGAATGACACTGCAACAGAGCTTTAATGGTTTTAACATCCTAGGGACCAGAACATGGGTGGGAAATGATCACGGGCTAGCACAAGGGCCCCTAACATGGGCTAGAAAAGTCCATAAACCAGCTGGTTGCGTATATAATTATAATGGGGAGAATTTAACTTGCAAGAGATTATGAAGGGTTCAATAGCGAGAAGGTAAGCACAAAATATCAGAGGTACAGCAACTGAAATAGTTGGACAACTGCAAAGCATATTTGCAAGAATGAGGTGGCATGCTTCAAAACACCAATGAAAATTGTGATGAAAAGAACACATTGAAAATGGGTGCTTCTAGGAAGAGATGATTCTTGAACGAGCTAATCCTAAAGTTTCGAGTCCAAAAAATGAGTGTAACAAACGTTTATATTTTCAACTATACATTTATATTTTCAACTAGTGATTAAGAAAGACACATTGTACCTTCACTTCATCGCATAGTTTTTTCTCCCATGTAAGAAGCTTATCAAGAATGGTAGTGTGTGTTTCCCATTCATCATCATCTAACTCATTCCTCACATCATCACATAGTTTTTTCTCCCATGTAAGAAGCTTATCAAGAATGGTAGTGTGTGTTTCCCATTCATCATCATCTAACTCATTCCTCACATTCTCCGGTTGGGGTATCCCTTTAAATGAGCGATTCCAAGTGATGACTTGCATCACTCTAGCAGAATGATCCACAAATCCTAATAAGATAGAGGAGATATGTCATGCAACAATAAAAGGAAATGACTGCTCTATATAACCATTCTCTTAAGAATATTGTACATGTACAACTACGTGTTAGCCTGAAGCGACCCCTCAAAAACAAGCAATACAGAGACTGCTCAACTGAACTTAAAAGGGAATCATGGTGTACAGACAGTCAACTAACTAAATGTAGGCCTCAAAATTATCATTCCCCTGTGCCTCTGTGATCCATGTTGATTAGATGTTCTGTCGCTACTCCGTTTTACCGCTAAATATGGGTCCACTATAACCACAACATTGCCTCGTTTCAATAATTAACAATGCAATCATTCTGTTGTTCTTGAGACTGCTGATTAGTAAGGTATTAAATGTCTATCGTGTGGAACGGTTAAATTTCTTCCACAAGTACCATTGAAAAAAGCTTCTTGACCTTCTCCACAAACTTGTTCAAGCATATGCCCCCAAACTTGTCCGCGAGACTATTTTCTGTGAATGAACTCTGGCGCAACACAAACTTCAGGTCTACTGTGCTTGGATGTTTATGTTTGTACAATGCAATGTTTCATAAGCAGTTCATATATGAAAGTGAGAAAAAAAAGATTCTTATTTCCTATTATTAGCTCGAATTCTGGAGTGAATTGGTCAGAGGATGGGAACATGCGTGTTACCTCGCGTCTCGGCGAAGTTGGAGTGGTAGTGCATCCGCGCCGCCTCGAGCATCTTGGACACCTCGTGCGCGCTATCGGACGCCTTCAAGAAGAGCTCGTCGAGCGTGCGCAGGATATCGGCCAGCCTCGCCGCCTGAGGCGGCACCAGCATCACCGCCCTACCCTTCTTGCCCTCCGCCTTTCTCGCCGCCTTCTGCGTCAACGGCCGGCGAGGCCCGGCCTCCACCGCTGGTTTCTTGCCCTCGGCCACTACTTCAGCAGCCGCCGGTGGCTGAGGCTGTCCCTCTGACTCGCGCGGCGGAGGAGGCAGCGCGGCCTCCCTCTGCTCCGGCACCCACGAGGGCTCGGCGGGGCTGGATTCCAGAGTGGGCGGCGGGATGGGTATGCCGTCCTGGGACCCGAAAATGAACTCGTTGAAGAAACCCCCATCCGCCGCCTTGTGCTCGGTCTCCGGCGGCAGGGGCGGCGGGGAGCGCGTGGGAGGGGGAAGCTGCGTCGGCGGCGGCGGCGGGGCCTGCAGCTGAGCCTCCTCCTCCAACTCCGGACGCCGCGCCTCCTCACCGTCCCCCTCGCCCTCGGCATCGTCCTCCTCCTCGGTGATTGGCGCCTCGCCGGAGGGCTTCTTCTTGATGGGTAGCAGGTCGGGCGCGCTCATGGAACTGACGAGAGGCGGGGACTCCTCGACGGGCCCCGGTGACGGCGGCGGCGGCGGGAGCGCGAGCACCTCCTTGGCTGCTCCGGAGGCGGACCCGAGGGCCGCCGCGGCGGAGGCGGAGCGCAGCACCCCGTCGTGCGCGTCCCCGCTGGCGTAGTCGGAGAGCGCGGCTCCGACGTTCTTGAGCGCGGCGGCGTGTCCCACGTGCGCCCCCGCCAGCGCGTGGCGCGCCGCGACGGCCGCCCGCAGCAGGCGCTTGCGCTCCCGGCACCGCGCCACCGCGCCCTCCGCGTCCTCCGTCGACTGCGCACACCCCATCGCCTCGCTTTCACACTCTCACGGACGCCGACGACGCTTACGTGCACGGCGCGCGGGGTGCGGTTTGCTTTGCTTTCCTTGGCGCGGGGGGCTTTTATTAGTGGCGTTTGTGTGCGCGCGCGTGATGTGTCCTGATGGGCGAATGATCGGTGTTTGGTCTGACGGGTCGGCTTTCTCGGGGATGGACGGCCGGATGCTTTTAGCACCGATCCTTTAGGCTTTTGACGTGGTTTATAGCTTCGGTTTCTCTGGTGATTGAAAATTTCCTCAGATCTTCTGTGGTACGGAGACAAACTCACCGTGCGCCACTTTAAAAGGGCGCGACGCGAACACTTCCATGGCGATCGGTTCTGCTGAAAAGCTCTTAGTTTATAGCTGAAAATATCGTAGTTAGCTGAAAAAAACACTTTAGCTGATAGATATTTATTTAGCATAATTAAATTTAAAAAAATTTAAAAATAAAAAAAATATGTTAGCCCATTACGTATAATACAAACAAATACGGAAAAAAAGAACCGGCAAAAAAGCTTAACAAAAAGCCAAAAGTTCAGAACAAAACGAAACTTATGAATAGTGAAAAATAAGTTAGAAGCTAGAAACCAAGTTGATCAGGACCTAGGGATGCTCTGATATACAGGTACGAGAGGCGTCCCCGTGTAGGGATAAACTCTATAGAAGATAAGAGTACGGGTGTGTGTTTTTCTTTTGAGAGTAAACTTTTAATCGATAACAAAATGGATTATTATTGCCTATGGATCGAATCACCGGTTGCCGGTACAAACCGCCGGAGCTACCCAACCTATCATTTGAATATAACCCCTTGCAAACAAGCTATCTTAGCCGTAAGAGAATTACTGCTTTCTTTTTGTAATTACCTGCCACAAACTCGATCTCGAGATCATCTGCTACAGGGCAACCAAGCTAGCTCTAAACCTAATCCTAGGGCTAATGATACAATTAAAAGTGGATTATATAGGCCGCTCTAAACGGCTTTAAAGTTTCTGTTTTTTTTTGGCTTTAAACTTATTTAACCTAGAAGCGACTTTAAACGCATCAGCTTCTAATTTCCATGTATACATTTGCATTGACTATGACGATATAACTGTTTTTTTTCTCATTTTTTAAAGCTAACAATCGCTACAGTGCAGTGTCAGCCAGAATCCGAATGGAGCGCCGCCTATGCCTCAACTTTGAGCCAAGTGCTACCAGAGAATTCAGACTACATGCTACCTACCAAAGAATGTCTTTGGTGAGTTCTTTTCGTCTGCGGATGATGGCTTTGGTTCTAGATTGAGTACTTGTGTAAACAAACTGAATGCTGATAGGTCGATTAACCATTAAGTACTTGTGTAAACAAACTAAATGCTGATAGATTGAGTACTTGTGTACTTGAGAATTTTAGGGTTTGTTCTTTTTGGCTGAGACTTAGGGTGCCTTTGGTTGAACTTTTAGGAGCTGCTTTTGCTTCTAAAAAGCCAAAAGCCAACCAAAGGGGTGGAAACCAGAAGCTGCTTTTTCAGAAGCAGCTACTTTTGGGTAGTATAGTTTTGAAAGCACCTTGGACCCTGCTTTTGACTTTTGGCTTTCTGCTTTTTTAAATAGTGAAAATAGAGAGCTGTTTCACAGTTGTTTCAAAGAAAATAGAGATAAGAGGTAAATTTTATACTTGTTTGAACCAAACAGCTTACGACTTTTCCACACCCACAACCTCAAAGACTTTTCCACACCCCACACTCACAAAGAGCTTTTGAAGCCACAGCTCAACCAAACACACCCTTATGGTTTTTAGCTGTGGCTTATAGTTTTAGGCTGTTCGTGTAAGAGATTACAGCGTAACAGAAATTCACGTGCGGTTTTTGCCAATATAAATGAAGTTGGTATAGTATATACTACAATTAACTAGTAGATCCTATCTAAAAAGACACTCTGTTTAAAAATTAGTTACTGTAGAAAAGTCAAAAACAGAAACTAAAAGTTAAAAAGAATATGGCCTTTGCCGTAAGAGAATTACTACTTTCTTTTAGTAATTACCTACCACAAACTCGACCACGAGATCATCTGCCACCGGGCAACCAAGCTAACTGTAACCCTAATCCTAGGGTCAATGATGCAGTTAAAGTGGATTAGGCCTCAACTTTGAGCCAAAGTGCTACCAGAGAATGTGATTGGCGGATTCTTTTCGGGCTTTAGCTGATAACTTTGGTTCTAGAGCAAATATTTGTGTGAACGAATTAAACATTAATAAGCCGATAAATCGTTACGAAAAAAGTATTAAGATAAGTTGCTTAAAAATATGATAAAGAAATTATCTTATTTATTTATTTTAGAAAGCATAAACCTTAAATTAAAAAAATGGACCGAAGAGCAGAGGAAAAACTACTACTTGCTGGATTCTTTGTTGGGTCTCCTTGCGTGCTGACCTGGAAGAAGGAATAGAATATTTCTCCTTCCTTTTTCCTCTCCTTTCTTGGGTTCCTCTCCACTTAGCAAGGTGAGGTGCTGATGACTGCCTTTTTTTTGTGGGTCAGACCTCTCTCTGATTTGTGTTAGTGAACAGTCTAAACCATGCTGCTAAGCAAACTGACGTACTCTACTCACTTCGTTCATTCTTATTTATCATTTTAGAAAATATGCAGTTAATTTTATAAAATTTTAATCATAAATATACATAAAAGCATTTAGGTTTGTCACGAGAATGTTACATAGTAGATTTGTCATAAAAATCACTTCTCTACTATCATATTTTTAAAAATTTTTAAAATATAATCAGAAAAATATTAGTGAAAGAGGTGTATTTAAGAGCGAAGATTGTGTCCTAGTCCCAAACAACACATAGAAGACAACGGCGGTAATATCACCATTTATCTCGTAGGAGCAAATGTGTTAGAAATTTAATTTACCACGTTTCTTTCTCGCATGTGGATGCAGATATGCGATCAAACAAAAAGCATGGAACATAGAAGCGATAATGATGTAATTTGCCAACGGCGGCAAATAGCAATGCATGTAATGCCACCATTGATGCTGCTACGAAGAAAGGAGGAAGAGAGGTGAACCTTGGGCTATATACTTGGTGCCAAGCGAGATTATGTTTGGGTGCGGTCTTTTAGGCTGATAGTTTATGACTTATGTTTTAAATATTTAAATTCTATCTATTCGCGCGAGGCAGTATGCAGAAAGAAATAGTTACATGCGATTTTGACCGATCCAGCTGAATTTAGTACACTTTTTATTATAATTTTTCTATTCTTAAAAATATACTGTTTAAAAACTAGTTACTATGGATAGTATACACATAAATTAATTTTAAGTGCAAAAGAATCCGACCTTACCTTTTTCAATTAATGGGAAAACTAATGGCGGAGCATTTTCGTAAGGAGGGGGCTCGTGAACCATATAAAGTTTTTGCTCAACCCAGCATCCGTTTGGGAGGGGACTCGGAGTACTCGGAGGGGGCTCGTCTATTATGCGTTTTTCTCTTTCTTTTTCTTCGTATTATCCGTAAAGATATAATAATATTTTTCTATTTTCTATTTTTATTTAATTGAGTAAAAAAAACTAACCGTCACTATATTATCATTTTAATAAAAAACTACAACACTTTAGAACAAAGTAAAAGGCTAATTGATCCGGTTGAATAGTCATACAATGGGATACTGTTGTGGTTACAGACCAAACAGAGAGAGATGGTAGTGGAGAGGTGGGAGTGTTCTGCCTCTTCCTCCCCCTCATCTTGATATATATGTTCATATGGAGTATGCTTTTACAATTATGCCCTTACATCCGTACATCCCCATTAGGGGCACTTATGTCATTACACATGTTACTCTGGTTCCTATAACCTCCTAACAGGCCTGCTGGGCTTAGGTGGGGGCCACCCCTACAACAGAAGCCTCTCATGGTGAAGGGCTTCACAGGGCCGAAACCATGTCGCCGAGTCCTTTGACCCCCTCCGTCCCCTGCGGCCTGTGAATTTCTCTAAACTTGCGGTTGGGGAGCCCGAGGTGTGGGATGGAAGGTGATGTCGAAGCACAGCGGAGCTGGCGCCTTAGCGGAAGCAGATGCGCGCACTCCATCAAATACCCTTCGAACGGGTGGCAGCGGAGGCTGGCGCCTAGGTCGAAGCCGAGGCGCGCGCGCTCCGTCCCCTACCCTTCGAACGGGTGGCGCGAGGCCGGGCGCCAGGTCGGCCGAGCGCGCGCTCCGTCCCTACCGCCGAATGGGTGGCGCGAGGCCGGCGCCTGGTCGAGGTAGATGCGCGCGCCGTCCCCTACCCTTGAGCGGGTGGCGCGAGGCCGGGCGCCAGGTCGGCCGAGGCGTCGCGCGCTCCGTCCCTACCCTTCGAGCGGGTGGTAGCGAGGCCGGTGCCTAGGTCGGCGAAGCGCGCGCGCTCCGTCCCCTACCCTTGAGCGGGTGGCGCGAGGCCGGCGCCTAGGTCGGCCGAGGCGCGCGCGCTCCGTCCCCTACCCTTGAGCGGGTGGCGGCGAGGCGGCGCCTGGGTCAAAGCAGACGCGCGCGCGCTCCGTCCCTACCCTTGAGCGGGTGGCGCGGAGGCCGGCGCCTAGGTCGGCAGACGCGCGCGCTCCGCCCCTACCCTTCAGCGGGTGGCGCGGAGGTGGCGCCAGGTCGGCCGAGACGCGCGCGCTCCGTCCCCTACCCTTCGAGCGGGTGGCGCGAGGCCGCGCCAGGTCGGCCGAGGCGCGCGCGCCCGTCCCCTACCCTTCGAGCGGGTGGCGCGGAGGCCGGCGCCTACGTCGGCCGAGCGCGCGCGCGCCGTCCCCTACCCTTGAGCGGGTGGCGGCGGCCGGGCGCCAGGTCGGCCGAGCGCGCGCGCTCCGTCCCCTACCCTTCGAACGGGTGGCAGCGGAGGCTGGCGCCTAGTCGAGGTAGACGCGCGCGCTTGCTGGAGCCGGAGGCGGAATTGGAGTTTGTCCCTTTTGACCCGGTAGTGCACCTTTAATGGCGGATGGGACCGTACCGACGCCTAGCCTGCCAAAAGGCGGGTTGTTGCGTCGTGCAGTGTCCTTTCACGTGGTTAGGGCACACGGCGGCTTGTAACTGGAGCACCGCGGTGGGTCAGGGATTGTGTGGCCGTGACCGCTTGCGTTGACGGTCCTTGGTTGTGCGGTCGCGTGTAGCGTGTATCGCCACGACACCTCATCTTCGGTAGCGTGTATCGCCACAACGCCTCGTCTTTAGTTACGGGGAATCGTGCGGGGCGGACCTTTGCATCGCTGCGGTTGCATCTAGCACGCGGATCATTGTGACGCTTCGGTAGCGTGTATCGCCACGACGCCTCGTCTTCAGTTACGGGGAATCGTGCGGGGCGGACCTTTGCATCGCTGCGGTTGCATCCGGCACGCGGATCATTGTGACGCTTCGGTAGCGGCGGTATGGGCGAGGTGGCTTGAAATAGCCCCCCGTAATAGCGTCCCCACACCTTTACACCCTCTTTCCTGCTCGCTCCGCCTCTATACTTTTGCGATATATTCACCGCTTCAATCCCTCTGTGGGAAGCGATGGCCTCCGGTGGTAAGCGCGGCCAAGCGGTTGGTGGCTCTGGCATTCGCCGGCGACCGTCGCCGCTGGTGGTGAAGTACTCGCTGAAGGAAGGCTGGCTGGCGACGGAGAAGGAAGGCTCGTTCTCCGGCGCGTTGGGCCCTTCACTTGTGACCGAGAAGGCCAGCCAGCGACTGCTGCGCGAGGGGAAGCTTTCCGATCGCCAGGCGGTACGACTGCCCGCCCCCGACGAGACCGAGCCGCACCCCGAGCCGTCCGAGGCGATCGTTTTGTCGCCTTCTTGGATGCAGGCTCGCATCCCGCGCGGCTATTGTGGGCGGCGTGCTACGGACCTTGGTCGGCCGCGCGGTGACTCCAACGCCGTGGCCGGCTTGCCGTGTACTGATTGGGCTTTGCGTTCGAGGCGTCTTGGCCCAGCTCTTCTTTGTTTGCCTATCTGCACGAGGCACGATGCCAGCCCAAAGACCGGAAGGGCGGGACACTGTCGAACTTTGGCAGTGTTAGCTTCCTTCTCCGGCCGTCCTGCACCAAGCTTTTCCCCGCGAGTTCGACTCGCGGGAAGTGGGAATCCCAATGGATGAAGCGGTGGTTCTACCACCATGTAGAGAGTGGGAGCGGCCTCGAGTGTACGGGCCGGCCGATCGCGTTCAAGACTTCGCCCGGCCGGACACTGGACGACGAAGACAGGCGACTGGCCCGACGACTCGTGGGCTTGGCGGCCCGCTTCAATATGCGCGACCTCGCTGAAGAGTTCGCGATGTACGGCGTGGCGCCGCTTGCGAGCGGCTGGCGCCTTGCCGTTGAGAGTCGTCGAGACGACGACGTTGAGCCGTTGGTCTGCGTACTGCCGGCGCCCCCCAACCCTCGTAAGTGCCGACCGCCTCGCTCCTTTTGTTCGCGCGTAGCGTGTTACGTATTCACCCCCTTTTCCTTCTGCTTTAATTTAGAGATTAGCCTGGATGACGCGGAGCGACTCGCGCGCGTGTTCCTCGGGCCGTATACCGGCAGGGAACACGAGCAGCGCTCGTCCGCAACTGCGGTGGCGGGGCTGGGGCGGATAAACCGTGTGTGCGAGGCCTTGGGTCTTGCCGTGCCGGACCGCCCTTGTCCGCCTTCGCAATCTCAAGACGCCGGCCTGCGAAGACGAAGGCGCCGTCTCGCAAAAGGGGCCGAGGCGGAGCATTTGTCGTTCCTGGCATCGCTGCCGCACCTGCTGCTGCCACCGGCGCGCCGACGCGGAGTCGGATTCAGCGAGATATGCCGACTCAGGCTTGAAGGCTGGGGACGCCGGGGGCGAAGCGTCTTCCGGGGGTGTCCCGGACGATGGGCTCACGATAGCCCGCCAGAGGGAGGAAGTCTCATCTCCCCTTGCGGTCGTCGAGACGGGACCCGAGCCGGCCGACAATGTTGAAGTGGAGCGTCCGGTTGTGGCGGCTACGACGTCGGGGGCGCAACCTTCGGTGACGACCATCTCGACGCCGGTGGCGCAGCCTTCGGCCATGGCCGCCGCGATGCCGGAGGGGCAACCTTCGGTCGTGGTCGCCACGACGCCGGAGGTGCAGCCTTCGGCCTCCTCTCCGGGGGCGCGCGGGGCTGGGCTTCTGCCTATGGCGGCGGCCGGAGATGAGCCGTCGCCCGCAGAGGCTGCCACCGAGGGGCTTTTGCCCCTGGGTGTTGCAGCCGCGGGCTGTTCCCCCAGCAGTTGCTGAGACAGGGGCGCTACCCCCCATTCCGGCCAAATGGCCATGCCTGCGGCCGTGGCTCCACCAAACGTCGAGGGGGTTCACTGTGGTGACGGGCGTCGGGAGTTTGTGGGACTCCGACACCCATGCCGAGGTCCCTACGGCGCGTGTTCCTCCTACGCCTCGGACCACGCCGTCCACCTTGCCGGAGCGATCTGCGGCGACGGCAAACACGGAAGCCTCTGTTCCTTGAGGAACCGTACCTCTGGAAGGGGCTTGCGCCACTGTTCCCGTTCCTGGGACTAGGGGGAAGGCTCCCAAACTCCGCCGGCTGCCACCGAGGGTAAATTGGCATGGGTTATCCTGAAACGTTTTTGTTGCTCCTTGTGATGTGCTCACACGCACTTTTGCCTGCAGCGTCGCTTATCCCGGAGGAGGAGCCTTTGCCGGAACGCGAGGGTTCCGGCGCTGTTGGCACGAGCGTTCCGCGCTCCGGCCCCGCGGACTTCGTCCCCCCGCCGGAGACGCTGAGGGCATGGCATGGCATTGTGGATGACGCGGCTGCTAGCGTCAGGCAGCAGGCGTTACCCACGTACGGGGTGGACCGTCTGAGGGACGGCTTCGAGGTGTCGGGGGTGCGGGTAAGTACGTAGTTATATGATAACACCCGGCCATGCTGCGCTTGCTGAATCGCTTTTGCCCTCTGGACCACGGTGCCGCGCGAGACCTGCAGACGGCTTATGTTCATGCGCAAAGGGCGCTGGAAGATAGGCTGCAGGCTGCCGAGAAGCAATTGCACGAGGCCGCCGGGGTTCGGTCCGCCCAGGATGCCCGAATCCGCCAGCTTGAGGCGGAGTGCGCCGAGGCGAAGGCACACGCCGAGGGGGCTGCCGCGTCGGTGCGGGAGTTGGCCACCGAGGCGGCGTGGATAAAGTTTGCGGCGGAGCGGGACGGCCTTCTGCAGCAAGTTGCCTTGCTGGAGAAGGAAAAGGGCGAGCTTGCCTCGACTCTAGCAAAGCGCAACCAGATGCTCGTTGAGGCTTCGGTCATTGCGTGGGACGCCCTGCAAATGCTGAAAGTCCACCTCCAAAGACTTGTGGGTGCGGTGCCGGACCACGCCTTCGGCCCGGAGGAGTTACTGCGGGCCCTTCGCTGGATCCATGACGCCGCCGATGTTGCGCGCGGGGCTGCGACGAACTTTGGCGACCACTGTGCCTATGTGGCTGCGTGCCTGGTGTGTGCCCTCCTTCAGCACCGTGGTTCCACGCACCTCGCCGGGCTGGAGAACCCTCAGCTGGAGATGCCCGGCGGGGCCGGAGTGATGTCCGGTGAAATCCGTGCCGTTCGCCACCCCGTCAAATTCTTCTACGAGCGGATCTGGGACTACGCCGGGATAGCCGCCACGCAGGTCGAGCTTCGGAAGTCCCTTCATGGGGAGGGGAGCCTTGGCCAATTTCTAGACGAAGTCCCGCAGCGCGACGAGGGTGGTGCCGAGGCCTCCGGAGATGCCGAAGGCTCACAGGTGCGGCGCCAACATGGCTAGGTGTGGGCGTGCGTTGTAACGCCTGCCCCTTAATTGAATGAATAAAGTGCATGCTTGCTTCACGAACTGATTACTTGCCTTCATCCCGGGCAGCTTCCTTGCTGGGTGTGACTGCTCGCGTCTGGCCTTGCGACCCGGCGGCGCCTTCGACGCTGGCAAAGGGCCGAGGAGTCATTGAAGTTTTGGGCAGGCCGACCTTCTTCGAGCGAGGCCCCAGCTTTAGCGCGTGTTAAGGACGAGCCCGCGGGATAGCGGCTTAGAACGGCAAGGATGTTGCTGGACCTTTGTACTTGTGTGATTCTTCCAGTACGCAGATTTTCTAGCATTTTAGGATATGCGCTGTGTGTTGATGCCGCTTCGGGTTCACCGGTACGCCACATGCTGCGCGGGGACGGGATCTCCACGCTCGACGCGCACCGTTGGCGAAGTAGTTGCGCAAGGGTTCCTTAGAACGACGCTTGCGGGGGCAGTCCTTGGCGCCTCACCTTTTTACAGTCCGTAGACGGGCGGGTGCGGAGGCGGACCTCGACGCTTCACCTTTTTATAGTCCGTAGACTGGCGGGTGCGGAGGCGGACCTTGGCACTTTGCCTTTTTATAGTCCGTAGACTGGCGGGTGCGGAGGCGGACCTCGGCACGTCGCCTTTTTATAGTCCGTAGACTGGCGGGTGCGGAGGCGGACCTCGGCACTTCGCCTTTTTATAGTCCGTAGACTGGCGGGTGCGGAGGCGGACCTCGGCGCTTCGCCTTTTATAGTCCGTAGACTGGCACGGGCGAGGGTGGAAGTGCGCGCACGTTCCGTTCCTCTTGCTCCTCATGGCGGGGGTAGCCTCTGGCGTGCTGTGTCTTCGGCAACGCGCGCTGCGCTCACCTCCCGCAGTACACAAGGGTGAGCCTCGCTCCGCTGCGATTAATATTCGTGTCCTCCGCCCGCGTTACGAAACGCATGGGGGCCTCCGTAGTTTTATTTATACTTCGCAGAGTGCGTGGGGTCAACATCCACGTCCTATTTATACTCCGCAGAGTATGCATAGGGACGAGGTCCCTGGCATGCGCGGAGTTCGCGTCTTGTTTAGACTCTGTAGAGTGTGCAGGGAGGACATCCGCGTCTTATTTATACTCCGCAGAGTGCGTGGGGTCAACATCCACGTCCTATTTATACTCCGCAGAGTATGCACAGGGACGAGGTCCCTGGCATGCGCGGAGTTCGCGTCTTGTTTAGACTCCGTAGAGTGCGCAGGGAGAACATCCGCGTCTTATTTATACTCCGTAGAGTGCGTGCGAGGGCGTCCCCTCACACGTCTTTTGTTTATACTCAGGCCCGTCACCCTTGGCTACGGCGAGTGCACACGCGGACGTGCGACTTCGATTTATACTCAGTCCCGTACCCCTGGCTACGGCGAGTGCACACGCGAACGTGCGTCTTTGTTTATACTCAGGCCCGTCACCTTTGGCTACGGCGAGTGCACACGCGAACGTGCGACTTCGATTTATACTCGATCCGTACCCACAGCTCTGGCGAGTGCACACGCGAACGTCGTCTTTGTTTATACTCGTGCCCGTCACCTTTGGCTACGGCGAGTGCACACACGAACGTCGCGACTTCGATTTATACTCGATCCGTACCCAGCTCGGCGAGTGCACACGCGACGCGTCGTCTTTGTTTATACTCGGGCCCGTCACCTTTGGCTACGGCGAGTGCACCTGCGAACGTCGCGACTTCGATTTATACTCGATCCGTACCCACAGCTACGGCGAGTGCACACGCCGAATGTGCATCTTTGTTTATACTCGGGCCCGTCACCTTTGGCTACGGCGAGTGCACACGCGAACGTGAGACTTCGATTTATACTCATCCGTACCCACAGCTACGGCGAGTGCATCACGCGATCCGTCGCGTCTTTGTTTATACTCGGGCCCGTCACCTTTGGCTATGGCGAGTGCACACGTGAGCGTCGCGACTTCGATTTATACTCGACCCGTACCCTCGGCTACGGCGAGTGCACACGCGAACGTGAGTCTTTGTTTATACTCAGGCCCGTCACCTTTGGCTACGGCGAGTGCACACGCGAACGTGCGACTTCGATTTATACTGTGGGAACGCGCGTTGGCCAAGCTTGCGCGCGCCTCCGCCGCGTACTTGCGCGTGATGAAGAAAGATTGGTGACAAACGGCGATATTCATTACATCCCCGTTTGCGCGGGTAAGCAATTACAAGGGGTGGATATACTAACCGTTTGTCCTTGGTGCGGCCGAAGCCTCTAGTCGCTAGACACCTGCAGGGCCCGCCAAGGCGCCTCTGAATGGCCCCGCGGACCCCGCTGCTGTGACGCCAGCTCTAAGAGCGCCGTTGGGCTTCGCGACGCGGATACCTGGTACCTGGCTCAATGCGCCGGGCCATATCTTGGTCGCCTCGGACGGTGATGATGGTCCGGGGACCCGGGATCTTCATGCATAGATAGCCGTGATGTGGTACCGCGCCGAAGGAGTTGAGGATTGAGCGCCCTAATATGGCCTTGTAGGGGTACGGAAGGTCGACCACGTCGAAGGTGGCATCTTCGGCCCGCACATTGTCATCTTGGCCGAACGAGACTTGAAGACCTATTTGGCCCAGCGCTCGCAGGGGCTGTCCCCCGAAGCCCTGCAGTGGGATTCCCGAGGGCCCTAGGCGGCTTCGAGGGATCCCCATCTGGTCGAAGGCCACTGCAAACAATACATTCGCGGAGCTATCGCCGTCCACCAAGGCATGCCCCACGTCGCATCCCGCGATAGTGACCCGGATGACCAGGGGTCCCGATGAGGAAGTCCACGCCTTGGCGTCGTCGGTGTGAATGTAACCGTCTTTGCGCCCAGTCCGGCGGTGCTTGCGCTGGGTATGCCGCCACGTGATGTAGTCTTCGCGCATAGGCCTTCTGCTGCCGTGCTGAGGCGAATTCCAGCGCAGAGCCTCCGGATATGACGTTAATGACCCTACGGTGGGTTGCCTCCGGAGCCTGCAGCGACAGGAGACCCTCCCGAGGCTGCTGCATGTGAGCTTGGATCCGTAGGGGGTGTCACATCCCAAAAATTCTCTTTCTGAAAAATTTAATTTCAAATTAATTATTTTAAATTATTTGAGTTTTATTTGGATTTGCCTGAATTTTTGTTTTGAAAAGCTAGATTTGAAAAGTATTTTAAGTAAAACCTAAAATTATTTGATATTTTGATTTTATATGAAATTCTAATTAAAAATAATTATTTGGAGTTATTTGGCTTTTAATTGGTTTCCTGGATTTTTTTTGGAATTTAAAAATGTATTTTTGAAATTAAAAGCATTTTAAGTATGAAAATTAAATACCAACATTAGTTGGAAATATTTTTATTAAGTCCAAAATGTCCCGAAACTTCTGTGTATTTTTCTGGAATTAATTAAAGCTTAACTCGAATTTTTATTAATTAAAAGATTTAATATGATTAAATTAAATATTAATATTTGTTAAAAATATTTTATTTGTGTTCCTTGTGTCACAAGGAATTTTTGTGTATTTTCTGGGATTTTTCGGAGTTTGTTTGAGCTCAATTTGAAATTTCAAAAAAGTTAGAGGAGAGAATGAACGATGCAGTGCGGTGCTGTTCATCTCCAACCTCCAGATCGCTCGATCATCTCACTGTACATGTTTCCTTCCGATTTTCTCTCTCTTCATAACTTCCAATCCGGATCTTATCTCAATGTCTTTCCAAAAGAAAAGTTGTGCCAAATCACGCAAGAAATCCATCCCAACCGGTCCCCTTCCGTTTCGTTCATCCGTTTGCCTTTTATCTCCAATTTTCTCAAACGGACTCAAAACCGAAATCCACGAATTGTGGTCGGTTTCTACCTCTTCAAGCCTATAAATAGGACCCTTGGCTCCCTAAACCCATCCCAAGCCGTGGCAAGTCCCATCAAAGGTCGGGACACCGTCGGCATCGAGGCCCTTCGGTCTCGAATTTGCTCGTCACGTCTCGAGCTATTCGGTGAGTTTTTCCGTGATCCTTTCGCGTCACATTGTGCCATCATGTGCCATCTACCTTCTTGCCAAGTTAATTTGGTTTTGGTGCAGCCAATCTTCGAATCGAGTTTTCCCCAATCTAGGTCAAGAGCGCTTCCCGGCGTCGATTCGTCATCTCCGTAGCTTTAGCCCTTGTCGTAATTTTCTTAGACTTCCCTCACGCGTTCTCGCCGTGCTCACCTCCGTTTCCCGAAAAGCCTCCACAAATTTTCACCTCGAACCTCGCCATGGCGCAAATGGCATCTCGTGTCCCCATCTACCGGTGATGTTTCCACCAATCCGTTCCACGTCACTTTGTGCCAAACCATCCCAGGTAGCTACCCTTCAAGTGGTTTTAGATTTCGTTCACGAGCACCAAGATATTAAGTTTTCCTTTACCCTTCCGACGTCGTTCAAACGTAGATTGCGCCGTCTCCGATGGGTTTCTGGCGAGCCGATAATTTTCCTAGCTTCACCAAGCCGCGTTCTACCCGTGCTCACCCTACTTCTCCATGTCCTATGCCCGGTTTTATTCTCTCTTCTACCCATGTCGTTGTAGCGCGCGTGCCAACGGTCTCCGTTTAGCGTGCTGTCAATTCCTATGGGTGCCTTGGGTCCCTAGCAACCCATTTTGCTAGTTAGATTCACGTCCCATGCCTCCTCTCGCCAGCGCTAGCCTTCTGCCAAAATTACTGTTCTCGGATGAACAGTAGCATCTGTAATTTCAGCATTTTCTCGCCCGGCAAACTTTAGATCGCTCGTTCTCCTTCGTCCGAACTCCGATCGACCCAATTCTTCTTCCTAAATTCATCTAAAATTGAGCTCTATCTTTTGGTTCTGGTTTTGCAGTTTTGGAGTTCATTTGAATTTTATTTGAATTTGTTTTGTTTGTTTTGTCGTTTCGCGTAGAACCCGACGTCGCGAAGAGTTTGTCGAGCCACAGCAAGAGGGACCAACCAGTGCGCAAGAAGGCAAGTCTCCTTTGATCATCTTGAACCCATGATTTGAAATGTTTTCAAATTATTTTAAATTATATGCATTGCTATTTACATAAAATATTAGTTCAAATCTTTAGGAACTAGTTATTCCAACTTGCTATGCCCTCCATTGACATTGAATGCCATGTACTCTTGTCACCATAGAATTTCCTTTGTCTCATTAATGAGAGTATTATACTTACTTGTTGATGTTAGTATAGTAGTATAATGCTTAGTCATGCTATCTAATAACTTTGGAAAATCTTGAAAATGGGAAATTATGAATTATTATTGAACCTTGTGTTGGTAAATGAGGTGGCAATTGGAGTTGTCACTGTGATTTTAAAATAAAATAAAATGTGAAAGTTGGTTTAGATTAGGTGGATGGTTGGTTTGGTTTGGTGCAGTTAGCACGAGATCTTGTTAAGTGTATGTTCCACCTAGTCAATTAAGGACCGACGCTTGTGTTTGTCGGTGAGCATTAACCGTACAACCACAAGTCTATATGGGTACGACCTAGGTGACTAACTTATGATAGTCTAGTTTAGGTGCCACCAGTGGAAAGTGAGTGCCGTGGATGGACCGGTTATTCACGGTGAGGGACAGATTTTTATTGTACTCATACGGCGCAAGAGGGGCTTGGTTGAGCGGTTAGCCTACTGCGGTGAAACCTCGTGGTGGTATCTAGCTAGATTAGAGTAAGGTAAAGGCTTTGTGATATTTTATCCGGGTCTCATGCCAAAGGCGTGTTGACTTTTAGGATAATTTATCTCTTGTGGGTAAAGTTGTACAACCTCTGCAGAGTGTAAACTATTCGAATAGCCGTGCCCACGGTCAAGGGCGGCAAGGAATGCATTCACATGGTAGATTTCTGGTTTTGTTTTAAAATCAAAAGTTTTGTATTCGAGAGTGGAGGAACTCTCGGAAGGGGTATCCTGGCAGTTGGAGCCAGAGAGGGTGGATGTAACCCGCAATATTAAACTTGTTCAAGTTGTTTAAGCTAGTGCTGGAAGATGGAACCTTCACTATAGAATTATTGATAGTTTCTATTAAAACATTTACTGTATTAAATGGATGCCTTCGAAAATAATTAGTAGTAATTGAGATTTCAAATATTGCTTTGTGCAAAAGAACCATATAGCCTTCCTTTGTCAAGCCTTGCATCTATTGCATTTTTCCCAAGACTTGCGGAGTACTTTATGTACTCACGCGTTGCACTCAAAAATAATTCTCAGAGGAATATGAAGCTCAAGAGGGAGACTACGACTACTTCGCGTGTGGATTCGATGAAGGCTTCCCGGAGTTCTAGGTCGCGCTTCCCCAGTCAATTGCCTGTGGCGTATTGATGGGTCTTCGCCGGATTTATTTTCGCTTCATTGTGTTTACGTGAGTGTGTGAGGTCTTAAAACCTCAGTTGTAATAATGAGACCTTTCGGTCTGTACTCTTTATTATTGTAATAATGCGTTGTTGGTTATGAATCATTTCTGGTTAAACTGTGTGCACTAGCTTTGATCTGGGACTAGTGCAGATATACACGAGGGTCCGGTTTGAAAATCCGGTCCCGGCGAGGTGGTATCGAGCCAATTTGACTGTAGGACGTGACCTAGTTAGAATGGTCGTTAAAATAAGAACTTCAAATTTTATTTTATAAAATAAAAGGTTAATAATGTGCTATCCTTGTCTTTTCTTGTCTTTCTATCCTTACCTTCGTCATGGCATTCTCCCTTATCTATCTGCTTATTTCCTTTTTGGAATGGTAATTGTATTCCCTTCCCTCTATAATTTCTATAGATGGATCGATGAGGTTACGTCTAAAAAGCACTTGGAGAATCCTTGGAGACCTAGAGTATACGAAAGACAACAAATTTATGGAAAGTACTCTTGTCGGGAAAGACGTCATAATCAGTGCATATCAAGTTAGGTAATTTGGAGAATTGTTGCTAGAGTGGTATATTTTGGATTTATAATTGACAAGATTGAATAATGTTCGAGAGGATTGGGATAAAAGGTATACTTGTGGATATCAATTGATTATAAATAAATCTAAAAAGTATCATCTTTGTGGATTGACTAGAGAGTATACAAAGTTGAACTCGGGGGAGCTAATTAGATCATGGGAAGAGTCTAAACTTTGCCTTGGATTTATTATCTAGGATTGAAAGGAGTGGTTGGATGTAAAACAAGATTTTGTTGAACGGATTATTTGTGATTATTGGAGAATTAGTATTAAGAGATTGATCCAGTAAAGGGAGATTAAAAGATTAAGAAGTTGAATTGTCATAAACAATTCATGGTATCAATTTTTGGGTGATTTGGTTGAATCATGAAGAGTAGATGAATGTTGTGGAGTTAATTGATTATCAGAGTTTGGTGGACTTATTGATGATGAGTGGATGCTAGTGGAATTCCTAGAAGATAATACACTTAGATATCTTGGTGGATTAATTTACCATTGCAAAGTGGACATTGAATTGATATGACAATTTGAGTTTGGTGGATTTAATAGATCAATGTTAGATAATTGGATTTTAACTAATGGGATTAACTAGGTCGTTTAAGGATGATCAACTCGGAGGATTTAAATTACTTATGGGAGATAGATGGTCCAATGAGAATTAATTGAGAGATTGTCCGATAAGGATTAATTGAGTTCATTCAAATTTGGTGGAACCAAAATGATGGTTATCAAGAGATTGATGTTGGTGGATTAATGAATATTAAATTATGGCTTAGATGATCTTAAACTTGATTGATGATTACTAAAAGTTTGGATTAATCTTATATTGTCTTATCGAGTTACGGATCCGTTGGATTAGATAATGATCATAGAACAATTGGTGGAAATCACAATTACAATGTTATTGGATTCTTGCTAGAAAATTCTATGGTTGGTCGTCGATTCAAATTAGAGCAGAGAATAAAAGTTTAGGAGAGTATTTGTTGAAATCAATAAGGTGCATTTGTGGTATATGATTTTGGAATCAAGAATTTTGAAGAGTTGAAATAATTATGTCTCTCTCGGATGAACACTTGTGGAAGTTAAGCTCTTTTTAGTGGAATTCTGAAGTAATCGATATGATAAGGGCAATTGAAGTTAGCCCAAAGCTTGAAGGCGACTAAAGATGTACCACTCCGATTTGTTATTGTCTTCCGTATTTCTCAGTTAAAAGAATACTTCAGAGTACCAAAGAACAAGTTAGAATCATGAAGAAGCGATGACTAGTTCTTTAGTTGTAGTACCCAAGTAAAGTCTTTCGATTTTAGAACGCTATATATATTACTTGCTTGTGTGTTAGGTGGACTGTACCAAGTCTTTGTATACTTGTAGTACAGTCATCCTTAAAAAAAACTATTTTGATTTCAAGTTAAGTTTCTTCTAAGTTGTTGCTTGCTTCCTTCTTGTGTGGGATGTTGTTTAGTTTCCCCTAATCTCTTACCTATGCTAGTTCCCTCTTATCTTTTGCTATCCCTGGAAACCGCTTCAGATGGTGAACACAAGGAGCAACCCTGGCAGCAGCCGTGACGCCAATGCTCAGCCAGACAACAACATTCCACCACCCCCTGCTCAAGCCCCCAACTTGGAGCAGATGATGGCTATGCAACTGCAGCTACTTCAAGCTCTCGCTCGGAATCAAGTGCAACAAGTTCCACAAAGCCAAACCAAGCACCGCATCTAAGTTGGGAGAGTTTATGAGGACAAGACCTCCTACCTTTGCTGGTTCGGTGGATCCATTGGAGGCCAATGACTGGATTAAGGATGTGGAGAAGAAGCTAATCTTAGCTCAGTGTAATGATCATGAAAAGGTGTTGTATGTAGCCCATCAACTTAAGGGAGTTGCTGCTAATTGGTGGGAGAATTACTGCGCCGCCCATCAAAATGTGCAAGCCATCACATGGGATGAATTTGTTGAGGCTTTCCAAGATCGCGCATATTCCTACGGGAATAATGGAAATGAAGAAAAGGAATTCTACCAATCTGCAAAGCAAAGAAACCTCAAGTGTTTCGGAATACCTGAACAAGTTCACCCAACTGTCCAGGTATGCATCAGAAGATGTCGCATCAGAGGCAACAAAGATTTGGCGATTCATGCAAGGACTTGATCCCAACCTCAAGGTGCAGATGGTGTCCAAAGATTTTTCGACATTTCAAAGATCTCGTAAACAAGGCCCTTGTCCAGAAGATGCTCAATATCAATTGCGTGGACTCTCGTAAGAGAAAGATGGCTTTTCATACACAATATAATGCAAGCAGTTCAAGACCCCGAATGAATCCACCCCAGTTCAATAACGCTCCAACCACACCAAGAACTCCAGGATCTGAGCCTCGTTCAGAGATGCAAGAACCCCACATCTTTACCGGAGTTCGACCTCAGAAAAGCAACACTCAGCCTTTGGAGTGCAATGTTTTCGATGTCACGAGATGGGGCATTATGCAAGCAATTGTCCACAGAAGCCTCAGGTTAACACTCCAATTCCTTTCAACTTGGGAGATACACCATCACGAACTCCAGCTGTAGGACAAGGACAGGGAGTAACTCCAACTGCAGGAAAAGCTCCAAGAACTCCGCAATCACAAGGAAGAGGACGAGTTAACAACATCACCACAAAAGGTGCCCCAGGGGCAGCAATCATGCTTGGTAAGTTTCAATTTGGATCAAAGAAAGAAGCAGCTTGAGAGCATAGCAAAGAACCAAGAGCTGCGTTTTCCTCTCCTTTCTTTTTCATAGTCCGTCCGAATCTCGGGGACGAGATTCTTTCTAAGGGGGGTAGATTTGTCACATCCCAAAAATTCTCTTTCTGAAAAATTTAATTTCAAATTAATTATTTTAAATTATTTGAGTTTTATTTGGATTTGCCCTGAATTTTTGTTTTTGAAAAGCTAGATTTGAAAAGTATTTTAAGTAAAACCTAAAATTATTTGATATTTTGATTTTATATGAAATTCCTAATTAAAAATAATTATTTGGAGTTATTTGGCTTTTAATTGGTTTCTGGATTTTTTGGAATTTAAAATGTATTTTTGAAATTAAAAGCATTTTAAGTATGAAAATTAAATACCAACATTAGTTGGAAATATTTTTATTAAGTCCAAAATGTCCCCGAAAACTTCGTGTATTTTTCTGGAATTAATTAAAGCTTAACTCGAATTTTTATTAATTAAAAGATTTAATATGATTAAATTAAATATTAATATTTGTTAAAAATATTTTATTTGTGTTCCTTGTGTCACAAGGAATTTTTGTGTATTTTCTGGGATTTTTCGGAGTTTGTTTGAGCTCAATTTGAAATTTCAAAAAAGTTAGAGGAGAGAGAATGAACAGCATCGCATGCGGTGCTGTTCATCTCCAACCTCCAGATCGCTCGATCATCTCACTGTACATGTTTCCTTCCGATTTTCTCTCTCTTCATAACTTCCAATCCGGATCTTATCTCAATGTCTTTCCAAAAGAAAAGTTGTGCCAAATCACGCAAGAAATCCATCCCAACCGGTCCCCTTCCGCTTCGCTCATCCGCTTGCCTTTTATCTCCAATTTTCTGAACGGACTCAAAACCGAAATCCACGAATTGTGGTCGGTTTCTACCTCTTCCAAGCCTATAAATAGGACCCTTGGCTCCCTAAACCCATCCCAAGCCGTGGCAAGTCCCATCAAAGGTCGACGCCGCCGCATCGAGGCCCTTCGGTCTCGAATTTGCTCGCCACGCCTCGAGCTATTCGGTGAGTTTTTCCGTGATCCTTTCGCGTCACATTGTGCCATCATGTGCCATCTACCTTCTTGCCAAGTTAATTTGGTTTTGGTGCAGCCAATCTTCCGAATCGAGTTTTCCCAATCTAGGTCAAGAGCGCTTCCGACGCCGATTCGTCATCTCCGTAAGCTTTAGCCCTTGTCGTAATTTTTCTTAGACTTCCCTCACCGCGTTCTACGCCGTGCTCACCTCCGTTTCCCCGAAAAGCCTCCACAAATTTTCACCTCCGAACCTCGCCATGGCCGCAAATGGCATCTCGTGTCCCCCATCTACCCGGTGATGTTTCCACCAATCCGTTCACGCCACTTTGTGCCAAACCATCCCAGGTAGCTACCCTTCAAGTGGTTTTAGATTTCGTTCACCGAGCACCAAGATATTAAGTTTTTCCTTTACCCTTCCCGACGCCGCTCAAACGTAGATTGCGCCGCCTCCAATGGGTTTCTGGCCGAGCCGATAATTTTCCTAGCTTCACCAAGCCGCGTTCTACCCCGTGCTCACCCTACTTCTCCATGTCCTATGCCCGGTTTTATTCCTCTCTTCTACCCATGTCGTTGTAGCCGCTCGCGCCGCCAACGGTCTCCGCTTAGCGTGCTGTCAATTCCTATGGGTGCCTTGGGTCCCTAGCAACCCATTTTGCTAGTTAGATTCACGTCCCATGCCTCCTCTCGCCAGCGCTAGCCTTCGCCAAAATTACTGTTCTCGGATGAACAGTAGCATCTGTGAATTTCAGCATTTTCGCCCGGCAAACTTTAGATCGCTCGTTCTCCTTCGTCCAACTCCGATCGACCCAATTCTTCTTCCTAAATTCATCTAAAATTGAGCTCTATCTTTTGGTTCTGGTTTTGCAGTTTTTGGAGTTCATTTGAATTTTATTTGAATTTGTTTTGTTTGTTTTGTCGTTTCGCGCGTAGAACCCGACGTCGCCGAAGAGTTTGTCGAGCCACAGCAAGAGGGACCAACCAGTGCGCAAGAAGGCAAGTCTCCTTTGATCATCTTGAACCCATGATTTGAAATGTTTTCAAATTATTTTAAATTATATGCATTGCTATTTACATAAAATATTAGTTCAAATCTTTAGGAACTAGTTATTCCAACTTGCTATGCCCTCCATTGACATTGAATGCCATGTACTCTTGTCACCATAGAATTTCCTTTGTCTCATTAATGAGAGTATTATACTTACTTGTTGATGTTAGTATAGTAGTATAATGCTTAGTCATGCTATCTAATAACTTTGGAAAATCTTGAAAATGGGAAATTATGAATTATTATTGAACCTTGTGTTGGTAAATGAGGTGGCAATTGGAGTTGTCACTGTGATTTTAAAATAAAATAAAATGTGAAAGTTGGTTTAGATTAGGGTGGATGGTTGGTTTGGTTTGGTGCAGTTAGCACGAGATCTTGTTAAGTGTATGTTCCACCCTAGTCAATTAAGGACCGACGCTTGTGTTTGTCCAGACTGAGCATTAACCGTACAACCACAAGTCTATATGGGTACGACCTAGCTGACTAACTTATGATAGTCTAGTTTAGGTGCCACCAGTGGAAAGTGAGTGCCAGGGATGGACTGGTTATTCACAGTGAGGGACAGAGATTTACTGTACTCATACGGCGCAAGAGGGGGCTTCGGTTCGGGCAGTTAGCCTACCTGCGGTGAAACCTCAGCGGGTGGTATCTAGCTAGATTAGAGTAAGGTAAAGGCTTTGTGATATTTTATCTGGGTCTCATGCCAAAGGAAGCGTGTTGACTTTTAGGATAATTTATCTCTTGTGGGTAAAGTTGTACAACCTCTGCAGAGTGTAAAACTATTCGAATAGCCGTGCCCACGGTCAAGGGCGGGCAAGGAATGCATTCACATGGTAGATTTCTGGTTTTGTTTTAAAATCAAAAGTTTTGTATTCTGAGAGTGGAGGGAACTCTCGGAAGGGGTATCCTGGCAGTTGGAGCCAGAGAGGGTGGATGTAACCCGCAATATTAAACTTGTTCAAGTTGTTTAAGCTAGTGCTGGAAGATGGAACCTTCACTATAGAATTATTGATAGTTTCTATTAAAACATTTACTGTATTAAATGGATGCCTTCGAAAATAATTAGTAGTAATTGAGATTTCAAATATTGCTTTGTGCAAAAGAACCATATAGCCTTCCTTTGTCAAGCCTTGCATCTATTGCATTTTTCCCAAGACTTGCGGAGTACTTTATGTACTCACGCGTTGCACTCAAAAATAATTCTCGAGGAATATGAAGCTCAAGAGGAGACTACGACTACTTGGCGTGTGGATTCGATGAAGGCTTCCGGAGTTCTAGGTCGCGCTTCCCGGTCAATTGCCCGTGGCGTATTGATGGGTCTTCGCGGATTTATTTCGCTCCTTGTGTTTACGTGAGTGTGTGAGGTCTTAAAACCTCGGTTGTAATAATGAGACCTTTCGGTCCTGTACTTTATTATTGTAATAATGCGTTGTTGGTTATGAATCATTTCTGGTTAAACTGTGTGCACTAGCTTTGATCTGGGACTAGTGCAGTAATACACAGAGGGTCCGGGTTTGAAAATCCGGGGTCCCGACAGGGGGCCTTCCTGAGGCTGCATCCCTTGCACCTGTACCTGCGTGGGGGCCTCGTACGGGAACTGGACGTGGGCCACCGCAGGCGGACGCGTCTCCGGGTTCCTGTCCCTAGCGACCCTTTGGCGGAGCGCCGCGATGGAGACACACGAGCGTGTGTCGTGGGTGCCTCGGCCGTGGATTTCGCACCACAGTCCCTGGTGCTGGTCATCGTAATCTCCATGGCTTTTATCATCGCGGCCGCGGCCGCGGCCGCGCCCTCCACCTCGACGCCCCCGACCGCCACGACCAGCGAAAGCGCTTTCTTCGGAAGCGCCTTCGATGTCGAGGACGAACCGGCCTCGGCGCGACTTTTGCTGGCGCGCTTAGGCCCCTTGGACGGCTCCTTGTGTGGGGCTTCCCGCATTCGGGCGCGTCTTTAGACGACTCCGGCTTGTGTTTACACCTCGAGGGGCCGTCCTGTGATGGATCTTCGGTTTTTGTCGAGCCAGCGACCTGGTTGGCGTCGGAGTCATCTCCTCGCCTTCGGCGAGCGTCTTCTTCCGTCCTGGCGTACTCCTCCATTTTGTCGAAGAGCTTTGCCACCGTCTTGATTGGCTTTCGCGCATTGTATTCGGCCATCGGGCCCGGACGAAGGCCCTATATGGCTGCATTAACGACGGTGGTTTCATTAACGTCTTTCACCTGGCATCGAATCTTGGCGAAGCACTTGAAGTAGTCCCGGAGCTTCTCCGAGGGCTTTTGCTTCACAGCGAAGAGTTGGTCCGCGTCCACTCGCTTGACATAGTTTCCTTGGAAGTTGTTGTGAAGGCGGTCGCGGAGCTGCTCCCACGCGTAGATGGAGCCCGGCTCTATGGTAAAGAACCAAGAGAGCGCCACTCCTCCAGCGGTGCGGGGAGTCCTTTGCCTTCGTGGTGTCGTCTCCGCCCGCGGCCTCGATCGCGGTTTCGTACACGTGCACGAACTCGCGGGGATCCGTGTTGCCTTTGTACGGGTCGATGATGCTAGGAAACTTGAAGTCTTCAGGCCACGCCGCCTGCTGCAGCCCCGCCGAAAGCGGGGACTCCGGATCTGCGCGTCGCAGCGGCACGCGGCTAGACGTGGGGGCTTCGCGGCTGTCCGCCCTCTCCGGCGTGGGCTCGGCGCGATGCGGCGCGCTGCCGACTCGAGCCTCTTGTATATCTCGGACGGCTCCGCGAAGGTCCCCTAGTTCCCGCTGGAACGCGTTGAGGGCTGCTAGTAGGGCTCCTTCCGCCGCAGGTGCTGTCAGGGCCGCCGGAACACCCAGCGTACGGGTTGGTGCAGGGACCATCGCCTCACGATCTCCGGATCCGCCGGATGCTTCATTGCAGCTACCCCCGGCTGTCTGATCCGCGCTGCCGGCGAGGGTGGCGGGGGCTGTCGTTGTGGCGGCGCTGGCGGGGTCGATCGTTGTAGTGCCAGCGACGGGGTTGGATGTCGTTGTAGCGGCGCTAGCGGGGTCGGTCGTTGTAGTGCCAGCGACGGGGTTGGATGTCGTTGTAGCGCGAGCGTCGACGCCCGCGACCACGGCGCCTACGCCGCCGCCAGCTCCTTCGGCGGCCGATGCCGAAACCTTGGTATTCACACGCCGCTCCGACTCAGTCGCCTTCTTTCCCTTCGCCGCTGCTGATGAAGCTTTTTTCGGTGCCATCCTTCTTCTTCGGTCTTCAGGCTTGTCCTTGTCCTCCCACAGACGGCGCCAACTGTTGTGGTTACAGACCAAACAGAGAGAGATGGTAGTGGAGAGGTGGGAGTGTTCTGCCTCTTCCTCCCCCTCATCTTGATATATATGTTCATATGGAGTATGCTTTTACAATTATGCCCTTACACCCGCACATCCCCATTAGGGGCACTTATGTCATTACACATGTTACTCTGGTTCCTATAATCTCCTAACAGGCCTGCTGGGCTTAGGTGGGGGCCACCCCTACAACAGATACCATTACGTAGAGTTCCATTATTTATAAAGTTATTATTATAGGTTCGAGAGTTTACATTGTCCTTATCACACCCCTGCAACATTTGGATTGAATTGCTGTGATAATGTTCGACGATCAACAGGGTACCTAACTTAATTACGCGCATAATGCGTGTTGTTCTTTCTTGTTTCAGCACAAGCACACCGGAGAGCAGCAGACCAGGGCACCACCATCGAGAACTTTTTTTATATATAAATAATCTATTTTTTTAAATAAAAAATATAACTATGTGAACATTTTTTATAGAAGCGACTGGAGCCTATTGTCCAATGGCCATATGATACGAAAGCAATCCGCTGACGGTTGGGCGAATTCATTGCAGTCACCGAACGGTCGGGTGACTGTTTATAGTCGCCCATCAGTAAGGCGACTGGAGTTGCAGTTACCGAACGGTTGGATGACTGGATCAACCCATACTGTCCCTTGTTTGTAGTTGCTGCACAGCCTAGCGACTATAACTCCAGTCGCTTAACCAATAGGCGACTGTAAGTAGTCGCCCAATTGTTCGGCGACTGCAATCAATTTGTGCAACGGCCGGCGGATTACTTACGTGTCGCATAGCTATTGGGCGATAGGTTTTAGTCGTCCAACAGTTAGACGACTGGAGCCTATTTCTATAAAATATGTTCACACAGCTATATTTCTATTATTTCAAATAAAAAAAATATTTATAAAAAAATTCCGCCATCGACCCCAGACATTCAATCTTAACATGGCGCTCACGCGAGCGGGAAATCACGTAGCCGTTGAATAACGTCCACCAACGCCACATGGCCTCACACCTACAAATTCCACCTATCCCGTGTCCACCACTCATGGCTCCCTCCTCGCGCCGGTGCCCCGGTCCGCGGCGGCACCATCCGTGCGCGCGCAGGCCGGGGGCAAGAAGAGCGTGCTGATCGTCAACACCAACAGCGGAGGGCACGCCGTCATCTGGTTCTACTTCACCATGGCCAAGCCGTCAATGTGCTCACCGTCGGGGACGAGGGCTCCGTTAAGATGAAGAAGCCGCCCTTCTCTCGCTTCTCAGTGCAAAATCAACGACCTCCGTGCTGGTAGCTGGAGAGGTTAGTTTATTGGTTGAATTTCTGACGGATTCGTCGGGGGTCGCATGCAGGAGCTGACGAGAGCTGGCGGGAAGGCGGTGTGGGGGAGGACCCAGCGGACGTCGGTACGGTGGTCGGCGAAGCGTCCTTCGACGTCGTGCTCGACAATAACGGCAAGGACCTCGACGCCGTCAAGTATACCACTCTATACCGACAGCTGTCTCTGCTTTCGCCTCAGTGTTCAGAGTGCATGGTGGTTGTTGGTTGTGCAGGCTGGTGGCGGATTGGGCGAAGTCGGCCGGCGTTCACCAGTTCCTCTTCGTCAGCAGTTCCAGGATCTACAAGCCCACCGACGAGCCACCGCACGTCGAGGGGGTAATGCGCACGCTCAACTCGATCGCCTCAAGAAATGTTCTTGTGTCAGATGCAGAGTCGATGGACTCCATGATTGATCCCATATCCTTGTCGATGCCGATGCGCGCCGTGAAGGAGGACGCCGGGCACGTCGGCGTCGAGAAGTACATCGCCGGGCAGTTCGGCAACTGGGCTTTGTTCCGGCCGCAGTACATGACCGGCTCCGGCAACAACAAGGACTGCGAGGAGTGGTTCTTCGACAGTAATGACTCACCCTTGTCGCAATTCTTGCTCATTTCCAATCCACATTGCCACCTTCTTCCCAAGAACGTATTTTTTTTCTTGCGATTGAATCTGGCAGGAATCGTGCGGAAGAGACCGGTGCTAATCCCGGGGTCAGGGTCGGGGATGCAGGTGACCAACATCTTGCACGTCCGGCATCTCTCCAGCATGCTGATGCTCGCCGTCGAGAGCCCCGGTGCGTTGATGGGCGGGATCTTCAATTGCGTCTACGACCGTGCCGTGACGTTCAACGGCCTGGCCAAGTTGTGCGCGGCTGCTACGGGCGCCACCGCCGAGATCGTGCACTACAATCCGGCTGCTGCATGCCGGCATCGACGCCAAGAAGGCCTTCCCCTCCCGCTGTTGGGAATCCCAACAACCCGCGGATTAACATGCAGTCGGAACACGTTCGAGTGCTCTGTTATCGGACAGGGAACAGAGTAGATCTGAGAGGGACACAATCATTCGGAATGCTTCATGCAATGGTCGTAAACTGTTCGGCGATAGCGGTCGTAACTCGTTTACAACTGCTTACCCGATATTAGCTCTGGCTCTCTCAAATGCACGCTTTGGCTGTGGACTCTGATACACGGTCGTAGACGGCTTGCCAGAGGTGGGAACGATAAGGTGGAGCAGATAACAGGACTGAACACACAAACTAAGGCACGATTATGTGATGCAAACTGACGCACCTTTTTCACTGTGTTTTCTCTGTTATACACTGGCTCAAAAACTCTTAACGACTTACAGAGCATATATATACATAGCCAGCCACTCAGGCCACTCACTCACTAAGACGCCAGTCGTTGCCGCTTCGCTCAGCTGCCCATGACTGCTACAGTGATCACCGCCTGCCCATGTTGCTTCGCCTAACCATCCATGATTGCTATAGTGTTCAGCCGCTTGCCCATACTTGGCAGTTCACCGACCAAGGTATGGCCTTCGTCATCCATAACCACCCATGCTGACGCTTGCTATAGTGATCGCCACACGACCATTGCTTCATCCTCAGCTTATCTTTGACCACTGCACTGGAGTTTCGACCACGGACACGCAGGTGTTACGACTACGACGCCAATGACTACTACTCTGGTCATTACGACCACACACAACGTGGTCATAACCAACCACGCACACAGACAATACAATGCTGGTCGTTACGACCACACACAACGTGGTCGTAACTGACCACACACAGGCTTCAAGTCCTTCGGGTGCTTCAGTATTCTTATAAGTATGGCGTCCACTGTACTCATTTGAGTATAACGTCCACAGTACTTCTCTGAGCATGCACTAATGACTAACGACCATCGACTCTCGACTACAACTATCAACCATCGACCATGACCATCGACTGTCAACTATCGACTATCAAGTACAACCATTGACTATCGACCACGATTATCGATTACGACCATCGACTATCGACCATGGTATTACAACTATGGAGTACTTGGAGTTACAATACTTGGTATAGCTTTACTACTAGTCGTAATGACAACAAATACAGAGTATACTAGCAAAACACACATACAACAAAATTAACCCAACAATCTCCCCCTTAATCTTGTTGTAGGTTCTTCACATCAGCACCAGTTCGTCGTCGGACTCTGCCACGACGAGATGCACCTCTGCTACCTCCTTCTTGGGCTTACAACATTCTAAAGCAAAGTGTTCATAATCATTACAATTAAAACATCTCACTTTTGCCTTGTCCCTTCTGCAGTATTGACAGCCACCGCCGCCAGCTAAACTACCTAAGGAGCCTACACCTTCCCTCTTTGACGATCGAGCCTCTCCCTCTGTGCACGTCAGGAGCAAGTGCTCCTCACCTTCGTCGCCATGGTCGTAGCGACGCTCTCCCTCCTCCTGCGTCTTCAGCCAACCGATTAGCTCTTCCACCGACATGTTTTTTATGTCATCGAACTACTCGATCGTGGTGACTACGGGAGAGAACTTCTTAGGCACGTCATGAAGAAACTTCCGCACGACGTAGGCCTCCTCCATCTTCTCGCCCAAACCTCATATCTTGCAGACAATTATCGTCGGTCTCATAGCAAAGTCGTCGATCTATGCGGTGTCCCTCATCCGTAAGTTTTCAAACTCACTTTTGAGGTTTTGAACATGCCTCTCCTTGACACGATTGGCACCGAGATGCATCGTCTTCAGGGTGTTCTAAGCCTCCTTTGCGGTTGCTTTCTCCGCTAGGAGCAACAGGATATCCTTTGGCACCATGAGGAAGATCGCCATGAGAGCCATCTGGTCTTGCCTCTCATTCACCACCTCGTCCACAATTGCATTCCACACTCCCTGAATGTATGAACACCTTCATCTTCACAGCCCATGTTGTGTAGTTGCTCCTCGTGAGCATGGGATACGGGAGGGTAACGCTACCCTCACGCGCTGACGCCTTTGGCTCACTCCTATCGCCGCTCTTTGGTGCGCCTTCATTGCCGGTGGCACTTTTCGACAAGCTCGGACATGACACAGAGGAAGGTATGCACAACCACAAGCTCTGATCCCAACTGTAGGGATTAGCTTAGGAGAGAGCTTGGGCTCTATTGCGGACACACCAGAACTAGGAAGACAGAGAGAGCCAGAGCTCTGCTTTTCTTCTCGATTTACGTCTGACAACCACCTAGGCTTTGCTGCGGACACACCGGAACCAAGAGGACGGAGAGAGCCAAAGCCCTACTTTCCTTCTCGATCTGCGTCCAACAACCACCTAGGCTCTGATACCAGATGTTGGGAAATCACTCGAGGATTAACACACAGTTGGAACACACCCGAGTGCTCTGTAATCGAACGGGGAATGTAGCAGACCCAAGGGGAACACGACCACTCGGAATGCTTCACGCAGTGGTCGTAATCCGTTCGGCGACAGCAATCGTAACTTGCTTACGGCTGCTCACCTGAGGTTAGCTTTGGCTCTCTCAAACACACGCTTTGACTGTGGACTCTGATACACGATCGTAGACGACTTGCCGGAGGTAGGAACAATAAGGTGGAGCAGATAACAGGACTGAACACATGAACTGAGGTACGATTATATGGTGCAAACTAACACACCATTTTCACTGTGCTTTCTCTGTTATACACTAGCTCAAAAACTCTCAATGACTTACAGAGTATATATAGACACAATTGGCCACTCAAGCCACTCACTCACTAAGACTCTAGTCACAGCCGCTTCACTCAGCCGCCCACGACTGCTACAGTGATCATTGTCTGCCTATGTCGCTTCGCTCAGCCACCCATGACTGCTACAGTGTCCAGCCGCTTGCTCATACCGGGCAGTTCACTGACCAAGGTATGGCTTGTGTCATCCACGACCACCCGTGCTGATGCTTGCTACAATGATCACCGCACAACCACGACCACTGCTTCATCCTCGGCTTGTCTCCGACCACTGCACTAGAGCTTCACCCACGGACACGCAGGTGTTACGACCACGATGCCAACGACTACTACTCTGGTCATTACGACCACACACAACGTGATCGTAACCAACCATGCACACAGACACTACAACGCTGGTCGTTACGACTACACACAACATGGTCATAACCGACCACACATAGGCTTTGAGTCCTCCGGGTGCTTCAGTACTCTTACGAGTATGGTGTCCACTGTACTCCTCCGAGTATAACGTCCACAGTACTCCTCCAAGTATGCACTGACGACTACCGACCATCGACTCTCGACTACAACTATCGACCATCGACTATCGATTATGATCATCGACTATTGACTATCGACCACGACCATCGACTATCGACTACAACCATCAACTATTGACCACAACTACGACCATCAACTATCAACTACGACCATCGATTATCGACCACAACCATCAATTATTGACCACGGCGTTACGGCCACAGAGTACTTGGAGTTGCAATACTCAGTGTAGCTTTAGTACTGGTCGTAACGACAACAAATATATCAAACATTAACCCAACACCTGCAACATGGTAATGTATCAAGCATATGCCACACTAACCAGCAACCACTACTACCTTCTCATGAAAAAGATGGGATTTACGGTTTTATACATTGAATTGCAACATTTCTACTCGGAGCCTCGGGCGACGAAGGAGGTGCTAGGGGTGGACAACCATGACCACTGCTTCACCCTCGGCTTGTCTTCGACCACTGCACTAGAGCTTCGACCATGGACAGGCAGGTGCTACGACCATGACGCCAACGACTACTACTCTGGTCATTACAACCACACACAACGTGGTCGTAACCGACCACGCACACAGACACTACGATGCTGTACTCCTCTGGAGGTGCTGGGGTGGACGAGCACAACGAACCTGCCGGAGGACCTCAAGGAATGGTTCGCGAGTACACGAGCAGCGGGCGGGGCGACAAGGCGATGAGCTTCGACCTCAACGACAAGATCCTCAGCACTGTCAGGGCTGCACCAGTCAGCGTCGATGTGTAGGCAGGCAGAACTAGCCCTCGATCTCGTGCTCATCAGCTCACGGCGGGAGGCCACATATATATACATGTATATATATGTATATATATGTATGTATATATGTATATGTATATATATATGTATATATATATATATATATAGGAAAAATATTAATTACTCCTGGGTATAATTACACCCCATTCATCCACCGTCGATGATTGTTTACGATTCGTGCTTTAGATTGTGACTAACAGGGCTGAAAGTCACGGGTTATGGCCCATGATCCGATCCGATTTAGTGTAAGTAGCGGAAACAACTGATTAGTTGATGCCACCAATAGGAGAATCAAATCAATGTAATCAACGCCGACTTTTATGGAATCAAAACAACGTAACAAATCTCCCATGCAAATGTGTCATGTGCACTCATTACAAAAATGAATATATATATATATATATATACATAGTTCCTTTTAAAATCGCATAAACCCTGTACATACTTCCCTTGAAGCCATGTACATGCTTCCCTCGGAGTACACATACTCCATGTACATACTTCCCTCGGAGTACACATACTCCATGTACACGAACTACTACAAAAAGCCTAATAGTAGACGCCAAATCATAGACGGTTTTGTGAAACCGTCTGTGATTTACACTATTACAGACGGTTTTAATTTGGAGGCCGTCTGTGGTATTTGTGGCGGGAAAAATGAGTATCACAGACGGTTCTTACCGCTGAACCGTCTGTGATACTAGAATATCACGACGGTTTTATAATAAAACCGTGATACTATCCTGAATTATAAAACCGTCGTGATACTAGAATATCACAGACGGTTTTATAATAAAAACCGTCTGTGATAATCTGAAATATCACAGACGGTTTTTATGTGATACATTTCCTGCCTTGCAATCCCTCAAATTTTCATATTTTTCCCGCTTAAGTCCGAGTATGGTTCAGTTTTGAGACACCTTCAGTAAAACGGGCATAACTTTTGCATACGGTGTCCGTTTTCGACGTTCTTGTACTCGTTGGAAAGCTAACGACGAGCCCGATCCAAAAAAAACGACTAGCTTGTGCTAGTCGACCTCCAAGACCCCGAAAATCGGCCATCTTTGGACCTAAACCTGCGTCGTAAGTTTTTGGTTTCTGTTTTTGCCCTTTTTCTTGGTTTTATTTTCGGAATTTGGATTTTTCTTCAACTGCAAAGTTGTAGATCTCATCGAAACCTTTCAAATGAGTATATATAAACTATATAAACCTTTGCTATTTTATCTTTTCAGAGTAGTTGTTTATATTGCATCGGTATATAAAATTTGTGCTCCAATTCACAGATGGTTCTATATATAGAACCGTCTGTGATGATAATCACGACGGTTCTATATGGGCCGTCGATCCTCAGCCCCACGATCGTAGCTCCGCCTTCCGCCTTTCCGCTCTCGCGCCAAAAATTTTGAATTCCCGCTTCTCCGTCCCTCTCCTCCCCTATAAATATACCCAAAATCCAGCCTCTTTGCGGGTCTCCTCTTCCTTCTGTCCTCCTCCTTGCTGTCCTCTTCCTTGTTGTTCTCCTCCTCCTTGCTGTCCTCCTCCTGCGCACGGCGACGAAGCATCTAGCTCGTCCCAACCGGGCAGACGCTCAATCAACGCCGACGATGGTGGTCATCAAAGACATTCAGCTCATGCGTTGCATCAGGGCCGAGAAGGCATAGAGGATCTTTGCTTGTTGTGTAACCTGCTCGTTGTTCTTGTTGTTCTTGTTGTATAACTTGCTCGTTGTTCTTGTTGTGTAACCTGCTCGTTGTTCTTGTTGTGTAACCTTCTCGTTGTTCTTGTTGTGTAACCTGCTCGTTGTTTTGAGATATTGTAATGGTATACTCTAATCTTAATAAAAATTGATGTTTTATGTTTGTGAAATGAATTGACATGTGAATTGGATGTATACATGTACATGTTGATCTGCTTGTTTTAGAGGACATGGCTAGCATTTCCTGAGGCTAGCCAATAAACAGAAATAGGTTTAGGAATAGAAAGGAATATCACGCACGGTTTTTAACTAAAACCGTCATGATAGTTATAATCACGCACGGTTTTAGTTAAAACCGTCAGCGATTATAAATATCACAGCGGTTTTTAACTAAAAACCGTCAGATATTTGCATCACGACGGTTCAAAACCGCTCGTGATGACCTCGTATTATCACTGACCCATAATTTCAGACGGTTCACAAAACCGTCTGTGATGACGTTTTTGAACCGTCTGTGATGACCTTTTCTGTAGTAGTGACGCTATTTAAAAATGTACATACTCCATTCTGCATGTATATACTTCCCTCGAAGTACACATACTCCATGCACACGCTATTTAAAAATGAATATACTCCATTCTCCAACTACAAGTACACATGTACATATACTCCATATTGCATATAAAAAATGTACATACTCCATTCTCCATGTATATAAAAAATGTACATACTCTATTCTCCATGTACGCTATTTAAAAATGTACATACTCCATTCTCCATGTATATACTTCTCTTGAAGTACACATACTCCATGTACACGCTATTTAAAAAAGAACATAGTCCATTCTCCAACTACAAGTACACATATACATATACTCCATACTGCATATAAAAAATGTACATACTCCATACTCCATTCTCTATGTACACTATTTAAAAATGTACATACTCCATTTTCCATGTACATACTTCCCTCGAAGAACACATACTCCATGTACACGCTATTTAAAAATGTACATACTCCATTCTCCAACTACAAGTACACATATACATATACTCCATAATGCAAAAAATGGTAAATATGAGCTTCCTACTCCATTGTACAGAGATATTATAAAGTTCCCAAAGAAAATCGAGAGAGAGAATGAACGTGGGTTACATGCATGCGTCTTGTATGGAAATGTCCGAGTATCTAGCACGCAGTTACCACAGCCAAGATTGCAGCAAAACTTGCTTGCTATCGGATGGACTAATGGAAACCCCATGCACCCACAAACCCGATCAGCTAGGTAGTGTCCACAGGCAAATGGACGGCAGATACTAAGGGTGTAATTACACCTGGGAGTAGAAAAAAACTTCATATATATATGTATGTATGTATATATGTATATGTATATATATATATATATGTATATGTATATGTGTGTGTGTGTGTGTGTGTGTGTATATATATATATATATATATATATATATATATATATATATATATATATATATATATATATATATATATATATATATATATATATATATATATATATATATATATATATATATATATATATCCTCTTTGCAAACTCGCAAACGGTAAGAACACCAATCAAATGACCACACCATAGTACGTAGGATATGGTGCAAATAAGAGAATGAGTTTTTTTAGCTCGAATATGATATCTGTGTAATTATGTTTGGGGCGTTCTGCAGCGCAATCGATTTCCATTTTCTCTATCCAATGTGTTGTCATCGTTCATGGTTAGCAGAAACGTTATGTAAATATATGTTAGGATGGCACCAACGCCGGTGTGGACGTGTGGTGGCGCAGTTGTCTAGCGCGCAGGTCTCATAGCTAAAAGGCGAGTGATGCAGAGGTCGAGAGTTCGATCCTCGCACACCCCAAAATCTTCGCGGAGCGATGACGCGATTTGTGCCCAAGTGATTGGTTGGGTCCATCACAACCGTCTGATCTAACAGACGACATCGAGCACATCTGAGCTCTGCATTCTTTTTTTTGTCTGGTCGTGCAATCTACTAGCTTGATCAGATTCCCACCGATACCCTGCGTTTTTCCTCTCTTTTTTGTCCTAATAATCTACTAATTAAGCAAAATACATGTTGATTATGATAATTGGGCTGCTGGGAACAATTCACTGGACCATACAATCATTCTTGACGATGCAGAAAGCGCACATTTTGGTCAACATAAAAAAAAACCTTCTTTGATCTGAGGCATTGTCAGTAAGTACACATGAACCTCCACGACAAAAGGTGATACACGCCAATTTGATGACCCCCGGTGTGTGAGAGAGAGTTAAAATGGTAACCGCGAGAATCGACACTTACAATTCCAACGATTCTCGGATCGATTTGATGGCGCAAATAAGAGTAGATTCTCGGATCGATTCGAATCTTCCTCCTCGGTGAGGCAGCAGAGGTGCAACTAAGGATGGTGAAGGCTGGAGAGGAGTCGTCGTTGGTAAAAGCGGTAGCAGAACCAATGCTAATGATGTCGATAGGGACGGTGATGGCAGTGCCGCCATTGCAGTGGCGGCGTCGCTTCTTGCTGCTCCTCTATCTTGGACATGGTTGCAACCGGCGGTGATGGCAACTCAGAAACAGTAGCAATATTTTGCGCCTTCTCTTCCATCTTGGCCATGAACTCTTCCATCCAGACCATCAAGTTGGTGCAGATATCAGCGGAGGATAACTCGGCATCAGGAGCCACAGTAGTTGGTTCGGTGGAGATTTAATGTGTGGGTAAAGACGGTGCGATGGTGGTGGCGAAACGGAGGTTGACATGTTTAACAAAACTTGGCAATGTTTGCACCCCGAGCGCACACTCCAGCTACCAGTACCACAGGGCAACATTCCCAGTTAGGTGGTGCGATGCCAACCACTCCTCTTCCTCCATCGCCCGCTACTTCTTGAAGAATTATTCAAAACCATTCCATCAAGGTTGTGGATCTTTATTGCCATCGAAAGTCAGAAGCCTTAGGTGGTGGAATCGTGAAGCTCGAGCCTTTATGGAATTGAAACCCCTACTACTTGCCATGGATGGCGGAGCAACAGTTTGCTCTGATACCAAATGTTGTGGTCGATGGTTCGGTACGGACCCAAAGACCGAGGGTCGCATTCTCGTCCTCATCTAGCCATAGGCAGGGCTCTTCCCTGACATGATAGAGACTCTGAGGCTTGATTTTAGAAGAAGAGAGCGACTAGAGATTTGTATATTCATTGCTTGATTATGAATGATATGGCTCTTCTCTTTATATAGATGAGGTTAACCTCTAACAATATGTAAACTAACACTATCTAATGCAACCAATCAACTAAAGATAATATCATATCTATACTATATAAATATAAAGATATACATATATCTATTCCTAATATGAAGATATGTATCTAATTATTCCTAATACGAAGATATGTATCTAACAATTCCTAATATAAAGATATGCATATAACCATTCCTAATCCGACCGCTACAGTATACGTGGTACTGTTCACATGCGACAGTATGTGTGATACTGTTTATGTGCTATAATGCACACCTCGCCAGATCCTATGCCTTAACAGATGCAGCCACACATTAAACGTAATGTGCGCAGCAATGTTTGCAAGTAACCTTAGAATCGCACAACTAAAATATTTGACCTGGCTTGCATTTCTAAATAAACTTGCTAGAAAAAATCCATTTACAGTGCAAAATGCCAAATGAATGCGTATACTTTGATTTCATACCTGTCAAGGTTTGCAGGTATAACTAGCAGAGTACACAATGATAGCAAGCATGGTTTTTTCTTTTTGAAGCTAAGCAAGAATGATTTAGGTCTGCATTATGATCCAACAAGTAACAACATAATACACCAATAAGCTTATAAAGTATAGAATGACAAGGACAAGCCATCTTTTTAGTCAATGGCACCTAGTTCTTAAAGTCAAATTGATCCTAGTTCTTAAACGTGCCACATTGCCATTTAAAGAACAAGTGGATGTCAACATCACCAAATGAGAAGCATCTACCAAAGGTAACACATAGTAGCAGCTGTGCATTGGAAGTTAGTAGAAGATCAATACTTAACCTATATTAGCACAATACTTAACTTATATTAGCATGATAGTACTCTAGTGCCAATCTATGTAGCACGGACACTTGGCAAAACAGCCGTATCCGTGTCCGACACCGTGTCGGACACGGATACGACACGGACACGTCTTCGACACGTGTCGGAGGCGTATCGACCGATTTTAGAATTAATTTTAATTAGTAAAATTCTCGACACGTGTCGGACACACTAAATACACGAATCGGACACGACCTGGACACAGCCGGCCCAAGACACGGTCGGCCCAGGCCAGCCCATTACCCATAACGCACGCACGGCGTGCCCTAACCCTAACGCACGCATTGCACGCACGAGCGGCCGAGCGCGTTATTCCCGCTGCTCCGCATCGTCTGCTCGTGCTGCTCCGCATCGTCTGCTCGCGCCGCCGCCCGCTCCCGCACCTCGCCGCTGCCCGTCGACTTCCTCCCCACTCGACGCCGGCTTCTTCCCCACTCCCCAAGCGCCGCCCGCTCCCGCTCCCGCACCTCGCCGCCGCCTGTCGGCTTCCTCCCCAAGCGTCGTCGGCTTCCTCCCTACTCCCCAAGCGCCGTCGGCTTCTTCCCCACTCCCCAAGCGTCGCCCACTCCCGCTCCTGCACCTCGTCGCCGCCCGTCGGCTTCCTCCCCAAGTGTCGTCGGCTTCTTCCCCGCGCGCCGCCAGCTTCTTCCCCGCGCGCTGCCGGATTCGTCCCCGCGCGCCGCCGGATTCGTCGCCAAGCACCGCCGGCTTCTTCCCAGCGCCCCGTCGGCTTCTCCCCAAGCGCCGCTTTCTTCCCCACTCAGCAGTTTAATAAGCATGTGGAAACATAGAAAATAATATATATATATATATATATATATATATATATATATATATATATATATATATATATATATATAAAATTTATTATTTAAATATATATATCCGTGTCGTCGTATCGGTCTTTTTGGGAAATCGGCGAATTCCCGTGTCGGTGTCGTGTCGACGTATCCGTGTCCGTGCTACATAGGTGCCAATCAAGCTTAATAGCGTAACTCACAAAAAGATTCCAACACAATGGATATTGACTTTGCATGACCAGCCAGAGCTGAAAGTTCTAGAGTCCAGAATAAGTTGAAGGATTAATTTCAGGGTAAGTCATGGGAGCAAGTAGTTTCTCAGATGGTAGAGTACAAAGTACTTAAAAGAATAAAGATCGAATGAATCTGGTACCCCCAAAATTTGAAGATTGCATGTGTCTCCATATAAAAAATGAAAGATCATATATAGTAGTATCCATTAAAAACTCTATTGCATGTGTGTCTAAGCAAAGGCAGCAATTAAAGGTTTGTCAGGATACACTTTAATATTTCATATTTAACATGTAGATTTATAATAAACATGTGATTTAGGGGTATACTAATGGAGTCCTCCAAAAGAAAAAAAGGTAAAAAATACCAAACAGGCTATATCTCACCACTAAATCTCCTCGAACTCCAGCTTCTTCGATAACTTCCCGAGCAGCTGCCTCTTCAACAGTTTCATCATTCTCCCATCCTCCCTGCAGCAACAGGATGTATAAAACAAAAGGCCTTATATCACAATAATGTAAAGTTTATAAGAGAATGGCAAGCTATATAAATGATTAGTGAGTAAATTTATAACACTAGCCACTGAGCAGTAAATGAAAAATAATGTGAGCAGACTTCAGGTTTATGGGCATACGAAAATTACTTGATCGTGTTGGTTGGTTTGCGAGGGTATTTCGGTAATTTTCCAATTGAGAAAAGAGAAAAAGGAAAATTGAGGTGGGGCCCACCTGTCAGTGGGCAAAGTGAAGAGATAACGGGAGGATACGCACCTCCCCATGCGCGTGCCTATGTGGGCGCTTCGGCTTCGCCAGATTTGGCGCATCGGCGGCGCATGGGGGAGACGGCGACTAGAGAGGCGGCGATGAAGCGTGGGCTGGCCCGGGTTCCTCGGAGCCGGCCGCTCGCATCACTTCGCCGCAACCCCTGTCTCCTCTTCTTAAGGACCTATTTCTCCATTGTTGTTGTATCTCTCTTCTGATCCGGACTTGCTACTCTTGGGTCTTCTTCCTCTCTGGTTTTTGGGTTGTGTGGAGGATTGGGGCTTCGGTGCCATCTCCGATTGAAGCCTTTGCTTTTGATTTGCCGTGTGAAGCCTATTGTGGTGTGAGGGGAAATCCGAAGGTTGAAGGTTGACCCGAGGGAGGACAGAAGCAGTGACGGCTTCCTGTTGGCTTTGAGTGCACTTGGCCGGTGCATTCTTGTGTTCTTGTGCGGCATCACCCTGACCTTAGACTTTGGCATTGGCTATCCGAGGTTGGAGAGGGCATTGTATCTCCGTCAACCACACTCTTCTTCTACATCGGCACAGAGGGGTGCTAGTTTTTTTGGAACAACACTCTTGAGTGTGCCTTGCTCTGTTCTTCTTGTTCTTCATCAACTTGAGTTGCTTCTGAACGGCTTTAAGTGCCGTCTACACCGTGAGTATATTGATCCTTCTGCATATTGTGGCAACTTCTTAATTTCAGTTCAAGTACTTGGGAATGCTATGTTTATTTGCGGGCTCAGATCTTGCTCTGTGATAAACTAGTCGATTACTGAATTTGGTCTTGATAACAGAATTAGATTTGAGCTCTAGTGGTTTGGCTTCTACTTAGTGTACCATTGCTAGTTGTATTTCTGTTGAGCAGATTTGTTAACATGCAACTGAAATTGTTGAGTGTGCAGTAGTCTCTTTTAAGTTCTGTTCAATCAGATTATTTCTGTGCTCTGTTATTGATTGCTGCTTATTCTTCATAACTCTGTGAGAATACTGTCTGTTATTCCAGTGCATGTGAACATTTAAAATTGAAATTCAAGTTGGCTTTCCACTGTCTTTGCATGGTTCTGACAGTAGAAACATATTTAGAGCTCAAATCTTAATTTCTAGTTATCATATCGTTAATGAAGAGTTTCGATATTAGCATGAGAAGGACAAGATCAAAAATCTTGAGCAACTATGTTCTGAGAGCAATTTTAAAGCAATTATTTTGTCATATGCTAGATTTAATTGCTTCCCTGTTTATAGAACTACGAGACATATTATTTTCAGCAGTTTTGTGGTTATATTCATTGAATATTTAAATGTGTATGAAAGGCATGATGAAATTACATGATTATATGCAATTTATGTCATTTACATTCTGCTGGAAATATTTGGAATATATGTTTAATATAGCTGGAATTAAAACTGAAAATAGGCTCATACCGCTTTATTTACAACAGATCGAATGTTGTACATAATACAAAGCGAAAATTCACAGATAATATCATTATCAGACTGGCACTCGGATATCTTCCAGTTAAACCTGAATGGCTAAATATCCACTCCTTGGCACCTGATTTCACAGTATCAACTTAATCAAGCTCTTCTACGGGATATCAATCATCTTGCACATGCCGTCAGGGTCAGGGTAACACAACGATGCTTGGTAACCAATCAATAAATATATCAATCTGGACTGGAAATCAGACATATAATTCAACAAAATTGTGAAAAGGATTATAGCCTAAATAATTTCCTATCGATTATTTTGCTAAATTAAAGCACACAGAATATAAAATTTAATGATATTTCCATACACCTTGTTCTGACAATTGTGTGAATTCTCTCAGGCAGAGATGTTTACTATGCCAATACCTTTGGAAACAGGAGACCTGGTGCACTCTGGGAGTTGATCATGAGAACTTCAACACGTTTCTTATGTTCATCATCAGACATTTCATCTTTATTATCTCTATATCTGATCATGGTGCACCTGCATATATAGAAGGAAGAAGTCTCAGACAATGCGAAGCATACGAACATTCTTCACAAGGGTCTTTAACTACGTAACATTTTTAAAAAGAAACTAGGCCAGAAAGACTCGTGGAGAGACAAACTATACTAGCATAAACAATCGTGTCACATGATGCTAGTCTCCTGTCCTCAGGTACATTAAGTCTGATCACGGAAAAACAACATGAAATATTAGTAGGCATCAATTATGCTTTTTTAAGTTGCGACTGTAGCCTTTTTTGGTGTGGTGTGGGAATATTCATCTGCTGAAGCTTAAGTAGACGCTTCCTAATGTACTGTACAAGATGGTGGCTTTGAGTGTATAAGAGCTGTAGAAAGTCATGCTTTATTTAACCAAGTTACGCTTTTCCAGAATGTTTGCTCAAATCACGGACAGGAAAGATGATGGCAAGTTACATTCTAGCCATTCGAAACAGAGAAGACAAAATGTTTATATTACCAGCAGGAAGCACTTATGCAGGTAAACCAGACAGCAGTATTTGGAGCATTGCACCAATAGCCAGCAAACAATGATGCAACAAAAATAACAAGGACAAATCATATTCTCCTGGTATCTTTTGCAATCTCTTGTAGATGCCAATTATCATTATCTAACAGCCCTCATATTTTATACCAACTAGTATGATGCCCGTGCGTATGATGGGTCCCATATATATATCCCATATATATATATATATATATATATATATATATATATATATATATATATATATATATATATATATATATATATATATATATATATATATATATATATATATATATATATATATATATATATATATATATATATATATATATATATATATATATATATATATATATATATAGGAAAATTATAAGGCCATGGTGCCTAGGCACCCACATCCGATACACGTGTATGATTGATAATTTTTTTGAGTTTGGGTATGAAAATGTTTTATACCCTTAATATATTTATGGTAAGTAAGTTTTGAACTCAGTTCAAACTAGTTTGAACTACTTTTGAATTCAATGCGACTACAGTGAGTATATACCATAAAAATAGTTCAAACTAATTAAACTGAAATTGAATTTAATTTTTTCGAAGTTTGACATCTCAAATATACTTTTTTATGGGTATATGAAGATACCCACATCAAATGTTGCGAATCTCAAAGCAAATCAACGGGTATTGATATGGGTGCCTAGGCACCATGGTGCATGAAACACTCGTCCTCTATATATATATATATATATATATATATATATATATATATATATATATATATATATATATATATATATATATATATATATATATATATATATATATATATATAACCAAACATGGTACACAACCATACAATGCACATTTTTGCAATATATATCACACGAAATATAGAATCACATTCAAAATTTAGAAACCATATCTGATGTAATATAATCTGACTCAGCTTTATAAATCCTAGTAAGACAATTACCGTAAAAATGAAAGTAACAAACAATATTAATTACCCATGCTCTACAATAGGATTCCAAAAGACATGGTTCACACTTGTAATTTTCACCATGGTAATATTAGTGGAAAATATATTACTTATGAGTTTGTTTTGCACCCAAATTACCAGTTAACTGAATTTGTTGTGAAGATGAGTAAAGAAATGGCAACTTGAGGAATTTGCGTGGCGGGAGGGCGCAGTAGTGCAGTGGTGTCATCGCAAGAGAGCGCGACAGGGGTGGATGCGAGCGTGAGGAGGTGCAGGTCAGTGCAGAGCATGGGGCAACAAGCGAGGAAGCGTGTGATGGCGGCAACAGTAGCGATTGGGATGGAGCTGAATAACAAATAGTAATTTAGCACAAGCTACTCAACAAGAGTTGAAATGAACTCACCATGATCTTGCCCTAAGTCTTCCCAGTATCAGCTGTTAAAACTTTGATCCAGGAGAAAACGCACACATCGCAAATAAATGGAGAGAACACATGAGAATTTCTAAATTTCTCTATTCTCTTATGTTAGATTTAATCTTGACTTAGAGTCCTAGTCGCATTTGAGTTCGATTTCGTGTGTAATTCGAATTGAAGTAGTGTCCAATTCGAAGTCCTAGTCGTGTGTTAGTAGGAGTTATAAGCATATAAATTGAGAGGCTTGTAACCAGTTTATGCATTGCAATATTTACAAGAAATAAAGATTAGAATTCAGGGGCTAATTTCGTAACAATTGGTATCAGAGCCTAAACCTTGAGTTCTTCCGCTGCTGCCCCCGGGGGGTGATCTTTGCTCCCGGGGGCGGCCACCGTTGCGCGCCGTCGCCAGCCTAGGGTTGCCGAGCCCCTTGCCGCCGCCGCTGCAGAAGGAGGAACCGACGCCAGCAGCCGAGCCGAAGGGGGAGTGATCGAGACGCGCTCATTGGAGACGGCGCCCGACCAGCCGCTGCCCGTGCCCAGATCTGGATCACCAAGGCCGTCCACCAGCGCTAGGCTTCGCCGGCCGGTAGGCTCCGTCAAGCCCGCCGACACCGGAGCCCGGCGGGAGAGATGGGTGTCGCCTGAGAGGAGTCGGTGAGGAGGAAGACAACCACGGCCGCAGAAATCGCCGACGCGCAGATCCGGCCGCCGAGTTCACCGCCGCCTGACCAGATCCGGATCCGACTGGATCCGCCACCACCAGCGCCGCCGCGCCCGAGGCGCACCACCGCCTCCCGTTGCTCCCTTCCCCGATCCGATCGTCGCTCACACCGCCGCCCTCGCCACCGCCCGCCCGAAGCCGCCTCGCCGCCGGGGATGCCCCGCGACCACGCCCTGCTCGACGGAGACAGGGGAGCCGCGCGTGGAAGATGCCCGAGACGGAGGCGCTGCCGAAGGGGGAGCAGCCGAGCGCGGAGAGGCGTAGGCGCGAGCGAAGAGGAGGAGCCAGCCGCCATGCCGCATGTGGGTGGAAGCCACGCGGAGGCGCCGCAACCGAGCCATGGAAGACCAAGAGGAGCAGGAGGCGTGCGCGTGTTCCTGCTGCAGGGGTTTGAGGAATGAAGGAAGAGCTTGCAGCATGAGATAGGCCTTGCTGGGAACGGACCGAAGGACATGCAGGGTCAGATGGGCCCGGGGAGAAATAGGAGCCTGAGACGGAACTGAAGACCGAGCCGAACTCATCTCCAAGAAAAAGAAGACCGAGCCGGAGGTGATATCCGCCCAAATAAAAGCACAACGGAGCACCCAAACGCAGAGCAACAAGAGCAAAATTCAAGGAAAAGAGAAAAAGGAAAACAACAATTTTTCCTTCCGTTTCTCTCCGTCCAAGAGACTTCAAAGTAGCCAAAGTTTTTTTTTGATCCGTGCCCAAGATCATGTCGCGTGATTCGGGAAGCGGTGTCGATGGCAACGAGGCATCATCCGGTGCGATGGCGAAGGAGAGTTCCGCTATCTCGCTGCATTATCCGATGCTCACGACGAGCAATTATGCAGCATGGACAATCAAGATGAAGGTGTACATGAAGGCTCAAGGAGTGTGGGATGTCATCGAGAACGGCAACGTCGATATGCGCAAAGATCAGATGGCATTGGCGGCCATTTACCAGGGCATCCCAGAGGAGACGCTCTTCCTACTGGCCGAAAAGGAGACGGCCAAAGCTGCGTGGGAGGCGTTGAAAGCGATGCATCTTGGCGCAGATCGTGTGAAGGAAGCAAAGGTACAAACTCTCAAGACCGAGTTCGAGGTGCTACGTATGAAGGAAACGAAGTCGATCAATGACTTCGCCGTCCGGTTGACTGTCATCGTCAACAAGATACGAGCTCTTGGCGAGAAGGTGGAAGAGTTGTACGTGGTGAAGAAATTCCTTCGTACTATTCCCTCACAGTTTCTCCCGATTGCTTCAGTCATAGAGCAATTTGGAGACCTAAAGGCAATGACCATAGAGGAGGTCATCGATCGTCTTAAGGCATATGAGGAACGCATCCATGACACTAGCAACAAAGGTGAAGGACAGCTCTTGTTGACTCGTGCCGAGTGGGAGGCTCAATCATCGAAGCGTGAAGGCAATAACATTTCCATGGGTGATGGCCAAGGCCGTAAAGGTTGGAGGTTTGATAAGGCAAAAGTGAGGTGTTATAACTGTAATGATTATGGACACTTTGCTTCAGAATGCCAAAAGCCGAAGACGAAGAAAGCGTTTGTTGCCGAAGCGCTCAGCGAAGATGAAGTGCTCTGAAGATGAGTTGAGTCAGGGACGTTTTAGATGTGTCGCCGTCCAAACTCAAACAAGATGGAAAGAAGTTAGAAAGTCAAGATTAAGGGGGAGATTGTTAGATTTAATCTTGACTTAGAGTCCTAGTCGCATTTGAGTTCGATTTCGTGTGTAATTCGAATTGAAGTAGTGTCCAATTCGAAGTCCTAGTCGTGTGTTAGTAGGAATTATAAGCATATAAATTGAGAGGCTTGTAACCAGTTTATGCATTGCAATATTTACAAGAAATAAAGATTAGAATTCAGGGGCTAATTTCGTAACATCTTATTTGCTCCCCCTTTTTCTTACTGTTCTTACAAAACTGGCTACAAGCCTCGTCAATATATAGGCTAACAATCTTTTACTAGCATATGTATTCAGATTTCAAGTTGAACACAACTTCAACTTGAATTACATATGGAGACGGACTCTACTACGTCTTGGACTCGAAGTCAAAATTATTTCTAACAATCTCCCTCTTAATGTTGACTTGATATACTCTAGTTTTAATCTCAATACATTATGAACTACCAGTCATGTCTCCACATGAAGCGTTCTACATGCAAGCTACATGTAGGAACTCAATTCAACTGGTACGGGTCCATCCAGATGCAAAGATTTTAGAACATTGAGGCAGTTGATCTCAACTATGACTTACTAAACTCATACTTAACATAGAACAGTGACACATCTCTTCAACGTTCCGATTTCTTTTCACCTTACTTGAGTTTGGACGGTGACACATCTTCTCAACGTCCCTGACACAACTCATCATCAAAGCACTGTTGATTCATCATCACTGTGCGCTTCAGCAACAAACGCTTTCTTCATCTTCGGCTTGGGGCATTCTGAAGAAAAGTGCCCACAATCGTTTCAATTATAACACCTCACTTTTATCTTATCAAACTTCCGATTTTGATGGTCTTGGCCACCACCTCTAGAAGTGTTCTTGCCTCCACGCTTCGATGATCGGATCTTCCACTCGGCACGGGTCAACAAGAGCTATCCGTCGCAGTTGTTGCTATTGTCGTGGATGCGTTCCTTAGATGCCTTAAGACGACCAATGACCTCCTCCATGGTCACTGTCTTTAGGTCTCCAAATTGCTCTATGACCGAATCAATTGGGAGAAACTTTGAGGGAACAGTACGAAGGAATTTTTTCACTTCGTACAACTCTTCCACCTTCCGCCAAGAGCTCGAATCTTGTTGACGATGATTGTCAATTGGATGGCGAAGTCATTGATCAATTCCGTTTCCTTTATACACAGCACCTCAAACTCGGTCTTGAGACTTTGTACCTTTGCTTCCTTCACACGATCGGTGCCAAGATGCATCGTCTTTAACGGCTCCAACGCAGCTTTGGCCATCTCCTTTTCAGCCAGTAAAAAGAGTGTCTCCTCTGGGATACCCTGATAGATGGTCGCCAATGCCATCTGATCCTTGCGCACATCGACATTGCCATTCTCGATCATGTCCCACACTTCTTGAGCCTTCATGTACAACTTCATCTTGATTGCCCATGCTGCATAATTGCTCATCGTGAGTATTGGATAATACAGTGAGACAACGGAACTCTCCTTCGCCATCATGCTGGATGATACCTCGCCACCGATGACACCACTTCCCAGAGATCGTGATATGATCTTGAGCACGAATCAAGATCTCGGACTACTTTTAAGCGGCTCTTGGACTGAGGGAACGGAAAAAACTACGCTAGTTTTTTCCTCGCTTGGACTTGCTCTCTGTTGCTTCTTTGCTCTAGCCTTGGAATGGCTTTTATTGTGCTTGCTTGCATGAGACTCGGATCCGGTGGACAAAACCCGACTTGAAGACATTGCCCCGTGTGGACCCAGGAAAGACGAAAAGCAAACAAATAAAAATTGTTGACTTTTTCTCTCCTTTCTTTTGTGTCTTGTCTTGTCCCCTCTTTTTCCTGTCTCCTCTAGCGCAGGCTTGGACTCTGCCTCTTACTTTGCTACTGCATGCTCTGTCTTCATGTGACCAAAGACAGAAAGGCAGAAAAGCAAACTAGAGAGATTAGTTCTTCGGTTCAAGAGCCCAGCACAAGAAACCAACACTACTAATTGTTTCTCTTTCCTGACGCTACTCTACTTGCTTGTTGTCCTTGCTTTTCCTCTCTCCTGTCAGTTCTGCTTTTTTCTTTTCCTTGGATCAACGACCAAAGACCAACAAAGAAAAAAACTCGGTGCTGCATTTTTTCCTTTGTCACGCGTGGACCAAGTCTTGGGGTCAACAATTTGCGTACGAGCCGCACGGGCAAACTCTAGCACCGCTCGGAGTTTATAGACTTTTATGATGTGAGCGACCGGACTGACGCGACTTTAGAATCAATGATACAATTTAGTCGATTTTAGTCACCGAGCGATTCCGCCCGAGATGATTTCGGCTCTGATAACACTTGCTAAAACTTTGATCCAGGAGAAAACGCACACATCGTAAATAAACAGAGAGAATACAGGAGAATTTCTGAATTTCTTTATTCTGTTATTTGGTCCCCTTTTCCTTGCTTTTCTTACAAAACTGGCTACAAGCCTCCTCAATATATAGGCTAATAATCTCCTACTAGCATACGTATTCGGACTTCTAGTTGAACACAACTTCAACTTCAGTTATACATGAAGACGGACTCTACTATGTCTTGGACTCGAAGTCAAGATTATTTCTAACATCAGCAAGAGCTACTAATCAAGGGGTAGAAAGAGAAGTCCTGGGGTTCCTTCTGATTCTTTACTATTCACACCACGCCTTTGGCCCTTCTTTACTTAGCAGGATGATCTAACTAGGTACGCCTAATATGTATTGGAAGATCAAAGGTTAGGAACTATAAAAATTACAGTGAGGGATATTAAAGCAAAAAAATATTATTCTAGAACAAACATGGAGCATCTTAAATGTTAATACAAACAAAAAAGGAAAATGAATCGTTACTATTTCCTAACATACAACTTTTTTTCCTCAGTTTAATTAATTTCGTTGCCATTACAGTAGCAAATGAGGACCAAAATTCAGCCCGAACTTTGGTAACCCTAAACTGTGTAAATACAACACAAATCCCACAGATAGGAACTTTAATAAAAAAAAGTTTCAAGAAATTGAACTCTCTACATCCTAAATAGACACACTATGGGTTGTTTCGTTTTAAGACTATCAATTGGTGTGTGCCGCAAAACATTGGCCACTGGTGCTGACTGCTGAGCCATATATTAGATGAAATACCAAAAGCTTAGAAGAGGTGAAATTTAGAGATCTAATGTGAAGGGGAATCCACAAAGAAGAGTAAGATCTCTGAGCGGCTCAACCTCTTGATTGCCTCCTCCACCAAGCACCTCGAATGGGAGACCATTGTGAATGACACCCCACTCGCGGCACTCTACCCGTCATCACCGACCTCCCCACCGACCTCAGATTAGTCTCATCCCTTGGCTCCTCCTCCTCCCCAAAACCTGTGCCCAAGTCCAGGTCATCCAAGCGCACGGCCTGGGCCAAGCTAGCCACGCGCTCACAGCTCACCAGCCCTCGCCTCGCCACCTCTCTCCCCACCACCACTGCAGCCCCCGCCCCTACTGCTTTCACAACAATCTCCAGTGTCAGGGACGTCAGGAGTGCTGCCACCTCACAGATGGAGGCACTCAAGCGCCGCGTTGATGCGCTCTACTCCCACGCCCACACCGACCTCGACGCCTCCCTCTCCCAATGGCCAGTTTGGTTCCATGCTTCAGGTGAGCTGACACAACAAAGGGTAATTCTGTAGAGTTTGATGTTTTTAGCAATTATACTTTGTCTGTAATAAGTTATACTTCTCTTGCTTGATTCTCAAATTTAGGCCCTTAGGGGAGAAATCTCAAGAAAAGTGGCACACAATAATGGTGCAATGCAGCCACTTTTGACTTTTGATGGCAAAGTGACTAGAAGTCCATTATGACTTTGTAGTCATAGGACATTGTTCTAGATTCTTAAGTGAATTTGGAAAATTAGCAAAAGAATGGCAAGCCAAAGTGATGATACAGGGTTATCAACTTGTTAAGATTTTGAACTTTGCCTAAACGCCTTCATATTTGGACTTAGGAACAAATGCCTTTATAATGTTGTTATTAGTTGTTGCAGTGGAATCTGATAACTAGGATTCAGTTTTGAATTTCTGCTAGGTCTCTATAGTAATAGTGTCTTGGAATGATGTGTTAAATTCCACCAGGTACTGATTTAGATGTAAACTGTAGAATGTTCCAATGGCTTAAAACTGTGGTGCAAAGCTACTTCTGGACACGTTTAGATCCCCTTTTTCTTGTAAGAGTTTTATTTGACCATATGTTTCCATATTCTTTCTTTTCTACCAATGCTAGGCACTAGGACTCTAGAACATACATAGTTTATATAGCTAAGATATTCCTCATGAATAAGGACGGAGGACATGCATATTAAGGTATTCTTTTGGTGCAGTTCATAGCTTTTCTATGACGCTTTGCCTTTACTCAGGTCTGAGCTAACCAAGATGAGATGGAAGCTGAGCTGGCTTCATGTGCTAAAACACTCTTTTGTCAGGGCGGAGGACGACGACTTGGTCGACACGGTAGACTCCCGGCGCAACGAAAACGCCAGGGAGAACTAGGACTACATGGGGAGAGGAGGGCGATGGCGTTGCTCTCAAAGCCAGATCTAGCACCGACGAGCCCATATCTGGGGCCTCTATCCCTTTTGTGGTTGATGATCTCAATCGAGGCGAGATGAAGATTCTCTTCTCCTCATTAAAGAAGAACCTTGTTGTTAAACATGCTAATGTATGCCATCTGACAGTGAGTTACAATTTGTCAAATTCTGCATTTGAGACTTTGATCAAGGCAGGTGGATGAGAACGTGTTAGAAATAATTTTGGCTTAGAGTCTAAGACGTAGTAGAGTCCGTCTGCGTGTGTAACTCAAGTTGAAGTTGTGTCCAACTTGAAGTACAAGTACGTATGCTATGCTAGTGGGAGAGTATTAGCCTATATATTGAGAAGACCTGTAACCAGTTTTGTATGAAGAAAAAGAGAGAGCAAATAAGAGAATAGAGAAATTCAGAAATTCTCCTTTGTTCTCTCAGTTTATTTGCGATGTGTGCATTTTCTCCTGGGAACAAAATATGATAAGGCAAAAGTGAGGTGTTGTAGGGGTGGCCCCCACCTAAGCCCAGCAGGCCTGTTAGGAGGTTATAAGAACCAGAGTAACACATGTAATGACATAGGTGCCCCTAAGGGGGATGTACGGATGTAAGGGCATAGCTGTAAAAGCATACTCCATGTGAATATATATATCAAGGTGAGGGGGAGGGTGAGGCAGAACACTCCCACCTCTCCACTACCATCTCTCTCTGTTTGGTCTGTAACCACAACATGAGGTGTTATAATTGTAATGATTATGGACACTTTGCTTCAGAATGCCTCAAGTCGAAGATGAAGAAAGCGTTTCTTGCTGAAGCGCTCAGTGATGATAAATCAATAGTGCTCTAATGATGAGTTGAGTCAGGGACGTTGTGAAGATTTGTCGTCGTCCAAACGTAAGTAAGGTGAAAAGGAATCGGAACATTAAGGAGATGTGTCACCATTCTGTATCAAGTATGAGTTTAGTAAGTTGTATTTGAGACCGACTACCTCAGTGTTTTACAATCTTTGCATCTAGATGACCCGTACCGGTTGAGTTGAGTTTCTACATGTAGCTTGTATGTAGAGCGCTTTATGTGGAGGCATGGCTGGTAGTTCATAATGCATTGAGAGTAAAGCTAGAGTTTGTTAAGTCAAGATTAAGGGGGAGATTGTTAGAAATAATCTTGACTTAGAGTCCAAGACATAGTAGAGTCTGTCTCCGTATGTAACTCAAGTTGAAGTTGTGTCCAACTTGAAGTATGAGTACGTATGCTAATAGGAGAGTATTAGTCTATATATTGAGAAGACCTGTAAGCAGTTTTGTATAAAGAAAAAGAGGGAGCATATAAAAGAATAGAGAAATTCAGAAATTCTCCTATGTTCTCTCAGTTTATTTGCGATGTGTGCATTTTCTCCTGGAACAAAGTTAGTAGAATGTATTATACTACCTCTTTTGCCATGGCTATGTTGTGGAAGATGTAGCGTATGACCATGGCTAGAAGACCACCGAGAATACGATACTTGCCATGGCTCAAGATTTTGTGGGCAGCAACAACATAAACCTCTTCGAGCCCAATGGCTTGTTCGGTTCCAGGCTTCAGGTGAGATGACATATCAAAGGGTAATTCGGTAGAGTTTGATGTTTTTAGCAATTGTGTTTTTTGTGCAATAAGTTATTGTTGTCTTTCTTGATTCTCTTTTTTTCCCTCTGGGAGGCGAAGACTATGTGGATGGTTGCGACATACATACCTGTTATCACCAGTGGCACGCCTTCTATTCAGAGAGGATGATGACATTTTTCTGAACTATTTGGAAGATTTTGGACAGTCAATCAAACCCATCTGGTACTGCTCTTGGAAGTTTAATCTCTGATGTAGTTACTTAATCTATGTTCCTAAAACATGAGCTTGTTCTGAGTTCTCTTGTTTTATGCTTCTGCATGTTGCAGTACAAACCTAAGCAGATTGCTACCATCATGAAGGACTTTGATTGTTAAAGTTGATCAGAATTCGTACCATGTCCATGTTGGACACTTCTTCGCCTCATGTTAGACGTGGCATGGCAGGTGCATGCATAAGTTATATCAGATGTGGTGTCAATCTGTAGCAACTGACTCTGATTCGGGTTCCTCTTCGTATAGGACTCTTTTCCCTCACGCTATAAATATGTACCCCAGTAGTCCATAGAAAGAGCAAGCGCTCCATTGTAAACTCTCCTCATTATAGTGATTTGCCTTCGAGCACCCGTGGTTTTTCCCCGCAAGGGTTTTCCACGTAAAAATTTCGTGTTTCTTGTCTCTATTTTTCTGTGCATTATTTACAACAAGTGGTATCAAAACACAGAAGATTAGAGTACAGGAGATTAGAGCACAGAAGAACCGTGAGGATCCAGCGCAACCATCAGATCTGATCTACAGAAAAAAAAAACCGAGTTTTCGTTGAGTTCATCGCGAGGTCGCACCTCGCACGTCATCCGAAGCTGTCGTCCCTCATCCATGCCCACGCGCAGAGCACATCACGCCCCATGTCTCTGTCCTCGTCATGCATAGGCAACGCACAGTGCATCTCTTCGGCTGAGGCGAGAGCCAATGCAAAGCAAAAAAAAGAAGCAAGACAAAGAAGGATCAAAGGCAGCAGCGCCAATCAAGTCAACATAGGAAAAAAGAAGGGACAGCGCCAATCAAGTCAACACAGGAAAAGAAGGGACACGGTAACCAAAGATCAAAAAAAGCAGGATTATTTTTTCTTTTTAGCTGTGATCTTTTTCTTGGTGTTTCTTTTGGAGAAACTTTTGGTTTTCTTCCACATGATGACTCTAAAGTATAATCTTCTGCTGTTGGATCGCGACACGAGGTTTTCTCTATAGCAAGTCAAGATGCAAGATGTTTTATCACAGCTTGATTTGGATGATGCACTTTTGGAGATCGACAAGATGCCAGCCACATTATCCGCTGATGAGAAGCAACAAAAAGATTGTAAGGCCTTATCTCAAATCTATCTTCATCTATCAAATAATATTTTAAAGGAGATTATGAAGGAGACATCTGTCGCTGCATTATGGCTGAAGCTGGAGCAGATTTGCATGACCAAGGATCTGACCAGCAAGATGCATCTGAAGCAGAAACTTTATTCCCACAAGATGGCAGAGGGTGCCTCATTGTTGAACCACTTGACAGCTTTTAAGGAAGTTGTTGCAGACCTCGAAGCTATGGAGGTAAAGTATGATGATGAAGACTTGGGTCTTATTTTGCTATGCTCTCTCCCCAGTTCGTACTCTACCTTTAGAGATACTATTCTATATAGCCGAGATACTCTTACTCTCAATGAAGTTTATGAAGCTCGGTATGCTAAAGCAAAGATGAAACTTATGGTTCCTAATGAAAGTTCAAGTACGCATGTAGAAGGTTTGTTTGTCCATGGTAGACAATACGAGAAGGGATCAAACGGAAATTCAAAAGGCAGAAGCAAAAGCAGATACAAAGGCAGATCTAAATTCAGGAATAGGAAATCATGCAGGTATTGCAAGAAGGATGGTCATGACACATCCGAGTCCTGGAAGTTGCAGAACAAGGAAAAGAGGAATAATAATTTCAAGAAGGATCAACAAGAGGATGAACCTAGAGCCACCGTTGTCACCAAAGAAGCTTCTGATGGAGATGTTCTCATCGCCTTCACCGATAATTGCAAAACCGACGATGAATGGATTCTTGATTCAGCCTGTACATTCCACATGAGTCCGAACCATAAGTGGTTCGTTACTTATGAAGCTACGCCAAGTGGATCATTGTTGATGGGTGATAATACACCATGCAAGGTTGCAGGCATTGGTTCTATCCAGATCAAGATGTTTGATGGCACCATCAAAACTTTGTTGGATGTTTGTCACATTCTGAATTTGAAGAGAAATTTTATCTCATTGAGTACTCTTGATGCCAAAGGGTACAAGTATTCAGGTGGAGATGGAGTTCTGAAAGTTACCAAAGGTTCTCTTGTTTGTGATGAAGGGTAATATGAAGGCTGCTAACTTATATCATCTGTGAGGCACTACAATTTCCGGTAATGCTACTGTTGCCTCAAATAAATCATCTGATTCTGATACTACTAATCTTTGGCATATGCACCTGGGGCATATGAGTAAAACTGGAATGATGGAATTATGCAAAAGAGGATTTCTTGATGGTCAAAGCATTGACAAGTTGAAGTTTTGTGAACATTGTATCTTCGGCAAGCAAAAGAGGGTGAAATTCAGTACTATGACTTACTCTACAAATGGTATATTGGATTATGTTCACTCTAATTTGTGAGAAGAATCCTGCGTTCTGTCACTTGGAGGTGCAAGCTACATGTTGACCATCATTAATGATTACTTAAGAAAAGTTTGGGCATATTTTATCAAGCACAAATCAGATGTATTCAAAATATTCAAGGAGTGGAAAATTATGATTGAAAGGCAAACTAGCAAGCATATCAAGAAGGTGCGTACTGACAATGGTTTAGAGTTCTGTTCTGGGGAATTTGAAGCTTTATGCAAATCAGAAGGTATTGTGAGACATTATACCGTCCCAGGCTCTCCTCACCAAAACGGTGTGGCAGAACGCATGAATAGAACCATCATGGAGAAGGTATGTTGCATGTTGTCAAACTCTGGATTATCTAAGAGTTATTGGGCTGAAACCACTTCCATTGTTTGTTATTTGATTAATCGGTCACCCAATTTGCCTATTGATAAGAAGACTCCAATGAGGTATGGTCTGCCTCTCCAGCAGATTATTCAAACTTAAGAATCTTTGGTTGTCCTGCTTATGCTCATGTTAACAATGGTAAATTAGAGCCTAGAGTAGTTAAATGCATTTTCCTTGGTTATAAAACTGGTGTGAAAGGATATAAATTGTGAAATCCTGAAACTAGAAATGTGGTTATTAGCATAAGTGTTACTTTTGATGAGTCTGCTATGTTGCATGATAAGCCATCTATTGATGTTTCTGTTGAGAAGCAATCAAGCGTGCAGGTGGAGCATGTTATTGAATTAGGATCTACACCAGAACTCGACAAGGAAAATATTTCAGAAGCCCCTATTGTTGAGCCGCCAACACATCGTTCCATTGCAATTAATAGATAGAGGAGGAACATTCAGTGTAAGACCCCGGATTTAGCCATCCAGAATCCTCTGTGATTACCACCGCACTATTCCCTGGATCAGTAGATAGTACTCACAGATACTTTGCTGTATACCAAAAACATGTTATGTGGAAGCGTAGATAATATAGTAACACTTACTCATGGGCCGATCGAGCCGAAAACAATAAAATGCAACAGCGGAAACTTCACTCAAGTGGGACCCTCGGGACTTGCCCACAGGCAGCCAACTGGGGTTCGCGACCTAGTTCTTAGCCTCTTCATCTTCCAGCTCTTTTGATCTCCTTAAGACACCTTAGGCTTGCTCTTCTTTTCCTTATTGACTGAATGATGGTAATTGAGCAACAGTGAGTACAACGGTACTCAGCAAGCCACCATAAAGAATGCAAATAATAATAGATGCAAAACTATCAAGTGAGGCTTGATGTTCATTTATTTGCTAAAAGCGACATTTGCAATAATCATAATTAGAATTCCTATGACTTAGCATTCTACAAACATGCTTTATGGAGTTTGAAATTGTGCAGTAATTATAGTGGTGTAGGTTCCATCCACCTATGCTAGCTTTTGATCAATAGATTACTTCCACCTTATTATCAACACTGGAATACATCCCTCCAGGAAAATTACCAAAGTCAGGTTACATCCGCCTGACAGTTTTCTTCCCACCCTCAAAAGTTTTGAAATAGAACTAACTCGAGGAAGATTTCCATGTCCGCCCCTGACCGTGGGCACGGCAATTCGAATAGTTTGTACTTTGCAGAGACTGTACATCTTTACCCACAAGAGACAATCAGCTCGATGGGCCCACATGATTCTTTGGACATGTAGATCGAGAAGTTGTCACGAGGCCTTTACAATACCTCACCCTCTAGCGTCTCACTCCTATGGGGTTGCTTCTATAGGTTGTGTGGGATGTCTACCATAGGTTAGCGTAGTCGGACTCCACTCTCCACATACGCTAGCCTTGGCAACGTCACCTACATCCTGTGTCCCATTCCACGTGGGGCTTTTATTACCCACCTACACACATCCTCCGTGAGATGACTAAAAAGTCTAGTAAATTATTCAACCAAGCCTACATTTTGCCAGCTTGTGGTTACACTGTTGTACACGAAGGGGTCATCACATGATTAAGTCCTTAATTTGTCCAGGCAGTTCATTCCACAGACCTTGTGTTACATCCACACTCACCACTCTTACCATCCGCCCAGACCGGTATAGCAGATTTTTGGGGTTTTGAGAAGCATAAATTAAGTTGTCACAACTATTCAGGCACGTACATCCCGTGACTGTCCCAAAGCCAGTTTTCATGCTTAAAGATTGATGATCAGGGCCACTAGTGCCCTGAACTTGACAAGACTAGCACGCCATTAATATGACCTATAGCTAGTACATTATTATTAACATCTAAGGTGACAATGGTCAGGTGATTCAAGTGTCAAGGAAAGGCATAATAGTATTTAAAACATCAAATAGGCATGTAACTACCTTAAGCTTTGACATACATTTGCATAATAAAGTAAGCATGCAATTTGATAACTTAAAGGAATATAATTTTGCATAAAATGTAGAATCAATATGATCAAAGTGATAACTTGCCTTGCTCGATTTACCATGGCCTCGATTTCATTCAAAGCCTTCTCAGTCGATTATTTGGATTATTGATCTTCGTCTCTTTCCATGTCTTGATCTTGCTCGAACTTGTCATCTCTTCGTGGCTTCCAGTGACTAATTGCATGACTAACAACTAACAAAATCAACAAATCCAGCAAAAGTCCAAATAAGTTTAATTGAGTTTAATTATAATTTGCTTATGATTAAGAGTATGTAGTGAGCTGTAGGATAGAGACGGAGTCGAGCGAATTTTTGGGTGGAAGCGAAGTGACGGGGCAACTTCGCTGGGAACGGATATAAAAGAAGGATCGGCGTCGAAGGAATATTCACAAGGACATTCCGCTTTAGATAGGAGTATGGCTAGACATAACGAATTGCAAGACACCAAGACTTGATTTTGCTTGAACAGATTTAAATCTGGAGATAAAGACATGACATACTATTTAGATTATTTGAGCTTTTGATAGAATGTGATATTAGTATTTAATTTGTGTGAAAGTAGCATTTGGGAGTATTGATATTATCTTTCTAAAGCTTCAAGTCCCAGTTTATGATGACATGCATTTTTAATTCTTGCGTTAGTTAATTTCAGAGTAGTGATTGTGCTAATTCAGTTAGCAATGAATTAGGGTTAGGTTTCTAGCATTACTAATTTATGAACTCCTTCAATTAGTTCCACAGATTAAACTTTAATATTAACATTTATTGGGCCCAAGATAATTACTAGTCACTTGGTGAAATAGCCCATGCAATAAACTTGTTTTAGGTAACATGTTGGATCATAAATTTTGGTCGGCTGTTCTGCTGCTGTAGCCGTTGACCCGGGAGCAAGGCACGACAGAGCGAAGCGAGGCGATGGCTGGCAGCGGGATTCGCAGGAAGTGATGCCTCGAATGGTGATGCTCAATGGGGTCAACCCCTCGGGGGTGCGCGAGGGCTTGGCGTGACGCGGGGACGGCAAGGCCATGGTGCGACTGTGCAGCGCGGGTTGTCACAGGCGTGCATGGTTTGGAGCAGGGTGGTGCCGTGGTGTCAAGGTGCAGAAGACGCGACGGGACCAGGGCTAGCTGGCCAGCGCGTGGAGCGGCGTGCGCGCGAGGCTGGGCCGACTCGGTGCCAGGGGAAGGAAGAGGGGAGGAGGGCGACGGCGGTTCGGCCAGGTGGGCCGGGGCCAGGAAAACAAAAGAGGCCGAGCAGCCGAGAGAAAAAGAAAAAGATGGGCCGAGGCCCCAAGAAGATGATTTCCTTTTTTATTTTCAGAAAAAGATAAATTGGTTAAGTTAATTAGGTGGAGAAAATTTTTAACCTTTGATTAAAATTTCACATTTTTGATCTTAAGCTTTCCAGTGTTAATTTAATTTAATTTCTAATTATTATATATTTATACATATATTTCTCAGACTTCGGGTTTGTAAAGAAAATTTGAAATTTCCATGATTTGATTTTCTGTCTTGGTTAGTGATCGAGATTTTCATTTTATTAATCCGGACTTTTAGCAAGGAAACCAAATCAAGAAAATCGAATAAACACCAAAATTTTTAATTAACACTGGGAAAACAGATAAAAGATTTTTTTAAAAATTTTCACAAATACAGAAAGTCTCATTTTGGGATGTTACATTTAGCCTCCTAAGAGATTGATTGAAGAAGCTAATGTTGTTGCTTATTGTTTAAATATGGCAGAAGAAATTGAAGGTATTGCAGAACCTTCATCTTACTCAGAGGCTATCTCTTCTAGTGATTTAGAAAGATGGATGAGTGCCATGTGTGATGAGATTGAATCTTTTGACAAGAATGGCACTTGGGAGCTGGTCAAGTTGCCAATTGAGAAAAAAAACCTATTCACTACCAATGGATCTTCAAGAAGAAAGAAGGATTTCACCAACTGAAGAGATTAGGTACAAAGCAAGGCTAGTTGCAAAAGGATACAGCCAAATTCCAGGTATTGATTTTACAGATATCTTTTCCCCTGTTGTGAAGCATAGTTCTATTCACACTTTACTCAGTATTGTGGTTATGCATGATTATGAGCTTGAACAATTGGATGTGAAAACTGCATTCTTACATGGGGAATTAGAAGAAGACATTTATATGGAGTAACCGGAATGTTTCATTATTCCGGGAAAGGAGAATTTTATTTGCAAATTGAAAAAAATCTCTTTATGGTTTGAAGCAATCACCTAGACAATAGTACAAGATATTTGACTCCTTTATGATATCTCAAAATTTTGAAAAATCTAATTATGACAACTGTGTTTACTTGAAGACTATTAATGGTTCAGTTATTTATTTGCTCCTATATGTTAATGATATGTTGATTGTTGCAAAAGACAAGGTTGAAAGTTTAAAGTTGAAGGCACAATTAAATAGTGAATTTGAGATGAAAGATCTCGGTGTAGCAAAGAAGATTCTTGGTATGGAAATTATTTGAGACAGACAGTTTGGCAAATTATATCTAAGTCAAAAGGGATATATTGATAAAGTTCTTCGTCGTTTCAACATGCATAAGGCTAAACCTGTGAGTACTCCCTTAGATGCACATTTTAGACTTTCGTCAGCTTCATGTCCACAATCAAATGAAGAAATTGAGTACATGTCTAAAGTTTCATATGCGAGTGCAGTTGGTTTGTTTATGTATGCTATGGTATGTTCTCGCCCCGATTTATCTCAATCATTAAATGTGGTTAGTAGATACATGGCTAATCTTGGAAAAGAGCATTGGAAAGCAGTTCAATGGATTTTTAGATATTTGTGGGGCATATCTAATGCTTGTTTACAATTTAAAAAGACTAGAGATTGACTCGTTAGTTATGTGAATTCTGATTTTGCTGGAGATTTGGATAAAAGAAGATCTCTCACTGGTTATGTGTTCACTATTGAAGAGTGTGCTGTTAACTAGAAAACAAGTTTGCAAGCTACCGTTGCCTTTTCTACTACAGAAGCTGAGTATATGGCTATTTCTGAAGCTTGCAAAGAAGCCATTTGGCTAAGAGGTTTATTCACTGAGCTTTGTGGAAGTACATCTTGCACTACAATATTTTGTGAAGTCAGAGTGCTATTTGCCTTACTAAAGATTAAATGTTCCATAAGAAAATAAAGCACATTGATATCAGGTATCACTACATTCGAGGTGTCATTACTCAAGGTGATATTAAAGTCAATAAGATAAGTACTCATGATAATCCAGCTGATATATTGACAAAGCCAATTCATGTTACTAAGTTTGAGTTTTGCTCAGACTTAGTTGGTATTACTCACTAGTCCTTTAGACTTTCGGCGCTCAAGGTATGGATGATAATTTTATTGGATGAGTCTATCATATTCTTCGACTACTGGAGGGAATTCGGCTCAAGGTGGAGATTGTTAAAGTTGATCTGAATTCGTACCGTGTCCATGTAGGACAGTGCTTCACCTCATGTCAGACGTGGCATGGCAGGTGCATGCACAGGTTGTATCATACGTGGTGTCAATATGTAGCAACTGACTTTGATTCAGTTTCTTTTTCGTGTAGAACTCTTTTCCCTCATGCTATAAATATGTACCCCAGTAGCCCATAGAAAGAGTAAACGCGCCATTGTAAACTCTCCTCATTATATTGATTTGCCTTCGAGCGCCTGTGATTTTTTTCCGCAAGGGTTTTCCACGTAAAAATTTCGTATCTCTTGTCTCTATTTTTCTGTGTATTATTAACAACATTGATAAACTTGGAATCCTATTTCTTTGAGTAAGAATATAACTATAGCATAATATTTACTCTTAAGTTTTATTTTCCGTCACAGCGCATGAGCACAGGGCTAGTAACAGTGAAGAGATTATGCATCACAACAACCAGCGCTCCAAAAGAACCAGAGCCAGTCATGTTTTCATCTTTGCATTGCAACTCAAAAATCAATATACAGCAACAGAGCAAGCTATGAAACTGTATACAAAAAACACCGCAAGTAATACAAATTGCAAACGCAGTCATTCATCCAGCTGGTCATTCGTGTTTGCAATCGACAACAAGCTCTTAAACATCGCCGCCGAGTCGAGGGAGAAGTCCGAGACGACGCGGAACACCTCTGGCAGTTTTGTGCGGAGGAGGTTGAGGGACTTCTCCCTGACTACCTTGCATTGCTTTATGTACTCCTCCTCCAGGTCTTTCAGTGAATGCTCCAACCTTTCCACGGGGGCTTTCCGTTCCGCCACCGGGTCTGCACGCGCCCCGTCGGGGTTGTTGTCCTCTGGAAGGACACCTGCCCTTTTCTCCATATACTTCCGCGCCCAGTCCTCAAATTGCCTCCTCTTCCTCTCGTGCTCCCTCCTGGTCTCCTCAATGTTTATCCTTAGCTTCCGTTCGTCCTCCTGGTGCACTAGGATCGTACTTATCACTTCCGTGAACGTGTGTATGGCCGTCTTTGCAGCCTCATCCGGGAGCTTCCCAAGGAAGTCATGCCAAGCATGCAGCAGCCTCTGGATTGGAGGTGTGGTCTCATGTGGCGGCGACGAGTTAGGCTTCAGGTTGGTATCAATGGGAATTACATTTAGATTGATCCAGCTGTAGAGGCTCCCTACATAATTCTTCTGAAATGTCACGAACTTGTCAAACTGCGCGTGCCACTCCCGAACAATGTTCCACAGCTGCACAGTCCGGTCATGGTGTTGCTCACTAGTTTCCCTTGCAGCAACCGAGATGTCAAACGATTTGAGGTCTGAGATGGTCCTGAGCTGCTCTTTGTGGTGAGTGTACATTGCATCCCACATGTGCCCCATTCTGTTAGAGCGAAAACAATACAATTCATTACTCTATAGTCTATAATTGGTTCTTGTTTTAGGTTAGCAAAATCCTCATTCATAGCAAGGGAGAAGTCAGAGTTCTCAAAAATACTGATGAGTTTCTCACGGACGTTGGACCAAGCCCCATGTGTCAGCTTACCGATGCTATAGATGAAACTTTTCCTAAGTGACGTCATGCTGAGACAATATGTAGAAGGTATTCTAGAAAGGGTATACGGCAAACTTTCAGATAGTTATTTAGGGAAATGCGCATGGTGATTTTCAAGATGACAATGTCAAGCTAGCTAAGAATATCTTGCCATGATACCCGGGGACTAGTTCCAACATGTTGAGAACTAAAACATTGAGCTACTGGCTTATTAGCAAACTGTATAATAAACTGAACAATGCACAGATTTGTACTTAAAAGTAGAACAGGTCTTCAGAGAAGAACGCAAAATCTATTTAACTACGATTTGGCACAATTAAAATAACAGTAGAGAAACAAAATAGAAGTTTCCAAGAAGAGGACTATTAATAACATGCGTAAACGTATGAAGTTGAATAGGATAGATGAAGACAATTTTGTAAAGCTAAAAAAGAACCCTTACCCCTCCACAAGCTCAAGAAGTTTTGGGTATAGTAGTTGATCTCTCAGCCGGTTAATTTCTGCAATTGTTGACTCCATTGTTTGCACATTAACTACATATTTTGTGTGCAAGTGACAAACAACAGACTTCGTCTTCTCAAGTGATGAAGAACTTACACCCTGCTGCTTCTTCTTGTTGAGAACAGCTAGCTTTTGTTGATATTCCATTTTGATAACCACGAATTCCTGCGTCAATGATAAATATATATCGTCAGATGTATAAAATATGAACAAAATGCTTAAATCATGAAATGAATGACACTGCAACAGAGCTTTAATGGTTTTAACATCCTAGGGACCAGAACATGGGTGGGAAATGATCACGGGCTAGCACAAGGGCCCCTAACATGGGCTATAAAAGTCCATAAACCAGCTGGTTGCATATATAATTATAGTGGGGAGAACTTTAACTTGCAAGAGATTATGAAGGGTTCAATAGCAAGAAGGTAAGCACAAAATATCAGAGATACAGGAACTGAAATAGTTGGACAACTGCAAAGCATATTTGCAAGAACGAGGTGGCATGCTTCAAAACACCAATGCAAATTGTGATGAAAAGAACACATTGAAAATGGGTGCTTCTAAGAAGAGACGATTCTTGAACTAGCTAATCCTGAAGTTTCGACTCCAAAAAATGAGTGTAACAAACGTTTATATTTTCAACTATACATTTATATTTTCAACTAGTGATTAAGAAAGGCACATTTTACCTTCACTTCATCGCATAATTTTTTCTCCCATGCCAGAAGCTTATCAAGAATGGTAGTGTGTGTTTCCCATTCATCATCATCTAACTCATTCCTCACATTCTCTGGGTGGGGTATCCCTTTAAATGAGCGATTCCAAGTGATGACTTGCATCACTCTAGCAGAATGATCCACAAATCCTAATAAGATAGAGGAGATGTCATGCAACAATAAAAGGAAATGACTGTTCTATATAACCATTCTCTTAAGAATATTGTACATGTACAACTACGTGTTAGCCTGAGCTTGTAGAACATAACTCAAGCGACCCCTCAAAAACAAGCAAGACAGAGACTGCTAAACTGAACTTAAACGGGAATCATGGTGTACAGACAGTTAACTAACTAAATGTAGACCCCAAAAATATCATTCCCCTGTGCCTCTCTGTTCCATGTTCTGACGCTACTCCGTTTTCCCGCTAAATATGGCTCCACTATAACCACAACATTGCCTCGTTTCAATAATTAACAATGCAATCATTCTGTTGTTCTTGAGACTGCTGATTAGTAAGGAATTAAAAGTCTTTATCGTGTGGAACGGTTAAACTTCTTCCACAAGTACCGTTGAAAAAAGCTTCTTGACCTTCTTCACAAACTTGCTCAAGCATATGCCCCCAAACATGTCCCTCAGACTATTTTCTATGAATGAACTCTGGCGCAACACAAACTTCAGTTCTACTGTGCTTCGATGTTTATGTTTGTACAATACAATGTTTCGTAAGCAGTTCATCTATTGAAGTGAGAAAAAAAAAGATTCATATTTCCTATTATTAGCTCGAATTCTGGAGTGAACTGGTCAGAGGATGGGAGCATGCGTGTTACCTACTTACCTCGCGTCTCGGCGAAGTTGGAGTGGTAGTGCATCCGCGCCGCCTCGAGCATCTTGGAAACCTCGTGCGCGCTATCGGACGCCTTCAAGAAGAGCTCGTCGAGCGTGCGCAGGATATCGCCCACCGTCCTACCCTTCTTGCCCTCCGCCTTTCTCGCCGCCTTCTGCGTCAACGGCCAGCGCGGCCCGGCCTCCACCGCCGGTTTCTTGCCCTCGGCCACGACTTCAGCAGCCGCCGGTGGCTGAGGCTGTCCCTCTGACTCGCGCGGCGGAGGAGGCAGCGCGGCCTCCCTCTGCTCCGGCGCCCACGAGGGCTCGGCGGGGCTGGATTCCAGCGTGGGCGGCGGGATGGGTATGCCGTCCTGGGACCCGAAAATGAACTCGTTGAAGAAACCCCCATCCGCCATCTTGTGCTCGGTCTCCGACGGCAGGGGCGGCGGGGAGCGCGTGGGAGGGAAGCTGCGTCGGCGGCGGCGGCGTGGGCTGCAGCTGAGCCTCCTCCTCCAATTCCGGACGCCGCGCGTCCTCACCGTCCCCCACGCCCTCGGCATCGTCCTTCTCCTCGGTGATTGGCGCCTCGCCGGAGGTCTTCTTCTTGATGGGCGGCAGGTCGGGCGCGCTCATGGACCTGACGAGAGGCGGGGACTCCTCGACGGGCGGCGGTGGCGGCGGCGGCGGGAGCGCGAGCATCTCCTTGGCTGCTCCGGAGGCGGAGCGCAGCACCCCGTCGTGCGCCTCCCAGCTGGCGTAGTCGGAGAGCGCGGCTCCGACGTTCTTGAGCGCGGCGGCATGTCCCGCGTGTGCCCCCGCCAGCGCGTGGCGCGCCGCGACGGCAGCCCGCAGCAGGCGCTTGCGCTCCCGGCACCGCGCCACCGCGCCCTCCGCGTCCTCCGTCGACTGCGCACACCCCATCGCCTCGCTTTCACACTCTCACGGACGCCGACGGCGCTTACGTGCACGGCGTGCGGGCGCGCGGGGTGCGGTTTGCTTTGCTTTCCTTGGCGCGGGGGCTTTATTAGTGGCCTTTGTGTGCGCGTGTGATGTGTCCTGATGGGCGAATGATCTCGAGGATGGACGGCCGGATGCTTTTGGCACCGATCCTTTAGGCTTTTGACGTGGTTTATAGTGTATGGTTTCGCTGGAGATAGAAAAAAATAGGATGATTTCTCAAGTAGCTTTGTAAGTCCATCGATATGTATATTATTTATGTTAGTATCTTCGTTATTTATAACTATTTTAAAAAATATAGTAAAAAAATCATCTACTATAGTTAAAAACATCTACCACAGCAAAAAAAAAAATCACTATCTCAAAAATATAATAAAAAACTATCTACCACAATTAAAAACCATCGAGGCGAGGGAAAAAAAAGGTCTTCGTGCTTTGGAATAAAGGCGTAGGGCTCCAAAATCAAAAGTGCGCAACCCTCCCCTCGGCCACGGTCGTCGTCTCGTTGCCGACTGGATCAGATCAGTGGATAGGACCTTGATCCTCAGATTTTCTGTGGTACGGAGCCAAATTCACCGTGCGCCAATGCCACTCGGTTGGGCTAAACTAAGCTGGTTTATACCTGAAATTGCACTGTAGCTGATTAAAATTATATTATAGCTGATGGTGGCTTATTTGACATAACTAAATTTAAAAAATTTAAAAACAAAAAACATGTTAGCCTATCATAGACAATGTAAATGAATACGGGAAAAAAAAGAATCAGTACAAAAACTCAAAAAAGCTAAAAGGATAGAAAAAACGAAATTTAAAAATAGTAAAAAATAAGCTAGAAGTTACAAGCTCAAATTGAAATGAACCGAGTGTAAAAGGGAGCGACGCGATCACTTCCATGGCGACGATTAGGGACGCTCTGGTCGTGTATCTAGATACAAAGGTATGAGAGGCATCCCCGTGTAGGGATCAACTCTATAGAAGATAAGAGTACGGATTTGTGTTTTTCTTTTGAGAGTAAACGTTTAATCGATAACAAAATGGATGATGCAAGTTTTGCTCCTATTCGCGCATGCGGATCGAATCACGGGTTGCCAGTACAAACCACCGGAGCTACCCAACCTATCATTTGACCCCTTGCAAAAAAGCAATCTTAGCCGTAAGAGAATTACTGCTTTCTTTTTGTAATTACCTGTCACAAATTCGATCACGAGATCATTTGCTACAGGGCAACCAAGCTAGCTGTAAACCTAATCCTAGGGCTAATTATATAATTAAAAGTGGATAATATAGACCCGCTTTAGACAGTTTTAGTTTCTGATTTTTTTGCTTTAAGCTTATTTAACTATGAAACCACTTTGAACGCATCAGCTTCTAATTTTGCCTTGTTTTAGTTTTTTTAGTTTTTTCACTTTTCTTTTTTCCATATATACGTTTTCATTGCCCATGATGATATAACCGCTTTTTTATTCTTTTCTCAACTTTTTCTATTTTTCTTATTTTTTCAAAAAAAGCTAACAATATTATAATGCAGTTTCAACCGGAACCCGGATGAAGCGCCGCCTATGCCTCAACTTTGAGCCAAGTGCTACCAGAGAATCCAGACTACACGCTACCTACCAAAGAATGTCTTTAGTGAGTCTTTTCAGCTGCGAATAATGGCTTTGGTTCAGATTGAATATTTATGCAAATGAATTGAATGCTGATAAGCCGATTAATCATTTTAAAAGATTATTTAGATAATCCGTTTCAAAAATGCAATGAAAAAATTATCACGTTTGTTTGTTCAAAAAAATAAAAAATCATAAACTATAGAAAAAAACTACTTGCTGGATTCTTTGTTAGGTGCTGCTGCCTGCTGACTTGGAAGAAGGAATAGAATATTTCTACTACCTTTTTCCTCTCCCTTTTATGTTTGGTTTCTTACGAAGAAAGCAACGCGTTAAATACGTCCCCACTAGCAAGATGAGGATGCTGATGACTGCCCTTTTTGTGGGCTAGAGCTCTCTCCGATTTGTGTTAGTGAACAGTCTAAACCATGCTGCTAAGCAAAGTGACGTACTCACTTCATTCATTCTTATTTATCGTTTTAAAATACATACAGTTAATTTGATAAAACTTTAATGATAAATATACATAAAAGCATTTAGATTTGTCACAAGAATGTTACATAGTAGATTTGTCATAAAAATCACTTCTCCATCATCATATTTTTAATAATTTTCTCAAATATAATTTGAAAAAGTACTATTCAAAGAGGTGTACTTAAGAGTGAAGATTGTGGGTGGGTTTTAGTAGGCTGTGGTTTTGATTTTTAGTTTATAATTTTTGAATTCTAACTGTTTGCGAGAGACAATACGTTGAAAGAAACAGTCATATGTAATTTTGGTAGGTATAGCTGAATTCGATATGATGTCTACTATAATCTACCTATAGACTTCGCTTCAGAAAAATATACCGTTTAAAAGTTAGTTATTATAGCAAACGTTTAATCGATAACGAAACGGATTATGCATGTTTTGCTTCTATTCGCGCCTATGGATCGAATCACCGGTTGCGGGTACAAACCGCCGGAGTTACCGAAGCTACCACTTGAAGACAAGCAATCTTGGCTGTAAGAGAATTAGGGGATGTTTGGTTGCCAGCCACAGTTTACCACGCCTAAGGTTAGGCAAGTTTGACCAACTTTGAGAGCTGTTTGGTTGCAGCCACAGTTGTGGCAAGATTCCCTTCCAGCAAATTAGGTCCCACGCGTCAATGACTCAAAAAAATGTGGCAAGATTCCCTTAGACTTGCTAAGGTGTGACAAAAAATTTGAGCACCTCAACTTAGGCATGTGTGGCAATTTTTGTTGGCAAAGTATGGTTAGCAACCAAACAGCCCTTACTACTTTCTTTTAGTAATTACCTGCCACAAACTCGACCATGAGATCATCTGCCACCGGGCAACCAAGCTAGCTGTAACCCTAATCCTAGAGTCAATGATGCAGTTCAAAGTGGATTATGCCTCAACTTTGAGCCAAAGTGCTACCAGAGAATATAATTGGTGGATTCTTTTCAACTGCAACGGATAGTTTTAGTTCTAGAGTGAACGCTTATACAAACGAACCGAATACTAATAAATCGATAAATTATTACGAAAAAGCTGTTAAGATAAGTTACTTTAAAAAATAATGAAGAAACTATCTTATTTATTTATTTTAAAAAGCATAAGCCTTAAATTAAAAAAATGACCGAAGAGCAGAGGAAAAACAACTATTTGCTGGATTCTTTGTTAGCTGTTGTTGCGTGCTGACCTGGAAGAAGGAATAGAATATTTCTCCTTCCTTTTTCCTCTACCTTCTTGGGTTTCTTAAGAAGAAAGCAACACGTTTATTGCCTTTTTTTGTGTGTCAGATCTTTCTCTGATTTGTGTTAGTGAACAGTCTAAACCATGCTGCTAAGCAAACTGACGTACTCACTTCGTTCATTCGTATTTATCATTTTAGAAAATGTGCAGTTAATTTTATAAAATTTTAATCATAAATATACATAAAAGAATTTAGATTGATTTGTCATTAAAAAAACTTCTCTATCATCATATTTATAATAATTTTTAAAATATAATTAGAAACAATATTAGTCAAAGAGGTGTATTTAAGAGCGAAGATTGTGTCCACGTCCCAAACAACACATAGAAGACAACGGCGGTAATATCACCACTTATCTTGTAGGAGCAAATTTGTTAGTGTTGTGGCTATAGGTCAAATATTAAACTAGAAGAGTAGTGGAGTAGTTGTGATGGATAAGCTATCCTTGCCCCTTCTCCATGTCCAGGGCGCAGATATATATACTCATAAGGCATGATTATAATACTACCCTCACAGTTGTGCACCCCATAGAAGAGCATGCATATCATTACACATATCTCACTGGACCTTATAGTCCCCAAACAGATCAGATGGGCTCAAGTGGGGGCCATCCCGACTACAGGAGCCTCTCATGGTAAAAAACTTCTCACAGGTTGAAACCATGTCGCCAAGCCCTTTGGCCCCCTCTGTCCTCGCGGCTTGTGTTGCAATTGTTCGTGGGCTTTTTGGCCTCTGACCGTGCTGAAGCTTGATCGGGGGTCGTATAGCCATTCCGCGCATAGTGGGACACGCGGCCGTGTATGGTTGGCGCGTCGTGCGCAGCTGATTGAAGTCTGACCGGGGTCATGCAGGCGTTTCTTGTGTTGCAGGACATGCGGCCGAGCATGGTTGGCACGTCGTGCACTGCCAGTTTTTGCCAGTTGCATTTTCCATGCGTGGAGAAGTCCAACAGGCTTTAAAGTTGTGATGGCCATCACATCGCTGCTCTCTGCGCTTGACCTACTGTGACAGTACTGCTTTTTCGCCACCGCTCCACCATGTGCTATTGCCATATAGACCGGTTGTTGCCGCCGTCCATTGCTGCCCCATCTCCCCCTGCGCCAGCGCTAGTCGGTACACCATGCCGTGAACAGCCTTGCCAGAAGCATGCCCTCCATTGCCGTTGACCACCTCGCCAAGGACTATAGCAGAATGGCACGTAGTGAGGAGCGTTCCCGCCAGCCAAGCGGCGGTGCATTATCAAGCCGCGGTGGCTCGTCCAGCAGCCAAGGGTCGTCGACAACCGAGGCGGAGTACGAGTTGATTGGACGTGACCTGTCGATGGCCAACAAATGGCGGAATGCGGCGAGGAAGTTGAATGGCGTGTGCACGAATCTTCTGGGGCAGAGTCTGGCGACCAAGGGGACAATCCGGTCGCTGGTCTGTGAGGGGAAGATCTCAGACCGCGATGCAGTTCGGCTGCCCTCCACTGACGAGATGGAGCCCCACCCAATGGAGTTGGAGGCGGTGGTCTTCGTCGCCTATCTGGAAGCAGGGCTCCGATTCCCCTCAGCGATGTTTCTTAGTGAAGTGCTGAGGTTGTACGGGCTGGAGCTGCGATAGCTGACTCTAAACGCCATCGTCCAGCTGGCTGTGTACTACTGGGCTTCACGGACAGAGACGGTCTAGCCTAGCGCATCTCTGTTCACGTTTGTGTGTGGTCGTAGCGCCTTGGTCATAGCGCTCGTGTGCGTGGTCAGTTACGTCCACGTTGTGTGTGGTCGTAACGACCAGTGTTGTAGTGCCTGTGTGCGTGGTCAGTTATGACCACGTTGTGTGTGGTCATAACGACCAGAGTCATAGTCGTTGGCGTCATGATCATAGCTCCTGCGTGTCCGTAGTCGAAGCTTCAGTGCAGTGGTCAAAGACAAGTCGAGGATGCAGCCAGCAGTCGTGATCATACGTCTATCATTGTAGCAGTTGGTAGCAGGTGTCACCACGGGTGGTCGTGGGTGACGCAGGTCGTGCTCGGTCGGCTAATTGCCCGGTATGGGCAAGCGGCTGGTCACTGTAGCGATCGACATGGGCTGGTCGCTGAAGCATTCTTAGGTAGCTGAGTGAAGCGGCATGGGTAAATGGCTGGTCTTTGTAGCAATCGTGGGCGGCTAAGCTAAGCAGCACAGAGAGGAGTTGTAGTAAGTGAATGGCCTGAGTGGCCGGCTGTGCTTATATATACTCTGTAAGTCATTGAGAGAATCGGGCCAGTGAATAACAGAGAAAACACAGTGGAAAAGGTGCGTCAGTTTGCATCGCATAATCATGCCATAGTTCTTGTTTTCAGTCCTGTTATTAGCTCTACTTTATCGTTCCCATCTCCGGCTAGCTGTCCATGACCGTTTGTATCAGAGTCCACAGCCAATGCATTTGTTTTAAGAGAGCTAGGGCCAACCTCGGGTGAGCAGTCATAAACGAGTTACGACTGCTGAAGGTGAATGGGTTACGACCACTGAGAGCGGTGTTTCAAGTGGTCGAAACACTCCACTCCCAACACCTAGTGTAGTCGTAAACTCAATTACGACTACTGAGATCGGTGTTCAGAGTGGTCATAATCCCTTCCCAACATATGGTATTAGAGCCTAGGTGATTGTCCAAACGTAGATCGGGAAGAAAAGTAGGGCTTCGGCTCTCTCCGTCCTCTCATTTCTGGTGTGTTCGCAGCAGCTTCTGAGCTCTCTCCTGAGTTAATCCCTATATTTAGGGATCAGAGCTTGTGGTCACACCTTCCTCCATGTCGTATTCGAGCTCACCGAAACGTGCCACTCGCAACAAGGGTGCACTGAAGAGCGGTGATGGCCAGCGAGCTGAAGGTGTCGGCGTGCGAGGGCAATGTTACCCTCCCGTATCCCATGCTCACGAGGAGCAACTACGTGGCTTGGGTTGTGAAGATGAAGGTGTTCATGTGCGCTCAGGGTGTGTGGAACACAATCGTGGATGAGGTGATGAACGAGAGGCAAGACCAAATGGCACTCGCGGCAATCTTCCTCGCGGTGCCAGAATACATGTTGTTACTCCTAGTGGAGAAGGAGACTGCAAAGGAGGCCTGGAACACCCTGAAGACGATGCATCTCGATGCTGATCGCATCAAGGACGTGTGTGTTCAAAACCTCAAAAGCGAGTTTGAAAACTTACGAACGAGGGACACCGAACAGATAGATGACTTCGCCATAAGAATGACAACAATCGTCAGCAAGATATGAAGTCTGAGCAAAAAGATGGAAGAGGCCTACGTCATGCGGAAGTTTCTTCATGCTGTGCCTAAGAAGTTCCCTCCCATCGTCACCATGATTGAGCAATTCGGCGACATGGAAAAGCATGTTGATCGAAGAGTTAATCGGTCAGCTAACGACGTAGGAGGAGGCAGAGCATCACTATGACAACGGCGATGGAGACAAGGAGCACTTGCTCCTGACGTGCGCAGAGTGGGAGGCCCAGTCGTCAAAGAAGGAAGGTGTAGGCTCCTCAGGTGGTTCTTCTCGGACCCAGATTTTTCAATCCAGAATCCCCTGTGATCCACTGCACTATTCCCTGGATCAGTAGATAGTGCTCACAAGTACATTGCTGCATCAACTCATACATCGCATGAAACATACTAAACCATAATATTACACATAAGAGTTTAAAATACACCGCATCGGACGACAGTTTACATAAGGGCCGAACAAGCCAAATGTTTACATTACAAAAGACAACAACGGAAGCAAAAGCAGAAGTAAGACCATAATCCATAGGTAAGCGATTGAGGGGTAAATAGGTGCAACATATATTATCTGGACTTAGATAATATATGTGCACACAATCTCCATTAAGTCTACTTGTCTAGGACCTGAAATCGAAGAAGCCGCCCTAATTCCCTTCGTTGGTTCCTTCATCTGTGGCAGGGGTTTCTTCATAGGCATAGTGATCTTGCGTCCTTGTTTCTGATTTTTGTAATGCGAGGGTGAGCACAAATCCATCGTGCCCCGTGAGCCAATACACAGGATGCAATAAATAACATGCATGACTTATCATGGAAAGGTTGGGTTATTTTATTTACCATCAATTGCTTTTAGAATATGTTACTTAGAAATTTTCTAAGACCTAACAGTTTAAACTAAAATATAATATGTGAAAGAATGCAATAATATTAGCGATCCAGATACCATTCATCGTTACATGGTTTCTGCACCATATGCTAACCTTTCAGCGTTATAGCCACTTACCATATCACTAGGGCGACACCCAGGGCAACACAAATCAGGGCTTTCCACTGCCCTCCATTTTTCTAAGTCCACCCACAAAGTTTTTGAAATAGAACTATATCTAGTTAGGTTTCCATGTCCGCCCTTGATCGTGGGTACTACTATTCCAATAGTTTTGACTCTGTAGAGTTTGCACACTTTACCTACAAGAGACGATCTGCTTACTGCTCCACACGATTCCTTAGTCATGTGGTTGAGTAGACCATCACAGTAACTTTTCTAAGTACCTCGCTCCTTCCATCATCTCATCCATATGGGCTTCTCCCACTTGCGGCGGATCCCATAAGTTGTGCGAGGTGTTCTACCCCTATGCGACTAGCAGCTGACTACCCATACTGACTAGCTCGCCACGGTAAATTTCACCCTCAACGAGTGTCCCATTCAAGTCGTCACACAGATAGCCATTTGCACTACCTCACCCCCTCCACCGATCAGATGACTTTCAGTATCCAGTAAATCTACTAAGCAAAGTTGTACTTTACAGATTTGTGGTTGTACTTGTATTACACAGGAGGTCATGACAAGATTTAGTCCTTAGGGTTATCTGGGTGGTTCTACCACTAACCACACTCTCGTGCACCACTGCACCAGCCCCCGAACCATCCGCCCAAATATTTAAGCAAGTTGGAGTTTTTTGGAACATAAAGCATTCATATCAAAATATACCAGTCATTTCCACCATGACTTCCCAACCCAATTTCTCATGATTGAAAGTAATACTTAGGGCATTTTGGTGCCCCAATTATCTAGCAGTTCTAAGTAGTGGCGTATAATTACTGACTTATTTTCAAAAGTTTTACCATTATAATTTTTGCTAAGGTGACAAGGCTCAGATATTCAAGTGTTCCAAATGAGTGTAATACTAACAAGTTCATTAATGGGTATATAACTAGCAGCTTGAAATCAAACATAAATTTGCACATAAAATAACAACATGCAATTTGATAATTTAAAACAGAATTAATTTGCAGAAAATGCAGGTTCAACATGATCAAAGTATTGACTCGCCTTGGTCACAGTTGACTTGGTCTTGATCGTCGAGAGTTGCTTCAGCCTTAGCCTCTTCCTCTTGAACCTCGTATACTATTTTTACGTTACGCGAAAATTTGGATAAAAATCAGTAAACCAAACAAACTCTCACAAAAATTCAAATGAGCCTAAAAGATTATGGTTTCAATCCCATTTTATAGATATTGAATTTAGATGAATTTAAAATTTTGTTTAACTCAATTTGGAGTTAAAATGAATAAGTTATGCCCTTTTGAAGTTCTCAGTTTAAATAAATCCGAAAATGAATAAAATCTGACAGGTGGGGCCCATAGCAAGTTTTTAATTTTTCTTTTATTTTTATTGTCTTTTCTCTTACCTATGACAGGTGGGACCAGTTGCTGTTTAGTTAAAGGGCATGGCCCACATGTCAGTGAGCAATTGTTTTAACTACTCACCATTAGCATTAATTACTCATCATTAACATTAACTAACTGTCTTAATGGTAATTAACTGCGTAGCTACGGTGGTTTCTTCCTCCTGCCAATGCTCGGTCAGCTTGCCACTGGCGGAGGAGACGGTGGCCGGAGCTAAGCATCCACAAAATGGGTTGCTCATGCCCACGCGTACCGGTAGACGAAGTCTCGCTAACCAATTCGGCCGGGGCGTTAGCCGATGGCGACCGTGGGCGGCGATGAAACAGGGGAAGAATGGCTATGGTGGCGCACAGCACGGGAGCTCAATTAAGTGAGAGGGGTGCATCTAGACGAGCTCAGTAGTCTATCTCGGGGGTCGGCATGGCTCGGGAGTGGCTGTGGCGAGCTGGCAGCATGCGACGGTGACAGGTGGAGGAGGCGCATGGTGCGAGCAAAATACAGGTGACGAGTGGTCTAGCCGGGGAGGGAAACATCGTCGCGGTGCTCAGGGGGTGCTTCGGTGGGGAGGAATCGGACCACAGCAGCGCCAATCGGCGGATTGCTCATCGGCTGGCTTTGGGGAAGAAAATGTTGCCGGTGAGCTGTGGTGCACGGGAGGCCAATTGTTTTGCGTGAGAGAGAGCGGAGTGTGGCAAAGTTACCAGGAGTGAGGGCAGGGCTTTATAGCCACGGAAAGGCGACGAGCGACAGGGGAGTCGTTGGCCAGTCATCGCAATGGCATGGTGGCGGTGTTGCTACAGAATTTGGAACGAGACGACGCTCAGGGCATGGGCTTGATTGCACAATGAAGCAAGCACAGTGACAATGTCACGCGTGCACGAGCCGAGGCGAATGCGACGGGGCAGAACTCTGTGTGTGACAGGGGGTGGCACGACCGGTGCGGTGTTCGGGCGATGCGATGGCGGCACTATGCATGATGCGGCGATGGTCCTGTAGTTAACTTTAGCAGCATGGGCGTGGTGGCAGGCGGCGACCAGCGGAGCTCGTGAGGTTGCGGCGAGGAAACGAGCGGCGGCGGAGTGTGCGAGGCAAGGCTTCGGCCTTGCCGAAGCGAATGGAGGGGGAAGGAGGAAAGAGCTGGGCCGGCCTGGGCTCAAATATATTTATGTATATATATATATACATATACATATACATATACATATATATTTACTCATATATTCACATATATTTATTTATATCTTATTATTTATGTATATATATACATATACATATATATTTCCTCATATATTTATTTATGTATTTACTTATTTACTTATATCTTTTTCATTTCTTTATTACTAGCATTATCATTGGATTTATTTATTTATTATGGTATATGTTTATGTATACATATTTATTCACCCCCTTTTATTTATTATTAGTTTTATTATAATTATAACTATTATGATTAATCGGCCCAAAGTGAAATTTCAAATTTTGATTCAAATTTTACCCTTCCCCTTTTTTCTATTTTCCTACCCTTTTTGATGGATCATTTTTTTCATATTGGATTTCAAATTAAAATTTTCTATTATTTTCACATTTCCTTTATGACTTTCTATTAGTTTTATTTTTCATGATTTTCTTCAATTGTTGGAACCTCAACCAAAATCCGAAGGAAATCCATTAAAGTCCAAATATCGAGAAGATACATTTCAAAATGATTCAAGGGCTACACGTTTCCCAGAATTCATAATTTCCAGATGTTACAGTTCTACTGACGGTGGTGGGCGTCGATACTGAAGAAGTTACAATGCAAAAGTGAGGTGTTTCAATTGTAATTATTACAGATACTTTGCTTCAAAATGTCGTAAGCCTAAGAAGAAGGAGGCAGCAGAGGCACATCTCGTCGTGGTGGATGTTGACGATGAACCAGCGCTGATGTGAAGAGCCTGCAACAAGATTAAGGGGGTGATTGTAATCTTGTTATATGTGTGTTTTGCTCGTGTGTGTGTGCGAGTACTCCGTATATGTAATCGATACAACCAGTCTTTGTGTTGTCGTTACGACCAGTACTAAAGCTACACTGAGTATTGTAGCTCTGAGTACTTCGTGGTCATAACACCGTGGTCAATAGGCGATGGTCGTAGTTAACTGTCGATGGCCATCGTCGATAATCAATAGTCGATGGTCGTAGTCGATAATCGATGGTCATAGTCGATAGTCAATAGCCAATGGTCGTAGTCGATAGTCGATAGTCAATAGTCATGGTTGGTAGTCGTCAGTGTATACTCGGAGGAGTACTGTGAACGTTATACTCAGAGGAGTATTGTGGACATCATACTCAGAGGAGTACTGTGGGCGTCATACTTGGAGGAGTACTGTGGGCGTCATACTTAGAAGAGTACTGTGGACATCATACTCAGAGGAGTACAGTGGACGCCATACTCGTATGAGTACTGAAGCACCCGGAAGACTCGAAACCTATGTGTGGTCGTGGCACCCGTCTGCGTGGTCGGTTACGACCACGTTGTGTGTGGTCATAACGACCAGCGTTGTAGTGCCTATGTGCGTTGTCGGTTGGGACCATATTGTGTGTGGACATAACGACCAACGTTGTAGTGCCTATTTGCGTGGTCAGTTACGACCATGTTGTGTGTGGTCACAACGATTAGAGTCATAGTCGTTGGCATCACGGTCATAGCTCCTGCGCGTCCGTGGTCGAAACTCCAGTGCAATGGTCGAAGACAAGCCGAGGATGAAGCTAGTGGTCGTGGTCATATGTCTATCACTGTAGTAGTTGGTAGCAGGCGTCACCATGGGTGGTCGTGGGTGACGCATGCCGTCCTCGGTCAGCTAACTGCTCGGTATGGGCAAGCGGCTAGACAATGTAGCGGTCGACATAGGTTGGTCGCTAAAGCATTCTCAAGTAGCTGAGTGAATGGTATGGGCAGACGGCTGGTCTCTATAGCAGTCGTGGGCGGTTGAGCTAAGCGGTAGAAACAGGAGTTGTAGTAGTGAGTGGCCTGAGTGGCCGGCTGTGTCTATATATACTCTGCAAGTCATTGAGAGAATTGAACCAGTGAATAATAGAGAAAACACAGTGGAAAAGGTGCGTTAGTTTACATTGCATAATCATGCCTCAGTTCTTATGTTCAATCCTGTTACTTGCTATACCTTGTTCCCATCTCCAGCTAGCTGTACGACCGTTTGTATCAGAGTCCACAGACAAAACGTGTGTTTTAAGAGAGCCAGGGTCAACCTTGGGTGAGCAGTCGTAAACGAGTTACGATCATTTATGACTGCAGAGGGCGAACGGGTTATGACCACTGAGAGTGGTGTTTCGAGTGGTCGAAACACTCCACTTTCAACATCTGATGTAGTCATAAACTCGTTTATGACTATTGAGATCGGTATTCCAAGTGGTTGTAATCCCTTCCCAACATTTTCCCGCTTCTGGGTGCAAAATCAGCAACCTCCGTGCTGGTAGCTGGAGAGGTTAGTTTATTGGTTGAATTTCTGACGGATTCGTCGGGGGACGCATGCAGGAGCTGACGAGCGCCGGCGGGAAGGCGGTGTGGGTGGACCCAGCGGATGTCGGTACGGCGGTCGGCGGAGCGTCCTTCGACGCCGTGCTCGACAACAATACCAAGGACCTCGACGCCGTCAAGTATACCGATAGCCGTCTCTGCTTTCGCCTCAGTGTTCAGAGTGCAGACATGACCTATATATATCCATAATGGTGTTGGTTGTGTAGGCTGGTTGCGGACTGAGCGAAGTCGGCCGGCGTTCGCCCGTTCCTCTTCATCAGCAGTGCTGGGATCTACAAGCACACCGACGAGCCGCTGCATGTCGAGGGGGTAATGCACACGCTCAACTCGATCGCCTCAAGAAATGTTCTTGTGTCAGATGCAGAGTCGATGGACTCCATGATTGATGCCATCTCCATGTCGATGATGATGTGTGCAGGACGCTGTGAAGGAGGACGCCGGCCACGTCGGCGTCGAGAAGTACATCGCCGGGCAGTTCGAAAACTGGGCTTCGTTCCGGCCGCAGTACATGACCGGCTCCGGCAACAACAAGCACTGCAAGGCTGCCGCGGGCGCCACTACCGAGATCGTGCACTACGACCCCGCCGCCGCCGGCGTCAATGCCAAGAAGGCCTTCCCCTTCCGCAACATGGTAATGTATCAAGCATATGCCACACTAACCAATAACCACTACTACCATCTCATGAAAGTAATAGTACTTAGTGGTACTATTCGGAGCTGAAACAAAACCAATTTCAAAAGAAACTTGAAATTCTCATTTGACTTTGATTTCTCGCGAACCTTGGCCTATTTTAGCTCAAATCCCAGCCCTCCATGTCCAAAACCTCCTGCTGCATCACCCCATTAAATCAATTTGCATGATCACTGTTCACCGTTTAAAAATATCACTGCCGCAGATATTTTTGCCGCCACCCGATATTTCTTTGTTCGCCGTCACCACCCTCCCCTAGCCGACCTCCTTGAGCCGCAATCCTTGACCACCGCTGCCAGCTTTGCCAGCCACTGTACATGCTCATAAACACCCGTCATCCCACCTGGCCGTGCACGTAGCCACCTTATCTCCTCACCGCTCTCTGCTCCCTCGCTTCTCTTACCCGCCCTTCACACTCATAGCTCACGGCCAACCTATCAGACCACTGCTCTTTGACCACCGCCAAACACCACTTGAGGAAACCGCCCTTACACACTACGGCAAACCCGAGGACTCCCACGCCTTCTCCTATCTTGGCCACATGCCAAGCTACCAATCGATAATGCTTTGTGCTGAACCGCCTTTCTCGCCCTATATAAACTCCAAGCCCCTCAATTGAGATGCATCAGTGCCCAAGGTAAGCCACTACCACCCCAATCGCTTTGACGACCGCTGCCTCACCGTTGATAGTCGGAATTTCCCAAGTAAGGCCACTCAATTCTTCTCGCATGGTCTATTCCCTTCCAATTCAATTGGTCTAAAGCTTCCTTGTAGCCCTAGAAACCATACCGTAGCAGTGCCCAAGCTTTGTTGCCCTCTTCTTCCCCGGTGCCTTGACTCGCCGCTCGACCAAGAGGCTTCTCCGTGGACAACTCACTAGGGGTCTAACCAACCCAAACAGCCACCACTCAAGCCACACCCTGACCACCCCTAGATGGGTAAATGGCCACCAATTGTAAGGATGATCGCCCCTATAGCTCATGTGTTGTCAAAAACTATTCTGAGCTTTTCACCTTGCCACCGGCCAACCCTAGCTTGCCAGCCACCTCTAAGCCCTAAAATGGATTCCCCTTAGTCCCAGGATTCCATCCATGCCCTCGGCTTTCGCCAAAATTAGCCGTAGCATCGAGAATCGCCGTTGCAAAATTTCCCCTATTCGGCCGTTACAGTACTCGCGCGAGGAGGAAGATGAACAGTAGATTCTGCACTGTAGCAAACCCAAAACCAGTGTGTACAGTAATGACTTGGTACTGTATCATTCGGCCCTGGTATGAACAGTATACAAATCCATCATGAACAATATTTTGACCCGTAATGAATAGTGAACCAGCCCGTTACTGTTCATCCATACTGAAAACTGTATAATATATCTATTTTGTCTATTTGAAGCCCGTCTATCCTCTTCTTAGCTCTGATTTTCCATATCAAACACTGATGAAACTCAAAAGAGCTAAAACACCGCTTGAAACCCTAGACCTGACGCGGTCCAAACCTCCACTGTTCGACGAAACCTATATATTCGCCTTAACCATTTTGAGCCGTAAGTTCTACTCAATTATATTTAGCCCAAGTATTCTATGATAAAACTTTGGCTCCTAGATGCCATGACTAATACCGTTCCAACAGTTACTATTCACTAAAACCCAAAAAAACACATATATATATATATCCATTCTGATCACCTTGAACCCGTGTACACCCTTCCCAACTCTGCTCCGCCACCCTAGACTTCGATAAAGCTCTAAACCTCCCAGATAATGTTCTGGCCCCAAAATCCAATACCATCCATATCTGCAACAATTTGCCAAAACCAAAATACCACCTAAATATAGCCAACTCGACCGTCTTAAGCTCATTTAACTCCATTCCAACCCGATTCAACCAAATTAAGCACCACCTAAACCCTGACCACCCAAGCCAACTTTCTTTTGGTTATTTATTTATATTTTGTTCCCAGCTCGCATTCTGCAAAGCAGGAACTAATTCGTATTCGTTTTTCATGATAGTATCCGGACCACATGAGTTGGTCAATAGATGAGCTACAAAAGCAATTCAAGAATCAAGTGTCCAACCTGAAGAACACAAAAACTATGAACAAAGAGGCAAGTCACATGTCTTTGTTCATATTGAAGCTACATTCCTTTAATTATTTATTTATCAGTATTTTATTATGTTATCTACGCACTGTTATTTTTTATACAATAAATGTTTATAATAATATAATATTAGTTATGTCCTACCAAAATGAAAAAACCGTGTTTTATTTGATGGCCATATTCACTTTGACAAGTCCTAGTAATAATAAATTACTGTAAAATATACCATGCTAGTTTAGGAAATTCAACTGCTTTACCCTAGTAGTGACAGTGCCACAGTGCACTAGGATATTTATTTGTGAATGGTTACCTGGTTGATAAAAAGTAAGGACTGGAACCTTATGCTAAGTAAAGAACATAGTAACCGCTTAACCACAAGCATTGACATGTCAAACCTGGTTTAGTAGCTGATCGAATCGATTGAATATCTACTAAAAGATATGATATACTGTTCCTGAAAAGGGAACAATAGGCATAAAAATGTAGTATGGAAATGGTAAAACCATATTTTCACAACGGTAGGCTCTGCCCTGTCAGGCTGCTATATTCCGTGACAGGGGTACCTAGTCTGCCAGGTAGAGGCTATATAAAGAGATAAGCAGTGAAACAACTTTGGTTTCTTTAACCTAGACGCGGGAATTAAGAAATCTTGTGGGTAAAGTTGGACAACTTTGCAGAGTCATAATATGTGGTATTCAAATACGCTGTGCTTCTGGTAAATGAAGCTGTGTTTAATAGGTGATTCCAATAGCGAAGCATAAGTAGACATGAATACAATTTGGAAATGTGAAAGTTTGGTAATTGAGATGTTGAAACCCCAATTCCTTAAGAAGTAATTGTTCTTTGTGTTTAAAAATGTTTACAAATGAAACTGCATCCTCAGATACTTAATAAGACCAATATATCCCCATCTCTTGAAAATCCTAGCAAGTAGTTATATAGCATTTTTTTATGTGACTTGTTGAGTATGGTTGGTTATACTCAGTCTTGCTTTACCTTCTCCAACACAGAGATCAGAAGAAAGAAAGATGTTACAAGTATTCGTGTTAGGGTTATGACCGCACTCAAGCATTTCTGTGGGAGTTTTCTTTAGTTCTTCTGGATGTAACTTAACTTTTAGGCTAGGACATCTATTAAAATTTAAAGTTGACCGTTAGGTCTTGACAGGAGCCTTGGGCGGCGAAGGAGGTGCTGGGGTGGACGAGCACAATGAACCTGTGGAGGACCTCAAGGAACGTTTCGCCAAGTATGCGAGCAGCGGGTGGGGCGACAAGGCGATGAGCTTTGACCTCGACGACAAGATCCTCATCGCCGTCGGGTAGGACTGTGCAATTCTATACCGAACCGAAAAAACCGTATCAAAAAAACCGAACCGAACCGGTCAACTCGGTTTGACCGGTATTCGGTATTCGGTTCGGTAGCTAAAAAACTAGCATTTCTCTGATTCGGTTTTTTCGGTAAAAACTGAATTTCCCGAAAAAAAACCGAACAGCCCAACTTGCATCTCCGGACTCCGGTCTTGGCCCACCAGGCCCGACGCACGCGGGACACACGCAGAAGACTCAAACCCTAGCTGCAGAGGCGCAGACGGGTGGCCACTCCCTCTCTCTGTCTCTCCCAGTCTCCCACTCGCCTTGGCGGCTCGGCGCCTCGCCAGATCCGCACTTCCGCCGACCGCAGGTCCGCCGCATGCCCTTCGGCGAGGCGCTCCTGGGCAAGAACCGCATCGCCGGGCTGGCTGCACCCTACTCCAACGTCGCCGGGTTCGCGCCGCGCAAGCACGGCATGCCCTTCGGCGAGGCGCTCCTGGGCAAATACCGCGCCGCCGAGCTAGGGGCGCTCTACTTCAACGCCATCGGGTTCGCGCCGCGCGAGAACGGCATGCCCTTCGGCGAGGCGCTCCTGGGCAAGAACCGCACCGCCGGCCTGGCTGCACCCTACTCCAACGCCGACTCGTCCGAGCACAAGCAAGGCGTCACACTCGGCGAGCCGTTCCTGGGCAAGAACCGCGCGGTCGGGCTGGATGCAGCACCCTACTCCAACGCCGCCGTATTCGCGCACCCCCGTGGCATGGCCGCCGCCGAGGAGCTCCACGCCCCCCGCGCGTACGTCGTGCAGGTAAGCTAGTTATCTAGCCTTGTCAATGTATGCATATGCAAGGCAAGCACTTCAATTTTTTTTCCTTTTTAAGACTTGGATTTTGTATATGTGAAGTCCTAGTCTATTACAAATTCTTACTAGTACTAAAAAATAGTCATAAGCTGTACCTTGTTGTTGAGTATGAACTATATCTTTGTCTGATTCTATTAATTTCATAGATCAAAAGGTCGCAGAAAATAATTGTGTTTCATATATCGATGCTATTTGGTTATCTTAAATTATGTATGAGCTTGAATTCTGCTATTGTTGATTCAGGTGAAAGGACCTTTGGTGTGCTCATAAAAATTGATCTAATGGACAAGGGTACCGATGCTGTTGATGTTTGGATCAACTAAAAATCAAGTGCTAAACACTTACACTGCCCTAAAAATCAAATATCAATTGATTTGTGTTATGTACAGTGTACTTCAAGTCTTGGACTATCTGAGTGTCTGTAACTGATAACTCTGTATCTGTATTCCTGTCTGTTCTGGACTTCTGGTGTGCGGTGCGGCCGGCGTGTGCTAGCAGCCTAGCACCAGCGGTAAGGCAGTAAGTGCTAGTGCAGACTGTGCAGTAATGTGTATTGCGTAGAGGTAGCTCACTGCCATTCTGCATTTCTGCTTCAGTGCTTCTGGAAGACTGGAATGGAGAATTGGAGTTGGAGAAGAGATTATCGTTTACCAATTCGCGTAAACTTTGGTAAAATTGGTATTTACCGATACTGTACCGAAATAAAATGGTATTTATCGGTACCGAACCGTATTCTATTAAATCCCGTATTTCCCGAATAACTAACACCGTATTTACCGAACAAACCGTATTTACCGAACCGTATAAACCGAAAAAACCGAACGAACAGTCCTACCGTCGGGGCCACGCCGGTCAGCGTCGGTGTGTAGGTAGGCAGAACTAGCCCTCGATCTCGTGCTCATCAGCTCACGGCGGGAAGCCATTTTTTTGTGGTGCGTGTATATATATGTATCCTCTTTGCAAACGCGCAAACGGGAAGAACACCAATCAATTGACCAAACCATAGTACGTAGGATATGGTGCAAATAAGAGAATGCGTTTTTTTAGTTCCAATATGATATCTGTGCAATTATGTTTGGAGGGTTCTGCAGCGCAATCGATTTCCATTTTTCTATCCAATGTGTTGTCACCGTTCATGCAGGTCGATCAAGCTGAGTTGTAGCTGAAACGTTATCCGAATTTATAGTAGGATGGCAGCAACACCGGTGTGGTGGCGCAGTTGTCTAGCGCGCAGGTCTCATAGCTAAAAAGCGATTGATCCTAAGGTCGAGAGTTCAAGCCTCTCTCACCCCGAAATCTTAGCGGAGCGATGACGCGATTTGTGCCCAAGTGATTGGTTGGGTCCATCACAACCGTCTGATCTTTACAGACGACATCGAGCACATCTGAGCTCTGCATTCTTTTTTTTACTAGCTCGATCAGATTCCCACCGATACCCTGCGTTTTTCCTCTCTTTTTTCTCTCCTAATAATCTACTAATTAAGCAAAATACATGTTGATCCAGTTATAAGTGATCCAGTTGAACAAACATGGAATAAGGCCTCCCCTGGGAACAAATGCCTGAGCAAACCAATGAATCCGCAAACTTCCTTTCCGCAAAAATCCCTAACCAACGCCCACCACCAATGTTGAATCTAGTAGAACCAATCTACACCTAAGATTCACAGCCTACTACTTTGCCTGGATACACCCAGTCTACCTTGTAAATCACATGAATTTCGACGCACGGGCAGTAAAGAAGGAAACGATAAGCAGGTCGCCATCACCAGGTGCCAAGGAGCTAAACTAATGGCACTCTACTTACTGTTCATTGATTAAGACACGAATGTTGACCCCACGTAGGGGTGCAAACGGGTCGGGTTAATCCCGACCGATTCGGCACCGAATCCGATTGGTACCGAATCTGGAGAAAAAAATATGGGTTAGGATATGGTAACAGCAATATCCGTCCGAATCCGATGCGTCTTCAAATTTGATTTCAGGTTAGTGCTACTATTTGACGTTTCATTTTCTTTTGCAATGGTAAAATAAAATCTTCCACATCAGCATCATCAAGTTCTTGACAGTACGTCCTCCTACTCCATTTGCTGTACTGCATGCATTCCTTACAAACAAGTAGGGGTGCAAACAGGTCGGGTTAATCCTGACCGATCCGGCACCGAACCAGTTGGTACCGAATCCGGAGAAAAAATATGGGTTAGGATTTGGTAACAACAATATCCGTCTGAATCCGACCCGTTTGCACCCCTAACCCCACTCCCCTACAGCACCAGCGAGAAGCCAAGAACATAGGATAATTGTATCTAATCGCGCACCACACCATCTAAATAGCTAAACGACCTACTATACAGCACCAGTAAAAGGCGGGGTAAGAGGTGGGGGGTCAAGCAAGAACATGAAGCCTTCTCTGCTTGCCGCATCACGCAATCAATCGAGAGATTCGCATGCTCGCACGTACCTACAGCACCCAATACCAACCCAATCGCAATCAAGTTTATGGACAAAGAAATACTTTTGTTTGTGGGGATACAATGGAAGAGAGGAGAGGAGAGGCTGTAATGGTGGGGGGCGCCCACCACTAACCCACCCAGCCACAAGGCGACGGCCGTCATGGTACCGCTGCTGGTGCTGGCCCGTGCGGGCCACCAGATCGCACAATCGCACATGCTGCCTTCGTCCCCCGCTGCCTCCTCTTCAATCCAGGCCCAAACGAATCCAATCTGACTCGAGCACCACTGCCTTCTCTGTGCTCGCAGGCGCGCCCTCGCGGTATGGATGGGCGGTGACGAGCAATGTGGTGGTGGAACCGTGGAAGAACGGGACGGGAGGGATGGAGGGGGAGAGAGAGATGTAGGGAGGGAGGTCCAGAGCTATGATGCACGGACACGGATACGTCGACACGACACGACACCGACACAGGAATTCCCCGTTTTTCCAAAAATACCGATACAGCGACACGGCTATATATATTTAAATAATAAATAAATTATATATGTATTATTTTCTATGTTTTCACATGCTTATTAAACTGGAATAATGTAAATTGTAAACTTGTATTTTGTAAAGTATATACTCGGAATATGTACCACATGAATTGTTTTTGTTAAAACTTTGATCCAGGAGAAAACGTACACATCACAAATAAACTGTGAGAACACAGAAGAATTTCTGAATCTCTCCATTCTCTTATTTGCTCCCCTTTTTCCATTTTTTTACAAAACTAGCTATAAGCCTTCTCAATATATAGGCTAATACTCTCTTACTAGCATACGTATTCGGACTTCAAGTTGAACACAACTTCAACTTAGTTACACACGGAGACGGACTCTACTACATCTTGAACTCTAAGTCAAGATTATTTCTAACAGTTTTGTTAATCCATTCCTGACGACAATTGTTGATATGAATACTATTTCTAGAAATAAGAATTCTATTAACTTAGGAAAAAAGTAACATGATCAGATCGGCAAGACTACAAAGATAACATATTAACATGTATATTTGATTCTTAAACAATTAAAGCAATAGAGGAAGCCGGCGGCGCGTGGGAGAAAGCCAACGGGCAACGGCGAGTTGCAGGAGTCGGCTGGCGGCGGCGGCATCGGGCAGCGACGCGAGCAGGCGGCGGCGCGAGCAGTCGATGCAGAGAAGCGGAGTAGCGCGAGTGGATGGGAATGACAAGCTTGGGAGCCGAGAGGTTAGGGTTAGGGAAACTCCTGTGTGTGCGTTATGGGCCGGCCGTGTCCTGGGCCGGCTGTGTCCAGGCCGTGTCTGACTCGTATATTTAGTGCGTCCGATACGTGTTGAGAATTTTAATAATTAAAATTAATTCTGAAATCGACTGATACGTCGTCGACATGTGTCCAAGACGTGTCCGTGTCCGACACGGATACGACGGTTTTACCCCGTATATGTGCTACATAGGTCCAGAGGTGTGCGTGCGTCTCTGTCTGGTGGTGGAAGAGTTTTGTTTCTCTTTGAATTTTGTCATGTCATTTCAGAATTCGGTCGCGCCGTTGGTCGCTTCTCTCTTCTATTCAGAAAAGATAATGTCATGGCTATCTTTTCTTTTAATGTTGTGGCTATCTTTTCTTCCTGGCCATTACGAAAATTATATATAGTGGGGCCAAATACATATAGACATCCAGTGGCACCAGAATTATATATAGTGGGGAGATTCATAACGGATAAGCAAATACATATAGTATAGTATAAATTTATAGTTATATATATATATACATATATATATATATATATATATATATATATATATATATATATATATATATATATATATATATATATATATATATATATATATATATATATATATATATATATATGTGTGTGTGTGTGTGTGTGTGTGTGTGTGTGGGATTCGATCATATATTGAAACACCAAAATCTCTATTAAATCATTAATTATGCATGTTATGACAATTTTGCGATGAAAAATATAACGATAAGCATAAATGGTTAAAGGAACTAACATGTTTCAATTAAATTTTGCTCTGCGGCGTCTGAATTGCACCAAGTCATCAATAAGTTCATCCGTCGTAAACTCCATTGCAATCTCCTTTTCAATGTAAGTTATTATGAAATAAATTTGAGACATGGAAAATTAAACAAACCCATTTCACATTCAGCAAACTCCTACAAAAAGGGAAGTTTGGTTCCTTTGGGATCGTTTTCGCCACGCTTAGTGACGAGAAAAGACGAGAGGAAATGAAATGGAATTACTCGCTCATGATAATTATTGACTGTGAAATGAAGATTCCCTCACTAAATCGAGTATGCGATTGACACCAATAGTCAATGGGTCCCTAATCCAAAGCAAGGAAAAACACACAGCCTGACTGGGACTCTTGGGACTTACAAACGAATGTAATCAATCATTGCAGTACTTAGAGGAATCAAGCAACCATGCGTTTAGATCTACCATGTTGCTTTAGTACTGGAAGACTTGAAAAAGAATACCATAGCAGCTTGATATCCTTACAACGATATGCACAGAGATATTTTCCTTGCCAAAAAATAAAGAGAAAGAGAGGGAGGTGTAGATAAATATTTGCTCGGGTTTGACACTATGCTGGCAGAACATTGGGTGGGGCCATGGCCCCTGCTGGCCCCCCTCCCTCCGCCACTGCTGACATCCCATTCTAAGGATGCAAATGGATCGAATACGGACAGATAATATCTCTGCTATATTTGTTTTCATATTTTTTTCTCAGATGTGGATATGAATACAGATACCTCGGATATGGATACAAATATGAATAATATCGAATACAGATACAGATCGAATATGAATCGAAACGAATACGGTCACGACTATTTATGGGAACATAAAAACCCCTTAAACTATGCATCCAAAATCAATGAAAACACATAAATAGTTTATCTTGTTAAAACATTAATGAAATCTAAACAAGCATACGTATTTTTATCCACAATAGTCATACCATTGTACATATTTTAAATCTTCAAATGGCAGTTAATTTTTTCTAAAGTCCTAAATAATTTTTAATGGATTTGTACCATTTACATGTGACTAATAAATTAATTAAGAATTTAAATTTGCATAAGAATGATTTATTTAATCGGTACCAATTTTAATCTACCGACAATACTAAATTTATTTTTAATAAACATAAATATTTCCTAGTGGGTTGGTTGCAGTGGAGATGAGAAAGGCTGGCGTGGGCTGAGCAATGTTGGGTTGAAATCTCGGATATCCGAATCCGTATTATCCGGATAATCTGTATTCGTATCCGTATTCGCCGGATATCAGGCCTACTATATTCGTATTCGTTTCTGAAAAAAAAATTTGTATTTATTTCCGATCCGAGAATTATCCAAGAAAATCTGATCCGACACAATCCATATTCGTTTTCATCCGGATTGGTCGGAAACTATCCGATCCATTTTCACCCCTATCCCATTCAGACTCTAGCATCCAACGGTGCGTTGCGACATTTTTTACCTATATATATCATATTTATCGGTCATCTATGTAGCAAAAAATAAATATTTTTGTTGCTATATTTTTTGTTACGTGCAAGCAACAATTGGTAACATCAGTGTAACATTGAGATTTTTATCAAACATTTTTGTTGTATGTATAGCCGAGAAATGTTGCATCAAAGCGTACGATAAGAATACTCTTACGTTCTTCGTTTTTTTGTTGCATACATAGCCAAAAAATATTACATACATGGACGAAAAATATTGCATCAGGGCGTACGATAGGAGTATTCTCGCTGTTCTTCGTTTTTTTGATGCATATATATCTAAAAAATATTACATACATAGACGAAAAATGTTGCAACCATCCGATTTTTATAGGTTCCTTCGTACGTATAAACAGTAGCATTTCCCTTTCTTTTAATGTTGGGCGACCGCTTGGGTGAAGCATGTCTGGTTCCGTGTTGAAAGGTTTTTGTGTTGCTTGAAAATAGAATGAACGGCCGTCATAATACTAATAGACAAATTCCCTCGCATATGAACAACGTTTGGTCTAGAGGGGTGTGTGCCTTGCTATAGATGGGGCCTCCTTTCTTCGTCCTTCTCTTTGAGTTGCTTTTTTTTTTACGAAGTTCTTTTGCTTTTTTAACGATTATGTTTCTCTTTACTTCTCAGTAGGTTGCCATCTGATTTCTAGATTTCGATCAAGTTGTTGGGTTTTACTACTATCGTTTTATGTCTCGATGATGCTCCTCTTAATGAAGAAAAGGCAATGCCAATTTAGTGGGCTCTCTTTCTTTTAAAGTTCATTGACCACTTTTGGTTCTCTTTTTTTTTAGTACACCACTTGGCTACTCTTACTAGGTAAGGAATGTGTTTGGTTGTGTGTCGAAAAGCTCGGCGTTGCTTGAGAAAGGATCGAGTAACTCATACAGCACTAAAAGACAGACTGATTAACACATGGACTATTAAACGGCTTCAATTTTTAGATTAATTTGGTTTTCAGCTTATTTAAACAAAAAACCACTTAGGATGTATTGATTTCTAGTTTTGACTTATTTTGGTCTTTTGGGTTTTTCCATTTTTTTGCTTTTATTTTTTCTCTTATTTATTTGCATTATCCGTGACGATATAACGGTTTTTTTATTATTTTTTTTCTAGAAAAAGCTAATAGTTGCTACTACAGTACAATTTCAATTATAAACCAAAAGTCACTGTTAGAATCTTAAACCGTAAGCCAATTAAAACGGATCCTAGGTTGAGAGGTATGCATGCCCTTCACAGTGCCGTGAGGCCTCCTTCCTTTCTTCTCTTCCCCTGCATTTTGTTTTGTTTTTATAAAGCTCTCTTGCTTTTTTTAAGAGTTCGGTTTTGCTTTCTTTTTATGAGGATGCCAGATCTAGTGTCTTTTCATGTCGCAGCACTTTCTGGTCACTTTTCTCTTGATGCAGAAAGGACAATACCAGCTTGGTTGGCTATGGTTTTACTTTTTAATGTTGGTGGCTGTTCTTACTAGGCAAGGAAACATGTTTTGTTCCGTTACAAAGGCTCTTGTTGCTTGAAAATGGAATGAACAGCTCACATAATACTAGAAAGATAAATTGACTCTCACACATGAACAATGTTATGTCGAGAGGTGTCACCTCTATGTGACACGGGGCCTACTTCCTTCGTTCATCTCTGTTTTGCTTTTTTTTTTTGAAGTTCTTTTGCTTTTTAATATTTCTATATCTCTTTCCTTCTCTGGAAGTTTTCATCGCTGTTGGGTATTACTAGTTTCTTTTTCACGTCTCTGGCACTTTCAAGCTGCTTTTCTCTTTATGCAGAAAAGATAATGCCATTTTGGTTGGCGATCTTTTCTATAAAGTTGGGTGACTACTTGGCTATTCTTACTCGGCAAGGAAATGTGCTTAGTTCTTCGTTCGAAGGCTACCCGTTGCTTGAAAAGGAACGAGTATCTCACACAATATTAGGTCAAGAGGCGTGCGTGCGCTTCTCTGTGCTGTGCGGCTTCCTTCGTTCCTTTATGTTTTCGCTTTTCCCCTAAAGTTCTGTCGACGCCCAGAAGGCCTTCCCCTTCCGCAACATGGTAATGTATCAAGCATATGCCACACTAACCAGTAACAGTTGAACTCTGAAGAGGCATTCTGGTAATTTCTCAATTTGAAAAAAAAAATGAATGCTAGTGGGGCCCACCTGTCGGTGGGCCAACTAAGGAGATAGTCTCCTCCCAATGGGCCGATGCGCATGGGAGTGATCCTTCTGGATCTGGTGACTCCCTCGGATGCGACAGCGGCGGCCGAGTCATGGGGAGAAGGCGACGGAGGCGGCGTCGGCACGGGCGTTTCGGCGCTAGCCACACCGTAGCCCGCCGGACCCCCTCTCTCCGCTCCACTATAAAGCTCGGGCTCCTCCTCTCCATTGGTTATCCCGAATACAGTGAGCTTTCTTCCAGTCCTCTCTAGACTCTCGGTTGGCGATCTCTGGCCTTTCGGCTGTTGGCCGGTTCCCCGTGCTCCACTGGCAGCTAAGGGACTCGACCCTTGACTAGGGGTCTTGATTTGAGCTTGGACCAGGAGAACCATTGAGAGATTTGGAGTGTTAATTTGTGATTGAGTATTCTTGGCCGAAACACTCTTGTGGTCTTGTGCGGCAACCCCTACCTCAACTTCCACTTGGCTGCGGCTGAGACGAGAAGGACACTATATCTCCGGCGACCATTTCTTTGCTCGGTTTTGTGGGGTCATTGGTTTTCTAGGACATTGCGAATGCGTGCCTTGCCCATTTTGGTTACTTTAGGTGATTTCGAATATCACCGCACAATGAGTTTCATCTCAGTTCATTCTGTGATCTATTGTTACTGAATGATTATTGTGAATGGAGATGCATGAAGGAAGTGACATATGCTCTATGAAGCAACTGGTCTTTTACTGAGATTGGATCACAAATCTTGAGCTCAAGATTAGTAGTCCTTTCGGTTTTGCTAGAGTAGTCAGAATTCTATGCAGACTGTGATCACCTGTTCATCTCCTATAATCTGTTGGCTATCTTTTCTTATTGCATAACTTGTATAATGGGAGTTCATACTCTGTTAGTTTGTTGGCTGTAATATACATCTGTATAAGTGATCTTTTGTCTCTCTGACTGCTGGCCGAAAGCTCATAGATATATTTCCAGCGATCTTTTATGGATGCTTTATTGAGACTTTATCGGCTGGCCGAAAGCATATGTCAAGGAATGGTTCGCCGAGTACGCGAGCAGCGGGCGGGGCGACAAGGCGATGAGCTTCAACCTCGACAACAAGATCCTCAATGCTGTCGGGGCCACGCCAGTCAGTGTCGGTGTGTAGGCAGGCAGAACTAGTCCTCGATCTCGTGCTCATCAGCTCACGGCGGAAGGCCATTATATTATAAATAACAGGGGCACCATGGTGCCCAGACTCTATGATTGAGATTTTATATCCATGATTAAGACTTTTCATCCATGATTGATTCAACATGCTAAATCAATAACTTTCTTTCCAAATTGATGCCTTTTTAAAATAATGAATGTTAACAAGTTTAGGTGCCCTATTTCAGCGTCCTATGTATATCCTCTGTGCAAACGCGCAAACGGGAATAACACCAATCAAATGACCAAACCATAGTACGTAGGATATGGTGCAAATAAGAGAATGAGTTTTTTTAGTTCCAATATGATATCTGTGCAATTATGTTTGGAGGGTTCTGCAGCGCAATCGATTTCCAGTTTTCTATCCGATGTGTTGTCGTCGTTCATGCAGGTCGATCAAGCTGAGTTATAGCAGAAACGTTATCTGAATTTATATTACGATGGCACCAACACCGGTGTGGTGGCGCAGTTGTCTAGCGCGTGGGTCTCGTATCTAAAAAGCGAGTGATCCTGAGGTCGAGAGTTCGAGCCTCTCTCATCCCAAAATCTTTGCGGAGCGATGACGCGATTTGTGCCCAAGTGATTGGTTGGGTCCATCACAACCGTCTGATCTTACAGACGACATCGAGCACATCTGAGCTCTGCATTCTTTTTTTACTAGCTCGATCAGATTCCCACCGATAACCTGCGTTTTTCCTCTTTTTTTCTCTCCTAATAATCTACTAATTAAGCAAAATACATGTTGATCCAGTTGAACAAACGTGGAATAAGGCCTCCCCTGGGAACAAATGCCTGAGCCAACCAATGAATCCGCAAACTTCCTTTCCGCAAAAATCCCTAACCAACGCCCACCACCAATGTCGAATCTAGTAGAACCAATCTACACCAAGATTCACAGCCTACTACTTTGCCTGGATACAGCCAACCTACCTTGTATATCACATGAATTTCGACGCACGGGCAGTAAACAAGAAAACGGTAAAGAAATAAACTATAAGGAAATCTAGGCCTGGGCTTGAAGCCTTGGTCTATGGTAGGCACCTCATCACTAGGCTATAAATAGAGCGTACTACGGGCTATTTTGTATACGAAATCAGAAAAAAGCAATAAAGAAAGGTTAGGAGTTCTCTATATCTCTCTGTGTTTTCAATTTACTATTTTCTGTCTTTTGTGATTGATCTAGTTTTGCATTAGCAGATGAATCGATCGGACTGGTCGCCAGCGACGGTTCCTCAACACGTTATCAGCACGAATCGCTTCGGTGAATCGAAGGTAATCATCGAAGCACTAGTAGATTAAATTGCATGTATTTAGCAGATTTCGCTTTCTAGATTATTTTTCTGCGGTGCAAATCCGCTCTAATCTACCGCGAGTAGACTTGAAGTCGCTGGCACAATGTTGATCGGTAGATTACAGGAAAAGGGTAGATGATGATTGCGCTGTAGATTAAAAAATAGGGAAAAAGGGGGAAATTACACACGGCCGGCCCCGTAAGGCCACCGTGCGTAGATCTAGCCGCCAGCCTGCCACCGGCGCCACCCTGCATGTGCGGCTCGAAGTCGCTGGTCGCCGGCTCCACCGCCCAAAGCGTTGGCCGCCGGCTCCACCACCCATCACTGTTTGTGTGCCGCCCGAAGCGCCACCAGACCCCCTCACGCACCGCCCGGTCGCCTCGGCTCCCGCATGGCCGTTGACTGTGCCGCCTCGGTCTCCGCGCATAGCCTTACTCTCGCCCAGTCGCCTCGGTCCCGCATGGCTACATGTTAGGGACACGCAGTCCTACATGCAACAAATCTCATCAACTTTAGACCAACGGCTTATAACATCCATTCACCTATGCAATAAGCGCAAGGATAACACTGAAAATTTCTCATTTCTAGAGGTTTGGATGCAAGGTTTATGTACCTATACCCTCTCCACATCGTACTGCAATGTGTCCTCTCCGAAAGACTGGGATATGCATTGGTTATGAGATAGCATCCATAATCAGGTATTTAGAATCCATGACAGGAGATTTGCATACCGCCAGCTTCGTTGATTGCAAATTTGTGCCCAAGTGATTGGTTGGGTCCATCACAACCATCTGATCTTACAGACGACATCGAGCACATCTGAGCTCTGCCTCCTCCTTTTTTTTTCTCTCTACTAATTAAGCAAAATACGTGTTGATCCAGTTGAACAAACATGGAATAAGGCCTCCCCTGGGAACAAATGCCTGAGCAAACCAATGAATCCGCAAACTTCCTTTCCGCAAAAATCCCTAACCAACGCCCACAACCAATGTTGAATCTAGTAGAACCAATCTACACCAAGATTCACAGCCTACTACTTTGCCTGGATACACCCAGTCTACCTTGTAAATCACATGAATTTCGACGCACGGGCAGTAAAGAAGGAAACGATAAGCAGGTCGCCATCACCAGGTGCCACGGAGCTAAACTAAGTTCTTTTGCTTTTTTTAATGATTATGTTTCTCTTTACTTCTGTAACATCCCAAAAATGAAACTAGTGTAATTCTAAAAATTATATAAATATTTCAATTATTTTCCAGGTATCTCAAAATTTTTGGTGTTATTCGAATTTATTAATTTCGTTTCTTCCCAAAAACTCGGTTAATAAAAATCAAAACCTTGGAATCAAGAACCAAAATTGAAAAATTTAAAATCTAGAAACTCCAAATTCCCTTGGAAGCCTTGAATTAAAATTTAAAAATTGGAATCCTGATATTCAAAACCAAGAATTGAAACTGAAACCAATATAGAAATTTTCCCATCCAATTTGCATATATGAAAACTCAAGTTCTGAAATTTACGAATTATTTCTCAAAACTCGACAATCCTAAAATTTAATTGTTGAATCCAAAAATTTGAGCAAAGATTCAAATTCAAAATCTAATTACAAATCCAAATTCTGGAATTCCTAACATTCCCCAAAAAATTTATTGGGTCGGCCCGTTTTCTTTCTCTCCCCGGCCTACTTCCGCCCAGCCCGCTTCTTCTTTTCTCTTGGCCTTTGGCCCAGCCGGCGATGTCTCCTCCCTTCTCGTCCTTCTTCTTCCTCCCTCCTCTGTTCATGGGGCCCGCCACCCAGGCTGTCGACCCAGCCCGCGCAGCCCGATTCCGCTAGCCCCGCCCTCGGTTTTCCTTGTCACATCTGCGCCAGCAACCCTACCACTGGTCTAGTCCTGGCGCCATTCCCCTGCGCCTGCTGCGCTTCAATGTCGCTGCCCATGCCCCGGTGTTACTCCTCGCCTATGCCCAACATTACTCCACCGAGCACGCGCCTTCAATGCACCAGCGGACGACTGCCTTCCCCTCGCCTATAAGAAGGCTTGAGCCTCCCAGTGCCTTCCCTTGCCCGCCTTCTTCCTCCTTCAAGCTGAGCTCGCTCAAGCAGTGCTGCTGTGCTTGTGCCGGCCGTCGCCACTTCGTGTCGTTCCACTGCTCCAGCCATTCCCTCCCCAAATCGACTGTGTCACGGTGTGCCCCCGGATGTCTTCTGCCTCTGCTCACGGTTAATCGAAGAATCGTCGCCTAAGCACGCCGCACCCTTTCCGTCTTTGCTTTTGGCCGGCCACCGTCTTCTCCTAGGTCAGTCCCAGGCCAATTCGTCGCGATGAGAGCGGCTCCTTGGCACCCCGAAGCTTCCCTAATTGTCGGCCGATGCCCTCCATCGCCCGAGCTCTCCCGCCATGGTGACCCGACCACGCTGCCACCCGTGCATGTCGCCAGCCCGCCTCGGCCTTCCTCCGTTCACTTCGATCACTCAGGTGAGCTCCTGGCACCCTACTCGTGCTCATGCGCGCCCCACCTCCTTCCCTCTCTCTTCCGGCCGCTGGCGCCCCCATTTTCCCCTCACCGTCGGTCGCCTAGAACAGCCGCCAGCTTGTTTGAGCACCACCCCGGTCGAAGCCGCTGCCTCCCTGAGCCTCCTTGTTACCTGAGCAATCCATTTTGCTAGTTGTCACCGCCTCCCCGGCTGTCCCCCGCCGGCGGCGCCGTTGCCCCACCACGGCGCCTTCCCTCCTTTGTTTCGACTCTGCTCAGCCAAGAAGATGACCTCCCTCCTCCGCGTCCCTCTCTCTCTTCTGTCATGTGGGCCCAACTTGATAAATTGCATCTCTTTTCACCCTTTTGACTAAATGATGAAGTCATGTGTAAGAAATATTCATCCATACATTAAAATAATTTGTGGATAATAATGAGAATAAAAAATTACTATGAATTCATAATGAAAAAATTATGCAATTAAATTAAAAACTTAATTATGCAATTAAATTAAAAACTTAACACTGGTTAATTATATGCCAATTGAGATTAATACATTAATCCTGATGTTAAACTAAAACAAAAATATACATGATCTATTTTCAGATGACAAGAAATTGACATGGATTAAATGGGTGTGCATGTTAAAATCTAATATGTGAAACTAATTAAAGGATTCTCTTTTATAAATCAAAAGTGCTAGAATTTTTCTCCTAATAATTTAAGATGCCTGTTTGAAGCTTTATAAAGATAATTTCAACTTCTACTTTTGAACAAATCAAATACTAATAACACATCCTATCGAGAGCTCAAGTAGATCTAAATCTGTTAAGAAGAATAAAGATAATTGGTATAGCAAGATTTTGCCACATAAAATATTAACTATAAATTGCTCATCTCTAAAATCATGAAAACCACCTTTTCAAAAGTGCCTAAACTAATTGTAATAAAGGCTTCAACATTTATCTTAAAATGGTAAGATTTAAAATAACGGGTGTTTATGATTGAGAATTCTTGAACAAGAAAGAGTAATGATTAATCTTTGCCTCACACCCAAATCTCCTATCGCTATCTCACGATTTAAAATTTAATGGTTGAGATTAATTAATAATGAAAGAAATAGCTTTATCAAGAAGGTCCCTGTTAATTTATGACTCGCCCATCCAATAAAAGACAGACCATTAATAATAGATTGGTTAATCAATAAAATAATCAACCTTGTTCATAACAATAATTGGTTAAATGATTAACTCCATAATTTAATTAAGTTATTAAAAAGAATGATTCATTAAATTGGCAGTCACAATCTCAGATAAGTATTGCCTCATGAAATATCAAAGTTACAACAAGTAATTAAAATTATACTCATCTTATGTAGAACCTGCATCCTAAAATCACTAAGCCCTACCACTCAGCTATAATACCCAATATGGAAAATCTCTCCCATCTGTCTATAAGTCCTGCCTGACTCATAGAACATCCTTGATAAATATAAATCAATAAAAAGAAAAGTCATCAAATAAAAGATCAAGCCTTGCCTCTCCCGATCGGCTATATTTGGCCACTTTCTTTCCCAAAGTGGATTCCTATGGATACTTCTTCACCTTTAATCCTTCCCTATCCTAATTTTTCCCTCATGGTAAAGCTATTCAGACACCTCATTCTCTTGCTCAACTCAGCTACCGCTGTGTTTTTCGGTGCACTAGCTCGAATCATCCTTCTCTTCTCAAATCGTAATAAGTTTATAATTAAATTGGGCATTTAAAGTGTTTGGATTTATTTGGTCTCTCATTTCTTTGCCGTGTATTAGAATCTGAAGATTCGACAAGGCGACAGATTCGAGCAGATCAAGACTTGGGTAAAAGCGAAGACCAGGAATTTAAGATCACTGACTAAGAAAGCTTTGAATTAAAGCAATCAAGGCTGTGGTAAACCAAGCAACGCAAGTAATCACTTTGATCATGTTAACCCTACATTTTATGCAAAATTTATGTTCCTTTAACTTATCAACTTGCATGCCTGATTTATTATGCAAATATATGACCAAGCTTAATATGCCTGTTGTAGGGGTGGCCCCCACCTAAGCCCAGCAGGCCTGTTAAAAGGCTATAAGGTCCAAGGTGGAACATATGTAATGACTTAAATACCCCTGACGAGGGTTTACCGATGTAAGGGCACAATTGTAAAAGCACACCCCACATGAATATATATACTAAGGGAAGGCGACGGGAGGAGGCAGGACTTCTCCCAACTCTCCACTACCATATCTCTCTCTGTTTGGTCTGTAGCCACAACAGTTGGCGCCGTCCGTGGGGAGGACAGGAGCAAGCCCGAAGTCTGAAGATGGCACCAAAAAAGGCTTCGTCGTCGGCAAAGGGGGAGAAGGTGGCTATGGCGGAGCGGTATGCTGGCACTGGGGCTCCAGTGTTGGCCGACGCGGATGCGGTGGCCCTGGACACCGGCGCTCGCGCGGCGACAACCGACCCCGACACCACCGCCACGACGACTGACCCCGCCGCCACTACCGCGGTGGGAAGCGCCCTGCTGGAGGCCCTCCGCGCGTGCCAGAGGACCCTGGGGGACCTTCGCGGGACCGTCCGAGATATACAAGAGGCTCGGATCCAGCAAGTCGCGCCGAGGGTTGCGCCGAAGCTCACGCCAGAAAGGATAGACAGCCGCGTGCCGCTCCAGCGTGTTGATCTAGGATCCCCGCTCTCGGCGGATCTGCAGCAAGCGGCCTGGCCCGAGGGCTTCAAGTTCCCCAGCATCATCGAACCGTACAAAGGCGATACGGATCCGCGGGAGTTAGTGTGCGTGTACGAAACTGCAATCGAGGCCGCAGGCGGAGACGATGCCACGAAGGCGAAGGGACTCCCCCTCGCGTTGCAAGGAGCGGCGCTCTCTTGGTTCTTTACCATAGAGCCAAACTCCATCTACGCGTGGGAGCAGATCCGTGACCGCCTTCACAACAACTTCTAGGGGAACTACGTCGAGCAGGTCGATGCAGGCCAGCTCTTCGCGGTGAAGCAGAAGCCCTCGGAGACTCTCCGAGATTACTGCCGTCGCTTCGCAAAGATCCGTTGCCAGATCAGGGACGTCAACGAGACCACCATCATCAACGCGGCGGTGCAGGGTCTCCGCCCGGGTCCGTTGGCCGATTACAACGCAAGGAAGCCCATCAAGTCGGTGACAGCACTCTTCGACAAGATGGAGGAATACGCGCGGGCGGACGACGTGCTGAGGCACAAGAGCGACGACTCCGAAGGCTCTCGGGCGATGGGGCCGCCGCGCAAAGCGAGGATGGGGAGTGACTCCCCGAAGCGAGGCCACGCGGAGCCTCAGGAGAGCGCTCCCGAAGGCAGCGGTGCCGAGGAGGAGAGCGCAGGAGGCAGGCGTAGGCCCCGGCGTCACCAGCGCAGGCCGCAAAGAGCTCGCCACGTCCTCGGCATCGACCACGCCCTCCGAAGGCTTGCCCCCACCCCGCGAGGAGGGGCACAGGGATGGGAAGGCAGGCCGGGAGGCAACGACATACCGCGCGCGGAGCAAGAAATTTTACACCATGGCAAGTGGTGCGAGGTGCATGGTTACGGCGACCATTACACGAAGACATGCATCCAAGTTAGGGCGCTGCGACAAATGGCGGCCACCCCTCGGGCCCCGGCCCTTCGGCCCCCCGCCATAGCCCATACACACTACCTGGCGAGCAGCCCCCCACGAGCACCCGCTGTGGAAGGTGCGCAGAACCACACCGTCAGCGTCATTACCGGAGGTTCCCTATCAGGGGCCCCCGTGGCGCAGCCGCAGCTAGGGCTGCCGCCCCACAACATCACCTTCACCTCGAATGATGCCAGGGGCGTGGAGTTCCCCCACCAAGACCCTCTGGTCATTCAGGCCAACATCGCAGGCTGCGACGTCAGGCGCATCCTCGTCGATGGTGGAAGCTTCGCGAACATCCTGTTCGCGGAGGTCTCGATTGTATGGGAATCCCCCGGAGTCACCTGGCGCAGTCAGGAGCTCCGCTCCAAGGCTTCGGAGGTCAACCGCTGGAGGCCCTAGGACACATGTCCCTTCCAGTTACTTTCCGCCAGGGGGACAACGTCCGAAGCGAGAACGTCATCTTTGACGTCGTAGACGTCCCACATCCCTACAATGTCATATTGGGCCGACCCGCCATCAACCTCTTCGGGGCGGTCCCACATCACACCTTCTTGTGTATGAAGCTCCCCGGCCCGAAGGGTGTTATCACCGTCTTCGGCGACCAGGACCTCGCCAGACGCACCGAAGTCAGCAGCCGAAGTCCGCGTCGCCCAATGCACGTCCTTTCCGACAAGCTCGGCGATGCACCCTCCGCCCCGGGTTGGACGCCTAAGCCTCGCCCTGAGGGCGGAGTTAAAAAGATGCCGCTCCAAGCTGAAGGGCAATTTGTGTCCATCGGCGAGGGACTCCCACCGGAGGTCGAGCGAGACTTGCTCTGAGTACTTCAGAGCAACGCCGATATTTTTGCATGGTCACCAGAAGACATCAAGGGTGTGGACCGCGCCGCAATCGAGCATCGCCTGGCGATCCGCCCCGACGCCAAGCCGGTCAAGCAAAAGCTTCGCCGTATGAGCACGGAGCGGCAGCAAGCGGCCAAGGCTGAGGTGGCGAAGCTTCTCCGGGCCGGGGTCATTCGCGAAGTCCACCACCCAGAGTGGCTTACCAACCCAGTATTGGTCAAAAAGGCCAGCGGAGCCTGGCGCATGTGCATCAATTTTAGAGCACTTAACAAGGCGTGCCCAAAGGACAACTACCCTTTGCCGCGCATCGATCAGCTGGTCGACGCTACCGCTGGGTGCGAGCTCATGACTATCACCAAGTATACATGGCCGAAGACGACGAAGATGCTTTACAACAAGGAATCCACAGGGCGCATTGGCAAGTGGGCAGCTGAGCTCGCCCCGTTCGCCTTGACGTACGCCTCGCGAACGGCGATTAAATCCCAAGTCCTCGCGGACTTCATCGCCGAGTGGACCCCGCCGGTCCAGCCTGTCCAGCGGCAGGATGACCCAGTATGGACACTCAGCACGGACGGGGCTTACGGTGTCGCAGGGGCAGGCGTGGGTGCGGTGAATACCACCCCTGAAGGGCAGCGACTATCATATTCGACGCGCCTCGCCTTCCCCGCCACCAACAACACGGCCGAGTACGAGGCGCTCCTCTTCGGCCTGACCAAGCTCAAGGCCATGGGCGCGCACCGGGTGCTTGTCCGCACGGACTCGCGCCTCGTGGCCGGCCATGTGGACAAGTCATACCAGGCCAAGGACCCCGAGTTGGCGAAATATCTCGCAGCTGTAAGAGCGAGGGAGAGGCATTTCCTGGGCATCACAGTAAAAGCCATCCCTCGCGTAGACAACGAGCCGGCTGACGCCCTTGCGAAGGCCGCTAGCCAACAGTTGCCCCCCTGACGGAGCATTCTCCGAGGTATTATCGGCATCAGCCATCGCGCAGGACAACCGAGACGCGGCCCCCGTTCACCAAATCACCCAGCAGGGTGACTGGTGGGAGCCCATCTTTGGTTTCTTGCAGGGCATTGCGGAGCCGGAGCACGCCGCCGAGCTCCGGCGCCTGCAGTACCGTGCCAGGTCTTTCCAGGTCTTCGAAGGAAGGCTATACAAAAAAGGAGTCTGCACGCCCCTCCTGCGATGTCTCTCGCACGAGGCCGGCAAACAGCTCCTCGCAGAGATCCACGCGGGGCTCTGCGGGACACATCTGGCGCCGCAGTCGCTGGTGGGCAAGGCATTCAGGCAAGGCTTTTACTGGCCGACCGCCGCGGCCGACGCCCAGGATCTCGTGCGCTGGTGCCAAGGGTGTCAGTGGATGGCGCGCATCATCCGCAGGCCCCCAACGAGCCTCAACCCCATTCCCCCGGTGTGGCCGTTGGCACGGTGGGGCGTAGATGTTGTCGGGCCACTACCACGAGCCCCGGGAGATGTACGATTCGTGGTGGTTGCACTGGAATACTTTTCCAGGTGGCCAGAGGCTATGGCTCTGGCCAAAATAACTTCAGCGGCCATGCAGCGTTTCCTTTGGCAGAACATTATATGTCGCTTCGGTGTACCCAGGGAGCTCACCGTCAACAACGGCCTGCAATTCGACGCTGCCCCGTTCAAGGAGTTCTGTGACAGCATGGGCATCATGCTCCGCTTCGCATCGGTCGGCCATCCCCACTCCAACGACGCGGTTGAGCGGGTGAATGGCGCCATATCAGGCGTAATCAAGAAGCGTCTACTCGGGATGCCCAAAGGCAAATGGCCCTCTGAGCTTCATAGTGTCCTCTGGTCCCTCCGCACAACGGTGACGCGACCAGCGGGGTTCACACCGTTCAAGCTTCTCTTCGGCGATGAAGCGGTGACGCCCGAGGAAATCAAGGCAGGCTCGAGAAGGGTCCTTGTCCAGGCGCCGGAGGAGGAGCGCTGCTTGTCCTTGGACCTCCTCGACGGCGACAGGGTCAACGCAACCCAACACATCATGAAGTATGCTCGGCAGATGGCGCGCACTCGGGATCAGTCCATCTACCCGCGAAGGTTCCAGCCCGGGGATCTCGTCCTCAAAGTGGCGCTCCACGCGGAAACAATCGGCAAGCTGGAATCGAAATGGGAAGGCCCGTACATTGTAGTAGAAGCCTTGCCGAAGGGAGCATACCGCCTTGCTACGCTCGAAGGGCAGACCCTTCGCCACACATGGAACGCGGATAGGCTCCGGCGGTACTACGCGTAGTACGACGCGGAAGTTGGCAACAATAACCTCCCGTTGTAAGGTGCGTGCCCGCGCAAACGGGAGTTTAATAAAGCCAGTCCTTCCGGTTGCATTTGTCTTGCCCCTTCATTACCCATAAGGCTCTGAGGGCTCGCCCTCCGCGCTACAGTCCACGGACTTTAAATAAGACGTAGCGTCGAGGTATGCCTCCGCACGCGAGAGTCCACGGACTTTAAATAAGACGTAGCGTCGAGGTACTCCTTCGCACGCGAGAGTCCACGGACTATAAATAAGACGTAGCGTCGAGGTACGCCTCCGCACGCACCAGTCCACGGACTTTAAATAAGACATAGCATCGAGGTACACCTCCGCATGCGAGAGTCCACGGACTATAAATAAGACGTAGCGTCGAGGTACGCCTCCGCACGCGAGAGTCCACGGACTATAAATAAGACGTAGCGTCGAGGTACGCCTCCGCACGCACCAGTCCATGGACTTTAAATAAGACGTAGCGTCGAGGTACGCCTCCGCACGCGAGAGTCCACGGACTTTAAATAAGACGTAGCGTCGAGGTCCGCCTCCGCACGCGCGAGTCCGCGGACTATAAATGAAACACAGTGGGGGGACACCCCCACGCACTCCACGGAGTATAAGCAAGACACTGGCCCCAAAATATAGCATGCAACAGTACGTGACACTTCAGTTCATCGCAAACATATGGGGATCACGTCATTACAAACATGAGCATACAGCACACGCCAGGCCAACCGCTCAGTCTTCGCGCGGCGCCGACGGGCCCGCGCCGTCGTCATGGCATCGGGGAACTCCTTCAAGCCAGCAGAGAAGGTCCCCTCCCCCGTGCAGTGTTTGCTGCACTACAATCTTCGCCGCATCCTCCCCGATGCGGTTCCAGATCCGTTGGTGGAAATTCTGAAGGTCAGGCTCGACGGCGCGGACAGCGTCCGATATCGCCCCCGGCCGGCCAGGAAGATCCAGTTGAGGATTCGCCAGCTCATGGATGTGTCTACACCCATGCGTATGAAGCATGGCGAGGGCGCGGCACGCGCCGAGAAAGCCGCAGTTCTCGCCGAAGGTCTTGGTGCCGCGAAGAGCAACGCCTGCTCCCTCCTCGACCAGCCCGAGCGTCTCCATCAGGTCCTCTGGCCCGTGAGTAGCGTCCGGCACGTTGAAGCACAGATCTCCGAGGGTCTGGTTCAAAGACTCCATTGCCCTCCACGCCGACGTGGACGCGTCGGCCAAGGCACGGCTCTTCCCAGCAAGAGACTCGGCCAGCTGGGCCTTGTCCTCCTCAAGAGCGGCGATCTGCTGCAGAAAGGAGGCGCGTTCCTCTGCCGCGGCGCGCTTAACCTCCTCGGCCTCGAGTTGCGTGGCTGCCACGACGCCCTCCAACGTGCGAAGCTGTTCGTCCTTCGCCGCGTGAGCATCGTCCGAGGCACGAAGGCTGGCTTCTAGGGCCCTCCGCTCCCGGATGCGGGCCTGATCTAGGGCCTCACCGATGACAAGTGTCTGGAAGCAGCAATTAAAATTAGCAGGTGCCCAGAAGTACCCTGGAGCATGTGGTCACGCGTACTTACCCGTATCTCCGAGGCCCGCACCGCGAGCGCCAGGAGGTCCCCCTCGCACGACGACAACATCTGTTGATCAAAGCCGTCGCTGGCGCGCTCTGCGGCGGCATTGAGCACACGGAGTATCTCCAGGCGTGGAAGAAAGTCCAAGAGAACGAGCTCCGGTCCCACCGCGCCTAGGGTGGCGGAGGCTTCGGCCATTTCGACGACGGTAGATGCCTGCGGAACACCCGGCACAAGGTCCAGGGCTTCGCGCATACCCTCGTTGCTCGATCCTTCACCACGTCCGGGAGACTTCGTCTCGCCTGATGTCGACGGGATGAGCGAGCAAATCGGAGAGAGTTTCGCGAAGTCGTGCGCAGAAAAGGAGCTGCACCTACCTTCTGCCTCCCTCGCCGCGATAGGAGGTGGTGCCGGTTCGAACACCAATCGGGGGGCAAGCGCCTCGGTGCCTGGTCGAGGGGCCTCATCGGTCGCGCCAAGTGTCACAATCCTGCGGGCGGACCCTGCAACACCGTATCGGCCCCTCGGAGGCGACGGGGATTGGACCCGAAGATGTTTCGCCTGTGGCGCTACAAGCGACTCTTCCGCGGCGCCGCTAGTCGCGGTCCCCATCGCAACGACAGTTTCAGCCGCCCTGAGCATGTCCCCGCCGGCCACTGCGGGTGGCAGAGCACCGCCGACTACAGCTCTCTCGCCAGGCACGTCGTGCCCCGCCGGGTTGGCGGGCTTTGGACCAGCGATGGTCATGCTCCCAAGCCCGACGGTGTCGACCAAGGGTACCAAGGGATCCGGGACAGCGCGTTCTCCCGAACCTGTCTGGCCAGGTCCACCACTAGTCACATGTCCCGTCCCAGCAATGCCAGCCGCTGAGGTGGCGGGCGGGCTGGCCACGGCGGGCGGGCTGGACACGGCAACCTCGGAGCGAACCCGGGGCTGCGAAGCCGACGCCCCCGCTTGGCTGCCACCGCCACGGTTGCTCGGGGTCCCCGCGGGAGTCTCCGTTGGCACCGCGCGCTCGGGCACAGTAATGCCCAGCACCTTGCACGTGCGGTTTACCCGCCCTTGCTTCGCCGTCTTGGTCGCGGCTTCGCGTAGCTTGTGCTCCTTCAGCATGTACGGGCCAAGGAACACCATAGCCGCGTGCTCCGCGTCTTCCAGCCGAGCCACTGCGTAAAAGATAACAAGTCAGTCACGCGGGGATTACGCAGGCACAAAAGGGATGTGCATCAACGCTTCGGACGACTCACAAGGAGCGGAGGGCGGCAGTAAGCAAGACATTGGTGGGTAAACACCATCCTCTCGATCGTCGCCCGGTCGCGTGTACTTCCACCGGGCGGAAAGTGGCGCCGCCCCGTACATCGTAAATTCTTTGGCCAGGTCGCGCATGCTTAGCCGGCGAGCAACACCGGCGAGCCTCCATAACCTCTGCGCGTCGTCAGCCTCCGGCTCCAGGCGCGGCGAGCTGTTGAACGAGATCGGCCCGCCCCGGCATAGCAGGCCACTCGTGCTAGTCACGTGGTAATAAAACCACTGACGCGTCCAGCCGGACTCCCACTTTCCCAGGGTGGCCGCCGCAGGGAATAACGTCGTACACGACGTTCGCAGCACAAAATCCACGCCGCCAAAGTTGGATACAGCGTCCTCTCCAACTTTCTTCGGTTGGCAGCATACGTCGTACAGACGGCCATTGCTTTCTAAGATCGGGGCAAGAGAAACAAGGGGGGGAGCAAGTTGCGTTATTGTCAGCACGAAGCAAGCAGCGCTAAGCAACAAGCAAGCCACTACAGCGGTGGCGCCTTATAAAGCCCGCTCGCCTCCCCCCACGGCTAAAAGCACAGCCATATTAAGTTCCCGCCAGTTCGGCTACCCACGATATGGAAAGAGAAACCGTCGGCACTTGGGGGAGCGCCCCTGGTAGGTGGCCGGGCAGCGCGCAACACCAACACGCGCCCGCCACGCGTCCCGCTTTCCTGGGGAAGAGGCGAACGGCCGCGGCCACACAACCGCTCACATCCCACGACGCACCAATCGCAAGCCGCCGCGTGCCCCACCCGCAGGAAGGTCGCCTGCACGGAGGGACAGCCTGCCCCCTGACAGGTCAGGCGTCGGCCCGATTCCAGACGCCATTAAAAGCGCACTACCGCGCGCTTCTTGGGGGACAGAGCGCGCGCGTCTACCTCGACTAGGCGCCAGCTCCGCTGCCACCCGTTCGAAGGGTGAGGGACAGAGCGCGCGCACGCGTCTACCTCGACTAGGCGCCAGCTCCGCTGCCACCCGTTCGAAGGGTGAGGGATGGAGCGCACGCGCGCGTTGTAACATCCCAAATTTTTGCTAAAAAAAATTAAATAAATAATAATAATGGAATGAAATAAAATTTAAAATTAAAATAAGTATTTTTGTGCCCAAGTTTTAATCTTGGATTTGCTCTGAATTTCTGTCTTTGAAAAAGCCTGATTTGGAAAAGTATTTCAAGTGAAAACCCAAAAATAATATTAGATAATATGATATTTTGATTTTATATAAAAATTCTATGTCAAATTAAAAATTTGGAGTTATTTGAATTTTATTTGGTTCCCTGGATTTTTCTGGAGTTTGAAAATGTATTTTTGAAATTAAAAAGTATTTTAAAGTATGAAAATTAAATACCAACATTAGTTGGAAATAGTTTTTTAGTCCAAAATGTCCCCAGGAGATTCTAGGAATTTTTCTGGAATTTTTGGAGGTCATTTGGTATTTTTTCTGAGGCTTAATGGAATTTCTAGGCTTTTCTGAAAATCCAAAATCAATTTCCAAAAATTATTTCCCTCTCCCCTCCTCTCGCCGCCACGTGGGCGGCGGATCCTCTCACGCCGCCGCCATCCGGCCGTCGCCTCCTCCCACCTTCCTCCTCCTCCTCGCGCCACGTGTGCGCTCCAGATTGCGCCACGTCGCGCCCCGGCCCGATCCACCCCTCCGCCCGCACTCACTCCCGTGGCCGCCCGATCGCCATCCAACCGCCCGCACCTCTCCTCTTCCTTTCTCTCGCTGCCCCACGGACCCCAGCCGACAGCGCCTCCTCTCCGCCCCTCTCGCTGCGTGGGCCGGCGGTCGGGGCCGTCTCCCCGCGCCTCTTCTTCCACCTCGCGCCGCCGCCGCCAACCGCCTCCTTCGCCCTTCCCGCGTCGCGCCCCCGTCGCCTCCTCGCGTGCGCCGCCTCTCCGCGACGACCGCGCCACGCGCCACCTTCCCGCTTTCTCGCGCCATCTCCCCCAATCCTCCCGCAACCGCCGCCATGACCCGCTCGCGGCGAGAAATGCGCCCGACTCGCCCGTCGACGCCTATAAATACCACCCCGAGGCCGCCTCCTCCGCCCCACATCCTCCACTCCCTCGCCCTCCCGGCGCTCCATCGCCCCGCGCGTGCGCATTTGCCCCATTGCCGTCGCCAACGTCGGCGAAGCGACAGCCGCCCGCCCGGCCGTGTCGCTCCTCGCCGTCCCGCCCGCTCGCGCGCGCGCCCTCGCGCACTCGAGACCCCGCGCCGAGCCCTCCACCGCCCGAGCGCCGCGCGCGGAGACCCGAGCCACCGCCCTCTCTTCGCTGCCGACCACCTCGGCCGCCCTCGGTATCGCGGCCCCTACCCCGCGTTCCCCTCGGCCTCCTCTCTTTCCGACCATCGCCGGCGCGCCGTCCACGAGCTCGGCGAGGCTCGCCTCGGCGCTCTCGGCCGGCTCGCCACGCCAACGCCACGTGGCGCCACGCTTCTCCGCCACCTCGGCGCCACCTCACCCCGCCTGCCCGGGCCGGCGCCGACCTCTCCGTGCCACCTCAAGAGACCCTCCACTTAGTGGACCGGTTCATAGACCATGGGCCCACATGTCAGCCCCTTCCCCTCTTTTCCTGTTCAAAAATAATTCGGCGAAATGAAATTCCTCGCTGACGCAATAATTCAGATTTTCCTTTAGGAAAATAATTCCAAAAATCCTGATTTTCCATTTTCTCTCTTTTCAAACTTCCTGAGCAGTTCTTCTTCGTTCTAACTCCGATTTGGCCCATTCAAATTTCTAAATTCATAAAAATTCTCCTCTATCCATTTCTAGCCTCAATTCAAATATTTGAAGTCAATTTGAATTTATTTGAATTTGGTGGGTTATTTTAACGTGTAGACTTGACGATTCGGAAATTTCTTCGACGAAGATTCAAGCCAAGTTGAAGAGCAAGGCAAGTCACCCTCCTTGATCATGTTGATCCCAGTTTGCAAATAAAATTATGTTGTTTTAAACTATATTGCATGCATATTTATATTCAACGATTTCAATTCAGCTTTAAATTTAGTTATTGCCTACTTGTTAATTCCTCCATTGAATTTGAATTCCTCAATACCTTGTCACCCTAGATTCAAACTCTAGTTAATACATTAGTGTTGGCTAGAGGAATTTATATCAAATGCTTAGACCGCTTAGATATAATATTTGTTTTGGGATATCTTTCACATAAAATGATGACCTGCTTACATAAAATGATATGAACTCTTGACTTTGGTGAGTCAATGAGGTTTATGAAACTATTTTGAAAATAAATGTAAACTGGTTTAGACTTAGGCAATTGGTTAGAGTGGTGGGTGCGAGGCATGCCTGTTGGTTGGAGCCGCAGTGGTTGATTGTCGTGCACGTGGGTATGTGGTTGGGCCTGGTCGATTAAGGACCGTCCGTGAGCTCTTGTTGCAAAGTCCTTATCGTACTACCACATAGCTGGTATGGGACAGCCCTGGCTGAATAATTTGTGAAGTCCCAATGCTGAGTCAGTCGTAGGTTGAAAGTGAGCGTGGTTGGTGCCATGTGAAGTCTCACTTGGCGAGCGTGGTTAAGCCATGAGAAGTCTCGCCTAGGCTCAAGAGGGGTCCCGTGCCGTGGATTCTCTTCGGGGGGTGAAACCTTAGAGTTGGCTCGGCCAGTTGAAGGCTTTGCATTGTAAAGGCCTTGTCACGACTCCTTGCCGCACACCTAAGGAAGTGTGTAATCGCGTGGCACAAAAGGATGATTGTGTCTTGTGGGTAAAGCTGTACAACCTCTGCAGAGTGTATAATCTATCCTGGATAGCCGTGCCCACGGTCATGGGCATGCTGAGTAAAAGTTTTTCATGGATTAGATTTTGATTTTCAAAATGTTTTTGAAAACCTTGTGGGTAGATGGAACCCATGAGAGAGATTGAAGGCTTGTGGATGGATGGAACCCACGAGTGTTTGGAAACGTGTGGATGGATGGAATCCATACGTGATCTTTTGGAAAAGATGGTCCGGGTGTGATGCCCGTGGATAGGTTGGTGTATGGTCGGAGCCTGCACTGACGGTATTATTTTCTAACTCAAGTATTGTTTTTACTTATCGTATTAAATTCAGCAATTTCAATCTACTTATGGTATTTCTTAAATCTGTTTTATGCAAACTAACCTATGAGCCTTCCTTTGAAGCCTTTATCATTATGTTGCATTTTCCGGGTGACTTATGGAGTACAAGTTTGTACTCACCTTGCTTTTTCCACACGAGAAGGATGAAGTCGACTACGGTGAAGATCTGGGCGAATAGGCGCGCTTCTTATCGCCGCTTGCCTCGTGGGCGGGCTTGGGCTTCGCTATTTATCGCTTTGCTTCATGATTATTTTCTTTATTTATTTTGCCAATGGGCATTGATGTAAGATTTGGCCATAAGGCCGTACCTTTTATTTAATAAATAAAGTCATTTGTGCTTGGTATTTATCTTTGTTGTGACTGTGTGCACTAGCTGATCCTGGACTAGTGCGATTTACACAGAGGATCCAGAAGTCGTTACTCCGGGTTCCGACAAAGGTGGTATCAGAGCCATGACGATACTAAGACGCGACCGTAGGTATAGTAGAACAGTTTGACCCTAAGGACTTATTTTTAATAATCGTAATTTCAAAAGTTTTTCTTAATCTTACCTCTTAATCTTTGCTTATCCTTATCTCAATCCTTTCTTGTCTTTATGTCATTTTTGAAAAAAAAAACCTATTTCTTACTCTTCCCTTATTCCAAAACAACTATAGTTGGCAATCGTTGGAATTCTTCGTCACTTCAATCTTTGCCTTGAAGGATCGCGCTTTGTACCTCGACAGCCATGAAGAATGACACCAAGGCGACCCTTACCCCCCTTTAGGATAAGTTATTAGGCTAGTTAATAAAACGTTGTTATGAGTCATCAAGCTTTCTCTTTTGTCAGACCATAACTAATACTTATGAGTTTAATAAAGGTTTTAATAAAGTTGAAGTTTTGTTCTGGGTTGCGCAAAATATCCCCTATTCCCTCCTTTGCCTTGAGTCCCCTCTCTCCTAATTCTTAAAAGCAACCAGCAGATGGTGAACACGAGGAACAACAACAACAGCAACATGAATGGAGAACCAGGAAGTCAGTCCGTCCCGCCACCGGCAAATGAACCTGATTGGGCTCAAATGATGGCAAACCAGACTCAACTTATTCAACTTCTGACGCAGACCATCAACAACAATGCATCACCAGCTCCACTTGTGCCAGCTCAAGCTCCTCAATCAAGGCTATCAGAGTTTATGCGCTTGCGTCCTCCGACCTTCTCCAGCAGCACTGAACCCATGGATGCGGATGATTGGCTCAGAGCAATCGGGAAGAAGCTAGACATTATCCAATGCACTGATCGGGAAAAAGTTTTGTTTGCTTCACACCAGCTGCATGGACCAGCATCAGAATGGTGGGACACCTACACTGCCGCCCATGCCAATGCTCAAGAAATCACTTGGAATGAGTTCATGAAGAATTTCCGCAAAGCTCATGTTCCCACCGCACCGCCACTCAAGAAAAGGGAATTTCGAGCAACTGCGCCAAGGAAGCCGCACCGTCAATGAGTATTTGCGAAGTTCAACGAGTTGGCACGCTATGCACCTGAAGACGTCGCCACAGATGAAGCCAAGCAGGAAAGGTTTCTCGAAGGACTCAACGATAACATATCGGTTCAACTTCTATCCAATGATTACGCTGATTTCCACCAGCTGGTCAGCAAGGCGATTCGCCAGGAGTCCAAGCATCAAGAGATGGAGAATCGTAAGAGACGGATGTATGGTCAGCATGTGAACACCGGCAGCTTCTCCAAGGTCAGAAGAGCTCCACCTCAGAACAACAGATTCCAGCCTTCATCATCGACAGGAGAGTTAGTTTCCACTGACACGCTCCCAACACTGAAGGCAACCAAGTCTTGAAAGACCCGAACCCTGCAGCGGGAATCACTTGCTTCAACTGCCATGAGATGGGACATTACGCCAGCAATTGCCCCAAGAAGCAGCAGGTAGTGAAGAATGGTACCTCAGGAGCATCGACTGCCAACCACCTTCAGGAAGCAAATCGAGGGCCAAAGAAGTTTTTCAAAGGACGCCTGAATCAGATATCAGCTCAAGCCATGCAGAGTAAGATCCAAACCCATTTCTTTGCTAGCCAACCCGAATCTCGGGGACGAGATTCTTTTAAGGGGGGTAGATTTGTAACATCCCAAATTTTTGCTAAAAAAAATTAAATAAATAATAATAATGGAATGAAATAAAATTTAAAATTAAAATAAGTATTTTTGTGCCCAAGTTTTAATCTTGGATTTGCTCTGAATTTCTGTCTTTGAAAAAGCCTGATTTGGAAAAGTATTTCAAGTGAAAACCCAAAAATAATATTAGATAATATGATATTTTGATTTTATATAAAAATTCTATGTCAAATTAAAAATTTGGAGTTATTTGAATTTTATTTGGTTCCCTGGATTTTTCTGAGTTTGAAAATGTATTTTTGAAATTAAAAAGTATTTTAAAGTATGAAAATTAAATACCAACATTAGTTGGAAATATTTTTTTAGTCCAAAATGTCCCCAGGAGATTCTAGGAATTTTTCTGGAATTTTTGGAGGTCATTTGGTATTTTTTCTGAGGCTTAATGGAATTTCTAGGCTTTTACAAAATCCAAAATCAATTTCCAAAAATTATTTCCCTCTCCCCCTCCCTCTGGCCGCCACGTGGACGGCCAGATCCTCTCCACGCCGCCGCCATCCGGCCGTCGCCTCCTCCCACCTTCCTCCCCTCCCCTTGCGCCACGTGTGCGCTCCAGATTGCGCCACGTCGCGCCCCGGCCCGATCCACCCCTCCGCCCGCGCTCACTCCCGTGGCCGCCCGATCGCCATCCAACCGCCCGCACCTCTCCTCTTCCTTTCTCTCGCTGCCCCGCGGACCCCAGCCGACAGCGCCTCCTCTCCGCCCCTCTCGCTGCGCGTGGGCCCGGCCGGTCAGGGCCGTCTCCCCCGCGCCTCTTCTTCCACCTCGCGCCGCCGCCGCCCGCAACCGCCTCCTTCGCCCTTCCCGCGTCAGCGCCGCCCCCACGTCGCCTCCTCGCGTGCGCCGCCCCCTCCCGCACGACCCGCGCCCACGCGCCCACCTTCCCCGCCTTCTCCGCGCCCATCTCCCCCAATCCTCCCGCAACCGCCGCCATGACCCCGTCGCGCCGGCGAGAAATGCGCGCCGACTCCGCCCCCGTACGCCCCTATAAATACCACCCCCGAGGCCGCCTCACTCCGCCCCACATCCCCCTCCACTCCCCTCGCCCTCCCGGCCGCTCCATCGCCCCGCGCCGTGCGCATTTGCCCTCGCCGTCCGCTAACGTCGGCGAAGCGACAGCCGCCGGCCGGCCGTGTCGCTCCTCGCCGTCCCGCCATCGCCTTCGCCGCGCCCTCGCGCACTCGAGACCCCGCGGCCGAGCCCTCCACCGCCAGAGCGCCGCGCGCCGGAGACCCGAGCCACCGCCGCCTCTCTTGCTGCCGACCACCTCCGGCCGCCCTCGGTAACGCCGCCCCTACCCCGCGTTCCTCGGCCTCCTCTCTCTTTCCGACCATCGCCGGCCGCCGCCCACCGGAGCTCGGCGAGGCTCGCCTCCGTGCGCTCTCGGCGGCTCGCCACGCCACGCCACGTGGCGCACGTTCTCCGCCACCTCGGCGCCACCTCACCCCGCCCCGTGCCCGGTCGGCGCGACCTCTCCCGTGCCACCTCAGCAGCCCTCCACTTCCGTGGACCCAGTTCATAGACCATGGGCCCACATGTCAGCCCCTTCCCCCTCTTTTCCCGTTCAAAAATAATTCGGCCGAAATGAAATTCCTCGCTGACGCAATAATTCAGATTTTCCTTTAGGAAAATAATTCCAAAAATCCTGATTTTCCATTTTCTCTCTTTTCAAACTTCCCGGAGCCCGTTCTTCTTCGTTCTAACTCCGATTTGGCCCATTCAAATTTCTAAATTCATAAAAAATTCTCCTCTATCCATTTCTAGCCTCAATTCAAATATTTGAAGTCAATTTGAATTTAATTTGAATTTGGTGGGTTATTTTAACGTGTGACTTGACGATTTCGGAAATTTCTTCGACGAAGATTCAAGCCAAGTTGAAGAGCAAGGCAAGTCACCCTCCTTGATCATGTTGATCCCAGTTTGCAAATAAAATTATGTTGTTTTAAACTATATTGCATGCATATTTATATTCAACGTATTTCAATTCGGTTTTAAATTTAGTTATTGCCTACTTGTTAATTCCTCCATTGAATTTGAATTCCTCAATACCTTGTCACCCTAGATTCAAACTCTAGTTAATACATTAGTGTTGGCTAGAGGAATTTATATCAAATGCTTAGACTGCTTAGATATAATATTTGTTTTGGGATATCTTTCACATAAAATGATGACCCTGTTTACATAAAATGATATGAACTCTTGACTTTGGTGAGTCAATGAGGTTTATGAAACTATTTTGAAAATAAATGTAAAACTGGTTTAGACTTAGGCAATTGGTTAGAGTGGTGGGTGCAGGCATGCCCTGTTGGTTGGAGCCGCAGTGGTTGATTGTCGTGCACGGGGGTATGTGGTTGGGCACAGGTCGATTAAGGACCGATCTGTGAGCTCTTTGTTGCAAAGTCCTTATCGTACTACCACATGGTCGGGTATGGGACAGCCTGGTGAATAATTTGTGAAGTCCCAATCTGAGTCGAGTCGTAGGTTGAAAGTGAGCGTGGTTGGTGCCATGTGAAGTCTCACTTGGGCGGCGTGGTTAAGCCATGAGAAGTCTCGTCTAGGCTCAAGAGGGGTCCCGGTGCAGTGGATTCCTTACTGGGGTGAAACCTTAGAGTTGGCTCGGCCAGGTTGAAGGCTTTGCATTGTAAAGGCCTTGTCACGACTCCTTGCCGCACACCTAAGGAAGTGTGTAATCGCGTGGCACAAAAGGATGATTGTGTCTTGTGGGTAAAGCTGTACAACCTCTGCAGAGTGTATAATCTATCCTGGATAGCCGTGCCCACGGTCATGGGCATGCTGAGTAAAAGTTTTTCATGGATTAGATTTTGATTTTCAAAATGTTTTTGAAAACCTTGTGGGTAGATGGAACCCATGAGAGAGATTGAAGGCTTGTGGATGGATGGAACCCACGAGTGTTTGGAAACGTGTGGATGGATGGAATCCATACGTGATCTTTTGGAAAAGATGGTCCGGGTGTGATGCCCGTGGATAGGTTGGTGTATGGTCGAGCTCAGACCGACGGTATTATTTTCTAACTCAAGTATTGTTTTTACTTACTGTATTAAATTCAGCAATTTCAATCTACTTATGGTATTTCTTAAATGCTGTTTTATGCAAACTAACCCTATGAGCCTTCCTTTGAAGCCTTTATCATTATGTTGCATTTTCCCGGGTGACTTGCGGAGTACAAGTTTGTACTCACCTTGCTTTTTCCACACAGAGAAGGATGAAGTCGACTACGGTGAAGATCTGGACGAATAGGCCGCGTCTTACTGTCGTTTGCCTGTGGGCAGGCTTGGGCTTCGCTATTTATCAGTTTGCTTCCGCAGTTATTTTCTTTATTTATTTTGCCAATGGGCATTGATGTAAGATTTGGCCATAAGGCCGTACCTTTTATTTAATAAATAAAGTCATTTGTGCTTGGTATTTATCTTTGTTGTGACTGTGTGCACTAGCTGATCCTGGACTAGTGCGATTTACACAGAGGATCCAGAAGTCGTTACTCCGGGTTCCGACAAAGGTGGTATCAGAGCCATGACGATACTAAGACGCGACCGTAGGTATAGTAGAACGGTTTGACCCTAAGGACTTATTTTTAATAATCAGTAATTTCAAAAGTTTTTCTTAATCTTACCTCTTAATCTTTGCTTATCCTTATCTCAATCCTTTCTTGTCTTTATGTCATTTTTGAAAAAAAAACCTATTTCTTACTCTTCCCTTATTCCAAAACAACTATAGTTGGCAATCGTTGGAATTCTTCGTCACTTCAATCTTTGCCTTGAAGGATCGCGCTTTGTACCTCGATAGCCATGAAGAATGACACCAAGGCGACCCTTACCCCCCTTTAGGATAAGTTATTAGGCTAGTTAATAAAACGTTGTTATGAGCTGTCAAGCTTTCTCTTTTGTCGGCAGCCATAACTAATACTTATGAGTTTAATAAAGGTTTTAATAAAGTTGAAGTTTTGTTCTGGGTTGCGCAAAATATCCCCTATTCCCTCCTTTGCCTTGAGTCCCCTCTCTCCTAATTCTTAAAAGCAACCAGCAGATGGTGAACACGAGGAACAACAGCAACAGCAACATGAATGGAGAACCAGGAAGTCAGTCCGTCCCGCCACCGGCAAATGAACCTGATTGGGCTCAAATGATGGCAAACCAGACTCAACTTATTCAACTTCTGACGCAGACCATCAACAACAATGCATCACCAGCTCCACTTGTGCCAGCTCAAGCTCCTCAATCAAGGCTATCAGAGTTTATGCGCTTGCGTCCTCCGACCTTCTCCAGCAGCACTGAACCCATGGATGCGGATGATTGGCTCAGAGCAATCGGGAAGAAGCTAGACATTATCCAATGCACTGATCGGGAAAAAGTTTTGTTTGCTTCACACCAGCTGCATGGACCAGCATCAGAATGGTGGGACACCTACACTGCCGCCCATGCCAATGCTCAAGAAATCACTTGGAATGAGTTCATGAAGAATTTCCGCAAAGCTCATGTTCCCACTGGCACCGTCACTCTGAAGAAAAGGGAATTTCGAGCACTGCGCCAAGGAAGCCGCACCGTCAATGAGTATTTGCAGAAGTTCAACCAGTTGGCACGCTATGCACCTGAAGACGTCGCCACAGATGAAGCCAAGCAGGAAAGGTTTCTCGAAGGACTCAACGATAACATATCGGTTCAACTTCTATCCAATGATTACGCTGATTTCCACCAGCTGGTCAGCAAGGCGATTCGCCAGGAGTCCAAGCATCAAGAGATGGAGAATCGTAAGAGACGGATGTATGGTCAGCATGTGAACACCGGCAGCTTCTCCAAGGTCAGAAGAGCTCCACCTCAGAACAACAGATTCCAGCCTTCATCATCGACAGGAGAGTTAGTTTCCACTGACACCGCTCCCAACACTGAAGGCAACCAAGTCTTGAAAGACCCGAACCCTGCAGCGGGAATCACTTGCTTCAACTGCCATGAGATGGGACATTACGCCAGCAATTGCCCCAAGAAGCAGCAGGTAGTGAAGAATGGTACCTTAGGAGCATCGACTGCCAACCACCTTCAGGCAGCAAATCGAGGGCCAAAGAAGTTTTTCAAAGGACGCCTGAATCAGATATCAGCTCAAGCCATGCAGAGTAAGATCCAAACCCATTTCTTTGCTAGCCAACCCGAATCTCGGGGACGAGATTCTTTTAAGGGGGGTAGATTTGTAACATCCCAAATTTTTGCTAAAAAAAATTAAATAAATAATAATAATGGAATGAAATAAAATTTAAAATTAAAATAAGTATTTTTGTGCCCAAGTTTTAATCTTGGATTTGCTCAATTTCTGTCTTTGAAAAAGCTGATTTGGAAAAGTATTTCAAGTGAAAACCCAAAAATAATATTAGATAATATGATATTTTGATTTTATATAAAAATTCTATGTCAAATTAAAAATTTGGAGTTATTTGAATTTTATTTGGTTCCCTGGATTTTTCTGGAGTTTGAAAATGTATTTTTGAAATTAAAAAGTATTTTAAAGTATGAAAATTAAATACCAACATTAGTTGGAAATATTTTTTAGTCCAAAATGTCCCCGTGAGATTCTAGGAATTTTTCTGGAATTTTTGGAGGTCATTTGGTATTTTTCCGAGGCTTAATGGAATTTCTAGGCTTTTCTGAAAATCCAAAATCAATTTCCAAAAATTATTTTCCTCTCCCCCTCCCTCTGGCCGCCACGTGGACGGCCAGATCCTCTCCACGCCGCCGCCATCCGGCCGTCGCCTCCTCCCACCTTCCTCCCCTCCCCTTGCGCCACGTGTGCGCTCCAGATTGCGCCACGTCGCGCCCCGGCCCGATCCACCCCTCCGCCCGCGCTCACTCCGTGGCCGCCCGACGCCATCCAACCGCCCGCACCTCTCCTCTTCCTTTCTCGCGCTGCCTCGCGACCCCAGCCGACGGCGCCTCCTCTCGCCCCTCTCGCTGCGCGTGGGCCCGCCGGTCGGGCCGTCTCCCCGCGCTCTTCTTCCACCTCGCGCGCCGCCGCCGCAACCCTCCTCCGCCCTTCCCGTCGGCGCGCCCCCACGCCGCCTCGCGCGCGCCGCCTCTCCGCACGACCCGCGCCACGCGCCACCTTCCCCGCCTTCTCCGCGCCATCTCCCCCAATCCTCCCGCAACCGGCGCCATGACCCGTCGCGCGGCGAAATGCGCGCGACTCCGCCCCGTCGCCGCCTATAAATACCACCCCGAGGCCGCCTCACTCCGCCCCACATCCCCTCCACTCCCTCGCCCTCCCGGCCGCTCCATCGCCCCGCACTGCGCATTTGCCCTCGCCGCTGCCGCTAACGCCGGCGAAGCGACAGCCGCCGCCCGGCGTGTCGCTCTCGCTGTCCCGCCATCGCCGCGCCGCGCCTCGCGCACCTCGGAGACCCCGCGGCCGAGCCCCTCCACCGCCAGAGCGCTGCCCCGCCGTGAGACCCGAGCCACCGCCGCCTCTCTTCGCTGCCGACCACCTCCCGGCCGCCCTCGGTAACCGCCGCCCCTACCCCCGCGTTCCCCTCGGCCTCCTCTCTCCTTTCCGACCATCGCCGGCCGCCGCCGTCCACCGGAGCTCCGGCGAGGCTCGCCTCCCGTGCGCTCTCCGGCCGGCTCGCCCACGTCAACGCCACGTGGCGCCACGTTCTCCGCCACCTCGGCGCCACCTCACCCCGCCCGTGCCCAGTCAGCGCCCGACCTCTCCCGTGCCACCTCAGCAGCCCTCCACTTCCGTGGACCCAGTTCATAGACCATGGGCCCACATGTCAGCCCCTTCCCCCTCTTTTCCCGTTCAAAAATAATTCGGCCGAAATGAAATTCCTCGCTGACGCAATAATTCAGATTTTCCTTTAGGAAAATAATTCCAAAAATCCTGATTTTCCATTTTCTCTCTTTTCAAACTTCCCGGAGCCCGTTCTTCTTCGTTCTAACTCCGATTTGGCCCATTCAAATTTCTAAATTCATAAAAAATTCTCCTCTATCCATTTCTAGCCTCAATTCAAATATTTGAAGTCAATTTGAATTTATTTGAATTTGGTGGGTTATTTTAACGTGTAGACTTCGACGATTCGGGAAATTTCTTCGACGAAGATTCAAGCCAAGTTGAAGAGCAAGGCAAGTCACCCTCCTTGATCATGTTGATCCCAGTTTGCAAATAAAATTATGTTGTTTTAAACTATATTGCATGCATATTTATATTCAACGTATTTCAATTCAGTTTTAAATTTAGTTATTGCCTACTTGTTAATTCCTCCATTGAATTTGAATTCCTCAATACCTTGTCACCCTAGATTCAAACTCTAGTTAATACATTAGTGTTGGCTAGAGGAATTTATATCAAATGCTTAGACTGCTTAGATATAATATTTGTTTTGGGATATCTTTCACATAAAATGATGACCCTGTTTACATAAAATGATATGAACTCTTGACTTTGGTGAGTCAATGAGGTTTATGAAACTATTTTGAAAATAAATGTAAAACTGGTTTAGACTTAGGCAATTGGTTAGAGTGGTGGGTGCAGGCATGCCCTGTTGGTTGGAGCCGCAGTGGTTGATTGTCGTGCACAGGGGTATGTGGTTGGGCCTGGGTCAGATTAAGGACCGGTCTGTGAGCTACTGTTGCAAAGTCCTTATCGTACTACCACATGGCTGGTATGGGACAGCCCTGGCTGAATAATTTGTGAAGTCCCAATCTGAGTCGAGTCGTAGGTTGAAAGTGAGCGTGGTTGGTGCCATGTGAAGTCTCACTTGGGCGAGCGTGGTTAAGCCATGAGAAGTCTCGTCTAGGCTCAAGAGGGGTCCCGTGCAGTGGATTCCTTCGGGTGAAACCTTAGAGTTGGCTCGGCCAGGTTGAAGGCTTTGCATTGTAAAGGCCTTGTCACGACTCCTTGCCGCACACCTAAGGAAGTGTGTAATCGCGTGGCACAAAAGGATGATTGTGTCTTGTGGGTAAAGCTGTACAACCTCTGCAGAGTGTATAATCTATCCTGGATAGCCGTGCCCACGGTCATGGGCATGCTGAGTAAAAGTTTTTCATGGATTAGATTTTGATTTTCAAAATGTTTTTGAAAACCTTGTGGGTAGATGGAACCCATGAGAGAGATTGAAGGCTTGTGGATGGATGGAACCCACGAGTGTTTGGAAACGTGTGGATGGATGGAATCCATACGTGATCTTTTGGAAAAGATGGTCCGGGTGTGATGCCCGTGGATAGGTTGGTGTATGGTCGGAGCCTGCACTGACGGTATTATTTTCTAACTCAAGTATTGTTTTTACTTACTGTATTAAATTCAGCAATTTCAATCTACTTATGGTATTTCTTAAATGCTGTTTTATGCAAACTAACCCTATGAGCCTTCCTTTGAAGCCTTTATCATTATGTTGCATTTTCCCGGGTGACTTGCGGAGTACAAGTTTGTACTCACCTTGCTTTTTCCACACAGAGAAGGATGAAGTCGACTACGGTGAAGATCTGGACGAATAGGCCGCGTCTTACTGTCGTTTGCCTGTGGGCAGGCTTGGGCTTCGCTATTTATCAGTTTGCTTCCGCAGTTATTTTCTTTATTTATTTTGCCAATGGGCATTGATGTAAGATTTGGCCATAAGGCCGTACCTTTTATTTAATAAATAAAGTCATTTGTGCTTGGTATTTATCTTTGTTGTGACTGTGTGCACTAGCTGATCCTGGACTAGTGCGATTTACACAGAGGATCCAGGGGTCGTTACTCCGGGTTCCGACACGCGTCTACCTTGACTAGGCGCCAGCTCCGCTGCCACCCGTTGGAAGGGTGAGGGACGGAGCGCGCGCGCGTCTACCTCGACTAGGCGCCAGCTCCGCTGCCACCCGTTCGAAGGGTGAGGGACGGAGCGCGTGGCGTCTACCTCGACTGGCGCCCGGCTGCCGCCACCCGCTCGAAGGGTGAGGGACGGAGCGCGCGCGTCTACCTCGACCAGGCGCCGGCTCGCGCCACCCGCTCGAAGGTGAGGGACGGAGCGCGCGCGCGTCTACCTCGACTAGGCGCCAGCTCCGCTGCCACCCGTTCGAAGGGTGAGGGACGGAGCGCGCGCGCGTCTACCTCGACTAGGCGCCAGCTCCGCTGCCACCCGTTCGAAGGGTGAGGGACGGAGCGCGCGCGCGTCTACCTCGACTAGGCGCCAGCTCCGCTGCCACCCTTTCGAAGGGTGAGGGACGGAGCGCGCGCGTCTACCTCGACTAGGCGCCAGCTCCGCTGCCACCCGTTCGAAGGGTGAGGGACGGAGCGCGCGCGCGTCTACCTCGACTGCGGAGCACTCGCGCATCTGCCTCAACTGCCAGCCAGGCATCGGCTTCGGTATTATACCCCGGACCCCGCAAGATCGGAGAAGTTCACAGGCCGCAGGGACGGAGGGGGCCAAAGGACTCGGCGACATGGCTTCGGCCCTGTGAAGCCCTTAACCATAAGAGGCTCCTGTTGTAGGGGTGGCCCCCACCTAAGCCCAGCAGGCCTGTTAAAAGGCTATAAGGTCCAAGGTGGAACATATGTAATGACTTAAATACCCCTGACGGGGGTTTACCGATGCAAGGGCACAATTGTAAAAGCACACCCCACGTGAATATATATACTAAGGGAAGGCGACGGGAGGAGGCAGGACTTCTCCCAACTCTCCACTACCATATCTCTCTCTGTTTGGTCTGTAGCCACAATAATGCCATTCCTTCACACTTGAATCACCTGACCATTGTCACCCTAGATGTTAATGATAACTTTACTAGTTACAGATCATATTAAAATGCTATGCTAGTCATATCAAGTCCTGGGCACTAGTTGCCTAGATCATCAATCTTTAAAACAAAGAATTTGTTTTAGGACAGTCACGGGATGTATGTGACTGAATATTTTGCAACAACTTATTTTATGCTTCTCACAATCCTAAAAACCTGCCATACCTGTCTGGGCGGGTGGTAAGAGTGGTGGGTGCGGAGGCAGCACGAGAATCTGTGGTTTGTGGATTGAACCGCCCGGACGTATTAAGGACTTAATCCTGTGATGACCTCTCCATGTAAAATAGTACTACCACAAGCTGGCAAAGTATAGGATGGGCTGAATAATTTACCAGACCCTCTAGTCATCTCATGGAAGACTGGTGCAGGTTGATAATAAAAATCTAGTTGGGATGGGACACCGAGTAAACATGACGTTGCCAAGACTAGCGTTCGAGGAGAGTGTAGTCCGTCTGCGCTACTCTATGGTGCACATCCCATGCAACATATGGACCCACTGGGTGTGGGGGCAACCCCATATGGGTGAGGTGCTAAAGGGCGAGGTATTGTAAAGGTCTCGTGACGATCTCTCGATCCACGTGACTAAGGAATCGCGTAGGTCCGTCGGGTTGATTGTCTCTTGTGGGTAAAAATGTACAAACCCTACAGAGTATAAAACTATTCAAACAGACATGCCCACGATCAAGGGCGGACATGGAAACTTTCTCGAGTTAGTTCTATTTCAAAACTTTTGAGGGTGGGAAGAAAACTGTCAGGCGGATGTAAACCTGGCTTGGAAAATTTTCCTGGAGGGACGTACTCCAACATTGTTGATAAGGTGGAAGTAAACTAATGATCAAAGGCTAGCATAGGTGGATGGAACCTACACCGCTATAAATACTGCATAAATTCAAACTCTTTAACGCATATTTGTAAAACGCCAAGTCTTAGAAATTTTAATTATGATTATTGCAAATATCGCATTAAGCAAATACAAGAACCTCAAGCCTCAATTGATAGCCTTGCATCTATTATTATTGCATTTGTGTGGTGGCTTGCTGAGTATTATCGTACTCACTCTTGCTTAATCACCATTACTCAGTCAGAAACAAAAGAAAGCCAAGCCCTGTGGTGCTAAAATGGGGTAGACGGTGCTGACAGACGAAGAAGCCATGGACTAGGTCGCGAACCCCAGTTGGTTGCTTGTGGGCAAGTCCTGTAGGTCCCACCTGTGTGAAGTTTCCGCTGTTGCATTTTATTGTTTTCGTCCTATTCGGCCCATGAGTAAATTATTACTGTATTATTTACGCTTCAGCATGACATGTTTTTGATATACAGTAATATATCTATGAGCACTATCTACTGTTCCAGCGAATAGTACAATGGAATCATAGAGGATGTGAATTTGCTATCAGTAGGTTGTCATCTGATTTCTAGATTTTGGTCAAGTTGTTGGGTTTTACCACTATCTTTTTATGTCTCGATGCTCCTCTTAATGAAGAAAAGGCAATGCCAATTTAGTGGGCTCTCCTTCTTTTAAAGTTCGTTGACCACTTTGCTACTCTTTTTTTTTAGTACACCACTTGGCTACTGTTACTAGGTAAGGAATGTGTTTGGTTGTGTGTCAAAAAGCTTGGCGTTGCTTGAGAAAGGATCGAGTAACTCATACAGCACTAAAAGACAAACTGACTAACACATGGGCAATGTTACTCCGCTTTAAACGGCTTCAATTTTTAGATTAGTTTGGTTTTCAGCTTATTTAAATCAAAAATTATTTGGAACTCATTGATTTTTAATTTTGACTTATTTGGGCCTTTTGGGGTTTTTCAGCTTTTTTGCTTTTATTTTTTTCTTATTTATTTGTATTATCTGTGACGATATAACAGTTTTTTTTTTATTTTTACAAAAAACTAACAGCCGCTACAATACAATTTTAGTTATAAACCAAAGCCACAGTTAGAATTTTAAACCATAAACCAATTAAAATGGGGCCTAGGTTGAGAGATATGCATGCGCTTCACGGTGCTGTGAGGCCTCCTTCCTTTCTTCTCTTCCCCTGCATTTTGTTTTGTTTTTATAAAGCTCTCTTGCTTTTTTTAAGAGGTCGGTTTTGCTTTCTTTTTATGAGGATGCCAGATCTAGTGTCTTTTCATGTCGCAGCACTTTCTGGTCACTTTTCTCTTGATGCAGAAAGGACAATACCAGCTTGGTTGGCTATGGTTTTACTTTTTAATGTTGGTGGCTGTTCTTACTAGGCAAGGAAACATGTTTTGTTCCGTTACAAAGGCTCTTGTTCCTTGAAAATGGAATGAACAGCTCACATAATACTAGAAAGATAAATTGACTCTCACACATGAACAATGTTATGTCGAGAGGTGTCACCTCTATGTGACACGGGGCCTACTTCCTTCGTTCATCTCTGTTTTGCTTTTTTTATTTTGAAGTTCTTTTGCTTTTTAATATTTTTATTTCTCTTTCCTTCTCTCGAAGTTTTCATCGCTGTTGGGTATTACTAGTTTCTTTTTCACGTCTCTGGCACTTTCTAGCTGCTTTTCTCTTTATGCAGAAAAGATAATGCCATCTTGGTTGGCTATCTTTTCTATAAAGTTGGGCGGCTACTTGGCTATTCTTACTAGGCAAGGAAATGTGCTTGGTTCTTCGTTCGAAGGTTACCTGTTGCTTGAAAAGGAACGAGTATCTCACACACAATGTTATGTCAAGAGGCGTGTGTGCTCTTCTCTGTGCTGTGCGGGCTTCCTTCGTTTTGCTTTTCCCCTAAAGTTCTGCTTAGGAGTTATGTTCCTGCGGTTTTTTTAGGAGTTCTGTTTCTATTTCCTTCTTGGGAGGTTGTCATCTGATTTCTGGGTTTATACTAATTTCTGTTGAGGAACCGTCGCTGGTGACCAGTCCGATCGATTCCTCTACTTAGAACGAAACGAATCAATCACAGAAGACAGAATAATAGATTGAAATCACATAGAGAGATAGAGAGAACTCCTGGTCTTTCTTTATTAATTTCTGATTGCATGTATACCAAATATGCCGGTACGGCTACCTATTTATAGTCTCCGGTGAGATGCCCATCATGGGCCAGGGCTGTTGGCCCAGGCCCAGGTTTCCTAACACTCCCTCTTGGGCACTCACCCTACACGTTCATGCCTCATTAAAACTCCATAAAAACCCCGTGGAAAAAATTTGGAGAAAGAGTACATGATACATGATATATTGCGATGCACGAATTGCCTCATTAAAAACCTTGGTCGAGAAACTTCAGGAAAACTCGTCAAGGGAAAAAGAGTACAATTCATCTAATTTCATTCAATCTTCAGGACTTATTCCTTTGGGTACTTGATCTTCATAATCAAGATTTACTAACGAACTTGAGAGAATTCTCCCTCTGAATGCTGCACTTGTCTAAGTCTTATCATTCCAATTCCTCGCACACACCTTTCAAAGCTTGATGCAGGGAGTGATTTAGTAAATAAATCTGCCAGATTTTCACATGACTTAGTATGCAATACTTTAATCTCGTTTATCTTTTGCAATTCATGAGCATAAAAGAACTTGGGTTGATGTGCTTTGTGATGTGACTCTTCACATTGCCCGTCTGCACTTGTGCAACGCAAGCTGCATTATCTTCATAGCTAATTGTGGGCGTTTGCACAATATTCATTCCACATGACTGCTAGATGTGGTGAACCATTCGACGGAGCCAAGCGCACTCTCGTGCAGCTTCATACAGCACTATAATTTCTAAGTGGTTCATCGAAGTCATTACGAGACTTTGCTTAGATGATTTCCAGAAAATTGCAGTTCTAACACACAGGAATACATAGCCTGTTTGTGACCTTGCGGTATGCGGGTCAGACAGATACCTGGCATCTGCATAGCCAATCAAGTTCAGATCTTGATTCTTTCTGTAGAATAATCCAAGGTCCTTGCTTTCTTGGAGATATCGAAAGATGTCCTTTATACCATACCAATGCCTTTTGGTAGGTTCTGCACTGTACCTTGCTAATAGATTCACGGCAAATGCAATGTCCGGTCTAGTGCAGTTTGCTAAATACATGAGTGCTCCCACTGCACTCAAGCATGGGAATTCCGGTCCCAGGACTTCCTCCCCCTCTTCTCTAGGTCGGAAAGGATCTTTTTCTTGCTGTAAAGACCTCCTGATCATCGGTACTTTCGATGGGTATGCCTTCTCAAAGCCAAACCTTTCTAGCACCTTCTGGGTGTAGGCCGACTGATGTACCAATATTCCTTCAGGGACATGCTCAAGCTGCAGGCCTAAGCAGAATTTGGTCTTGCCCAATCTTTCATTTCGAATTCTGACTCTAAGTCGGAGCTTACTTCTTTTATGTCTTCAATTGTCCCGATGATGTTCAGATCATCTACATATACCGAGATTATACAGAATTCATTCTGGGATCGCCATATAAACACAAGGACAGTCTTCATTGTTCGTGTAGCCTTTTATGCAGAGAAAGTCATTTAAGCAATTATACCACATTCTTCCAGATTGCTTAAGTCCATATAGTGACTTTCTGAGTTTCACACTGTACAGATTTCTATTTGCTCTGTCTTGGTTCGAGAGAGGGATTCCTTCAGGGACTTTCATATAAATCTTCGAATCCAAGTTTTCATAAAGGTATGCAGTTACAACATCCATCAATTTCATTTCTAAATTCAAGTTCACTGCCATTGATATCAAGTATCTAAAGGTAATTCCATTCATGACTAGGGAGTAGGTTTCTTCATAATCAACTCCAAGACGTTGAGTGAAACCTTGTGCTACCAGTCTTGCTTTGTATCTCACCACTTCATTTCTTTCATTTCTCTTTCGAACAAATATCCACTTGTGCCCTACAGGGTGTACATGGGGAGGTGTGCGATATACGGGCCCAAACACCTCTCTTTTGTTCAGAGATAGCAATTCAGTTTCTATTGCCTTCTTCCAATCTTCCCAATCTAATCTTTTCTTACATTCAGCGAGCGATGCAGGCTCGGGATCAAGATCGATGATTGTGGCAATTTTCTTTGCAAAGTAGATATTGATATTTGTTGTTGTCCTGTTCATGGACTCTCTCGTGTGTACATAATTTATAACTATTTCTTCATGAGTTGTTACTTCTAGAGCGATTGCTTCTTCTGGAGCTTCTCCTTGCACATCGCTTCTTCCACTTGCGGTGGCAAGTCCCTTTAGTTTTTCAGCTCCGATGTGTGCGCACACATCCATGCCGACTTCTTCTTCCATGGAGATATTCAGATCCGGTATGCCCATTTCTAAAGGTGTCATACTTGTGCCAGGTCTCAACTGGCTCCCCTTCTCATTCTGGGGGACTTTAGTGATCGGCTGTGATAAGTCCTTCTTATCCTTTTTCGCCGGGCATCCCCGGTTACTTGGGATTCAAGGAGCCGGAATTTTCGTCCTTTCATTCTGAGGCCTCTGGACGGGATTAGGGATACCTTCTGCTTTCTTTGGTATTTCAACCCTCTCTGGTGCATTGCGTGCAAGCACATGCGACTTAGTCAGGCTTTTCAAATCACTAAAGTGATCAGGCAGTTGGTTTGCTAATGCTTGCAAGTCAATGATCTTGTGGACCTCTTTCTCTGTTTCACTAGTGCGCGGGTCATGTGCATGAATTCCGATATTTTTCATCAAGGGGTTGATTTCCTCCCCCTAATGTTGGGAAGTTATCCTCATCAAAAATGCAATCAGCAAAGCGGGCGGTATGCAAATCTCCCAACATGGGTTCCAAATACCTGATTATGGATGCAGTCTCATAACCAACGTATATCCCAGTTGTTGTGGCTACAGGCCAAACAGTATAGAAGGGGACTAGTAGAAGAGGAAGAGGGGAGCCAGATCTCTGTGGGAGAGTTGGTAAGAATGAGAGGATGATGCCCCTCTACCCCTCCTGGGGGTTTATATATATGAGGGGGGTAGAATGGGAAATCCCCATTCTACCCCTTAGTACTTACAAAGGATGATGGTACATTGGTATATTTACACTGGTATATTCCTCTACACTATTGAGCCTATTACATGTTGGACTAGTTGCACGGCCCAGTCGCGGGGGGTTGGACCACCCCCACAACAGTACTCCCTCGACAGCAAGCGCTGAGGTCCCAATGGGCGAGCTGGCGTGATCACCTAACCCAGCCCCCGTTCCCCGACAGCAAGCGCGAGGGTACCGACTGGTGAGCCGATGCAACTAGTAGCTATGAAGAGGTTCGCGGACTCCCACTCTGAAGCCGGGTCGTCCGTCCGAGGCGGATGGCAGAGTCCTGCGCCGGAGCTCTGCCGTCCTGCCAAGGTGATGCCTACGAGGCGGACGGCGGAGTCAAGCCCCGAAGACGTGCCGTCCCGCCGAGGCGATGCCTACAAGGCGGGCGGCGAGGTTTTGCGTCGGAGCCATGCCGTCCTGCCGAGGCGATGTCTACGAGGCGGACGGCGGAGTCCAGTCCCGCCGAGGCGATGCCTACGAGGCGGACGGCGGAGTCCTACACCGGAGCTGTGCCGTCCCGCCGAGGCAAGGCCTCCCAGGCGGACGGCAAAGTGGTGTGCCGAAGACGTGCCGTCCCGCCGAGGCAATGCCTACAAGGCGGACAGCGAAGTCCTGCGCTAGGACCGGACCATCCCGCTGAGCGGACGGCGAAGACCTGCACCAGAGCCAGGCCGTCCCGCCGAGGCAAGGCCTCCCAGGCAGACTACGAAGTGGAGCGCCGAAGACGTGCTGTTCCACCGAGGCAGTGCCTACAAGCAGGCAGCGAAGTCTTGTGCCGGAGCCATGCCGTCCCGCCGAGGCAATGCCTATGAGGCAGACGGCGAAGTCGAGTGCCGAGGGCGCACCGTCCCGCCGAGGCGATGCCTACGAGGCGGACGGCGAACGGCAGGCGCGGAGGCAGAGCGGGTGCTTGCGGCATAGGCCGAGGGCGCTAAGCGCGCGGAGGTAGGGAGGCGGGGCCGCCGTTCTCCTACCTTCAAAAAACAGTGCCCGCGGAAAGCGGGCGCTTGCGGCGTACGCCGAGGGCGATACGCGTGCGGAGGCAAGGAGGCGGGGCCGCCGTTCCCCTACCTTCAAAAACAGTGCCCACGGAGAGCGGGCGCTTGCGGCATAGGCCGAGAGCGATATGCGCGCGGAGGCAGAGTGGCGGGGCCGCCGTTCCCCTACCTTCACAAACAGTGCCCGCGGAGAGCGGGCGCTTGCGGCGTAGGCCGAGGGCGATACGTGCGCGGAGGCAGGGAGGCGGGGCCGCCGTTCGCCTACCTTCCAAAATAGTGCCCGCGGAGAGCGGGCGCGTGCAGCGTAGGCCGAGGGCGATACGCGCGCGGAGGCAGGGAGGCGGGGCCGCCGTTCCCCCACCTTCAAAAACAGTGCCCGCGGAGAGCGGGCGCTTGCGGCGTAGGCCGAGGGCGACTGGCGAAGCGAAGTGGAGGCGGGCCGCCATTCCCTACCTTCCAAAACAGTGCCCGCGGAGAGCGGGTGCTGCGGCGTGGCCGAGGTCGACACGCCGCGAGGTGGAGGCGGGCTGCCGTTCCCTACCTTCAAAAAGCGAGTGCCGCGGAGAGCGGGCGCGTGCGACGTAGGCCGAGGGCGATACGCGCGCGGAGGCAAGGAGGCGGAGCCGCCGTTCCCCTACCTTCAAAAACAGTGCCCGCGGAGAGCGGGCGCTTGCACTCCCTGGTGCAACACACGCGAAGGCGCGATGTCCGGGTGCCGTCGTCGCAGTTGGAACGCCACCGTGGCCTCCTTGACACGGTACGGGCCCGCCTCGCGTACCCGATAGGCGTTGGCGATGCTAGTGCAGCTCGGGTATGGCCGGAGTCCGGGACGCCTGAAGGGATGTCACGTGGCCGCAGAGCTACCTTCGGTGATCGTGGAGGGTCGGTGGAGGCCGACGCAGCGCAGAGCGCCAGTGGGGGCCGACGCCGATCTCTGTTAGTGACGCCTCACTGGACGTGCGGAGGCGGCGCACAGCATAGACAAGGCCTCGCCGTCACGTGGAGGTAGCACAGGCTTCCGTCGCTGCAGGGCGGAGGCTCAGTGTTGGCTTCGTGCGGAGGGGGCCCTACTCCCTGGTAGCCTTTTGCGACGGCGCGGAGGGCCAGCGTGAAGATGAATAAAACGCGGAGATCATCAGCCCGGAGGCCGGGTGATGCACCCTTCGGCGAGCGCGGGGACCGGTGCGCCTTCTGGCTCCGCAGGGTCTCTTCGATGTTGCTTGTGTATAGTGATTGCTCGCCGCCGCTACTGCCCCACGGAGCCTCCACGGCCGCCGCAACCGCCTCATGCCCAGGCATGCCTAGAGCTGATGCATGCATACGTGTCTCATCTATGCATGGCCGAATGATCCTTGTGCGCCCAGGGCTCCGTGACTTCGGTCTTGTTGCCCACGAGCGGGGACAAGCGAAGGCGGCGAGCGAAGGCCGGCGAAGTCATCGTGGGGCCGAGCGGAGTCGCCGAGCGAAGGCCGGCAAAGTCATCGTGGGGCCGAGCGGAGTTGCCGAGCGAAGGCCGGCGAAGTCATCGTGGAGCCGAGTGGAGTCGCTGAGAACGCGTGAAGGTCTTGTCCCATAGCACAGCGCACGCGTGGAGGCCGGTGAAGTCTTGCCGAGGACGTGCGAAGGCTCGGAGCGCTGCATAGAGGCCGGCGAAGTCCCTCTAGACGTGCGGAGGCCTCGCCGAACAGGGCGTGGCGGTAGCTGTGTGTAACATCCCAAAATTTGGCTTTCTGGAAAAATTTAAATTCAAATTAACTATTTTAAAGTAATTGGATTTTTCTCGGCTTTTATTTGATTTTTTGGGTTTTATTTCAAAATTTAAAGAAAGAAAATGCATTTTAAATATTTTATTAAAGCCAAAAAGGGAAAATTATATTTTTCCTAGCCTTTCCTAAATTTTTAAATATTATTTGAGAATTTTCTGAAATTTAAAATCAATTTTCAAAGTTAAAAAGTATTTTATAAATTATTAAAATGCAAATCTGAAATTAAAAATATTTTTATTAAGTCTAAAATGCTTCCAGGAATATTTTATGATTTTTCTGGAATTTTTAGACATTAAATATTAATTTCCCAAGCTTTTATAAAGTTTCTAGTAATTGCTGAAATTTATTCCGAAAATAAAAATCAAATTAATCCTATTCCGCCACGTGTCGCTCTCAGATTAAATCCACCTCTCTCCACATTTTAATCCTAGCCATCCACCACAACTTACCCCTTCATAAAATCTAAAGGTCATCATCCACTCACTTGCCACATGTCAAGCATCCAACGGCCCGTACCCCTTCACTAACTCTCACTCTCTATGACACATGGGACCCATATGTCATATCCTTCTTCAACCTCACCTTCTTCCTCCTCCCACCCTCTCTCTCCACCTCCATTAAACCAAAAATCAAGCTTTGATTCCGGCCGTTTTACTCGCTTTAATTCCCGAATAAAAAGTGGAAACGGATGCTCAATCAATCCCCTCCATTCCTCCCGCCGTTTCCCCTCTTTTATTTCCCTTATTTGCGGTTTGCATTAACTCCGTCGAAGCTCCAAAAATCCGCCACCCTCCTCCCTTGCCTATAAATACCGCCTCCCTCGCCTCCAACCCCACCGCGCGCCTCCGGTGCCCCACCGCGCCACCCAAACCCCGCCGCCACCACCTCCACCCCACCGCCGCCCTCCTAGCGTCGCCGCGCCGCCACACCCCACCCGCCGCCGTGCAGCGCCGCCGCCTCCTCATCCGCGCCGCCGTTCGCCGCCCTCCCGCGGCCGCCGCCACCGGCAAGGCCACCGGCCGCCACCTCCGTGCGGCTGCGCGTGCGCCCGCGTGGAAGGTCACGTGGCCGCCACCTCGCACCCGCATGGCGCCATGTGGCCGGTGTGCCACGTCGGCGAACCCCGTGGTCCGTGGATCCGGTCCACGGTAGACCGGACCCACCGGTCATTCAAATATGTTTTCCCGCTCAGAAAATTCGAAAATTGATGACGTCATAAATAGCATTTTTCAGTGCAAAAATAATTCCCGAAAGTCAGCCTTTTCCTTTTTCCCTCCTGTTAATCTTTCGGAAGCCATAACTTTCTCATTTTAACTCCGATTTGAGCTGTTCAAATTTCTAAATTTTTCTAAAATCAACTTTGGGCGAGCCAACTTTGGGCGGCGACACAGCGGGTGTGAGACACAAGCGGCGGTAGCCAGGCGCGACTCCACGGGCAGTGACGCGGCGGGTGAGCCGACTTCGGGTCGAGGCGGCGCAAGATGGCTTTGAGCCAGTGGCGCACGGAAGCCGAGGTATCGGGGGGCGCGTGCGGTCTCGGGCTGGCGCTTCATGCGGGGATGCGGCCGAGGCCAGACGGCCAGAGTTGGCTACGGGTCAGCTTGGGTGCTGCGGCCGGTGACGCTCACGTGCGCGGGGAGGCGAGGCGTCAGCTACAGGCCGGCAGCGCACACGCGCGGGAACCGATGCGTTATGGCTGCGGCCGGTGGTGCATACGTGCGGGAACCAGGGCATCGCGACTGCGGGTGGCGGCGCTGTGGTCGGGCCGGCTTCGGGTCGAGCTTCCTCGGGCGGCACGCGCAGCGGCTTTGGGCCAAACTTCCTCGGGCAGCATGGTGGCTTCGGGCCGACCTTCCTCAGGCGGTGCGCACGGTGGCTTCGGGCCGAGGCTGGCATGCGCGCGCGTATGGGCGGCGGTCGAGTCAAACTGGCGGCAAGCCGATGACCGTCGGCGCGCATGGCAGCCGTACGGTACTCCCGTGCGATTTTCTTCTTTTTTCCATATATATTTTTATTTTTTTCTGATCTACAGTGCAATCAATATCTCCCCATGATTCAATCTAACGATCGACATTGTACCAACGACTTTAGGTCTGCTCGCGGTAGATTAGGGCAGATTTGCACCGTACAAAATCAATCTAGAACGCGAAAACTGCGAATTTACAACGATCTAGATAATTCAATCTATTAGAGCTTCGATGATTACCTTCGATTCACCAGAGTGATCTCGTGCTAATAACGTGTTGAGGAACCGTCGCTGGTGACCAGTCCGATCGATTTCTCTGCTTAGAACGAAACGAATCAATCACAGAAGACAGAATAATAGATTGAAATCACACAGAGGTAGAAAGAACTGCTAGTCTTTTTTATTAATTTTTGATTGCATGTATACCAAATATGCTAGTACGGCTCCCTATTTGGTTGGCTATCTTATTTCTATAACGCCGGGCGACCACTAGGCTATTCTTACTAGGTAAGGAAACATGTTTGGCTCTGCGTTGCCTAAAATGGGACGAACAGCTCGCAAAATACTAAAAGACAAATTGCTCTCACGAGGGGCGAATGCAGGTTAATTTTTGCAGCTTTACTTTTATATATTAAAAACTACATCTATTTAAAAAATAAAGGCTTAAACACGTTGACAAACAAAAGAGAAGGAAAAAACACGCATGATGTTGCAAAGCAAGATACTCCAAAAAAAATACATGCGATAGGTTTCTTGATTTTGGCATATTGCGTGACAAATAGTTATTTACGATTAAACTTTTGTCATGATGTTGATGTTACAAAATTTAGAATATATTACTATCTATTGTATTATTGATGGATGTAAAGGTACAAATGAAGCGAATAATTTCCATCTGATCGACTGATCGAAGACTTGCGGAACAAATACGAAAGGGGTAGATCGGTATCTGGCACTATCCGTATCTGACTTCGTGGAAAAAATAGAATATGATATGGAATTAGTGATATCCGTCTGTGTATATTCATATGTCAAGTGATATAAAGAAGTTTGTTGTGACTTCACTTAGTAACAAAATAACATATAAATGGATTGCTATATCTAATCATGTAGGAAATACTGAGTGCTCTTCCTTTGATATCTCGACGATTGGTCTCTCTGTACTCGCTCTGATTGCACCATACTATATAATGTTCTTGTAGAGGTGTAAAAGAAATGGATAATTTTCATCTAATCGACCGTCCAAATGCGTATAGAACGAATACGGAACAGAGAAATGGATATCCGGTATTATCTGTGTCTAACTCCGATTCTGAGAAAGAAATATGAAATAGGACATAGGATAAGCGATATTCATCCGTATCTGCTCTGATTACACCTGTAGATAAATACATTGATAAATACATATATATGGAACATGAGACCCTCGTATTATTATTTATGCACTAGATCCGTCAGTTACTCTTACTCGTGAGAAGGTTAGCTCAAGAGGTGTACCTAACCCTCAGGCACCCTTGGGCCTCCTTTTGCTTTTTCCCCTAAAGTTGTTTTGCTTTTTGTTAAGGGTTCTCGAGAGGTTGTCATTTTATTTCAGAATTCGGCTGCGCCATTTGGTTTTACTAGTTTCTTTTCACGTCACCGAAACTTTCTAGTCGCTTTTCTCTTGATATAGAAAACACAATGCTAGTTTGGTTGGCTATCATCTTTTCTTTAATGTTTGGCGGCCGCTTGGCTATTCTTAGGGTCTGTTTGGATCCCATATGCTAACAACTAGTTGCTAATTTTTAGCCCTTATGGATCCAGACAGAAGGGCTAATGAGTGGGCTAAAGTTTAGCCAAAGCCCCAACTAGTTGTTAGCCAACTAGTTGGCCAAACCTAGCTAATGAGAGTTAAAGGACCAGCCAGATGGAAAAAAGACGCCAATACCCAGGGAAAACGTGCGTGCGCTAGAGGCTCAGGGGTATAACAGACTTTGTACTGAGATAGTAATACTTATTAATCCTTGAATCCAAACATAACTGGGCTAATATTTAGCCAGCTAACTACTAGTCAGCTAACAACTAGTTCTAGCTAACAACTAATCCTAGTCCATTCAAACAGGCCCTTACTATGCATGTGTTTCCATGTTGAAAGGCCCTGTGTTGCTTGAAAACGGCAACTGCAGCCCGCAAAAGACTGAAAGCCCCGCTGCAACGAGTTTCTGGCTTCTACCCTCTTAATCTTATTTTTGGTCTTTTTGTATTTTTCTTTTTTTCATTAGTCCTTTGCATTATCTATGGTGATATAACCTTTTATTCTTTAATTTTTTAAAATTTAATTATATAAAATAGAAAACCAGGCTCATAAACCTTTGCTGCACCACCAAATTGTCTCGTGCACTATACAATGTTAAACCCAGAGGCGGGCGTGCGCGTCTCTATGCGGTGGGGCTTCCTTCCTTCCTCTCTATTTTAATATTTTTAAAATTCTTTTGCTTTTTTAAGAGTTATGTTTCTCTCTCTTCTTGGGAGATTGTCACATAATTTCAGAATTTGATCAAGCCGTTGGGTTTTGCTAGTTTGGTTGGCAGCAGGGGTGCAAACGAAACGGATAATTTTCGTTCATCTGATAGATTGAAGACTTATGAAACGAATACAGAAGAGGTAGATGGGTATCCAGCACTATCTGTATCCGACTCCGAGGAAAAAATATAAAATAGGATACGGGATAAGTGATATACATCCGTATATTCTGTATGTCAAGTAATATGAGAAAGTCTGTTATGACTTCACCTAGGAATAAGATAACATATAGGCAGATTGTCACATCTAAACAGGCGGGAGTACTAAGTGTTCTTCCTTCAATATCTCAGTAATTACTCTTTTCATGTTCGCTCTGATTGAACCATACTGTCTAATGTCCTGTGCAAAGAAGTGGATAATTTCCGCCCGACCAACTGTCCGAAAGATTATAGAACAGATACGGAATGGAGAAATAGATATCTGTCATTATTCGTGTTCGACTCCGACTCCGAGGAAAAAATATGGAATAGGATACAGGATAAACAATATCCATCCGTATCCGCTCCGATTGTACCCCTCGTTAGCAATGCTAGTTTGGTTCGCTATCCTTTTTTTTCTTTTACATTTGGCGACCGCTTGGCTATTCTTACGTGTTTGGTTGTGTTGGAAGGCCTACGTTAATTGAAAATGAAACGAATAACCCGCACAATATAAAAGACAAAATTGGCTCTCGGGCATGGACAATGTTACGTACTATTGACAAAGTGAATGATGTCCTGGGCCTTAGTAATGAAGAGCATATTTTTGGTAAATCCTGCCATCACAATAATGTTAAGAAACTGAGCGATGGTTCGGTACATTTCCTTGTTCTCAGTCGGCCAGTATAGCCTATACTACGGCTTTGATGATCTCGATACCTAAGGTGCAGAAGACCGGTGCGCAAGGGGGTGTTGGGCGAAGAGGGCACAATGGTAATTTCATCGGAGCAGTTACAATGCCAAACCATGTATTTGTCCCGCACACCCACTACGTTCTCCTCTCTCGATTATTCATCCCCTCCCCTCCTAGCCAAACCCCCTCGGCTATCTTCGATTCCTACCTCTGCTGCCTCATATCGGACGTTAGCCTCGCCGTCCCTGGCTCGTCCACCGAGAACGTCGACAATATTCTCTACTCGCGCCACCATCAGCTCCGCCCAATCCCTTCACCTGCGCCGACCGCAAGTATCCTCCCTACCTTCCCTCTCCTCACCCGATTTCTCCGACTCAGACAATGACTCCACCCTCCTGCCACTGCCGCGAAGCCCATGCCGGCCAACCTCCCCCTTCCTTGAGGCCTCCCATCCTCTGCCTTCCCCCACTTTCGATGTCACCAGCTCCATGCTCTGCTCCCACTATGCCTCTAAACACCCAAACAAAACCCCAGCATTAACCATCAGCTCGAGATAGAGGTGATGGTGGAGAAGGCTAGCTGCCTCATCACGTCTGATGGCGGCAGCGCAAGCGATGCATAGCTGGAGGTCGTAGCTGCTCTGGATAGCAATGGAGGTGATAGACGTTGGTTATAATCTTGACATGTAAATGGTTTAGGAGTCGTGTTCGAGTACCGTGGCAATGTGTGTTCGAGTATTTGTGGCAGTGTGTATTTGAGTACTCGTGGCAGTGTGTATTTGAGTACTCATGTGGCAGTCCTGTGTTCTCATGCGGAAGTCGTGGTTGAAGGTCATAAGTTGGAAGTCGTAGTCAGATGTCAAAAGTCTGAAGTCATAGTCGGAAGTCAAAAGTCAAAGTCAGAAGTCATAGTCGGAAGTCGTAGAATGAGTCGAGTAGCAGTCGTAAGAAGCAGTCATAGTTGTAGCCTAAATTAATAAGTAGTTAGAGGATGAGTCATGTGGATCGTGGAGTAATTTCAGGAGATTAGTGCATGATCGTGAGTATTGGGTGAGTGGTCTACATGTGCAGTCCGATTGTACCTATTTAAGCATCTCAATTGAATGGAATAAATAAGCCTTTTACAGTGAGTCATTTGTCTCCTATGAGTGTGTATTTGTTTCTTGAGTGGGATAGAAAATACAGAGTGAGTTTGTATTTTTTTGAGAGAGATAGAAAATACAAGAGAGTGAGAAAGTTTGAGAGATTTCCAACATTTGGTATCAGAGCATGGTGCAGTCCAGGAGATGCTGAAAATGATGTCGCATGGTGGTGGCTCATCAAGTGGCATCGCTGCTACAACACCCTATGTCGTACTCACAATATAGAAAGTATCTCGCGTAACAGAGGGTATGTACGTGTAGTATATGAGTATTTAAGACCATCTAGGTGGTATGAACAATTTTTTAGATGTGGTATGTACATTTTTTCGATACTCTTTTTTATGTGTGTATATGAAGGTATTTACAAAATATGCTAAAAAAATATAAACTCCTTTGCAATTTTTTCGTATGGTTCATATTGGAGTATCTATAATCAATATACGAGTATACCTAATTTAAAATTTGTTTAGGTGGTATATTAGAAGTGGATGTAATTATACCCGGAAGTAAAAGGTATTTGTCATACACACACACTGAAATGAGACACTATGGTGTTTGGGCACCAAGCCCCCCTACCTTTGGATTGCTTTTAGATGCGTGCTACTGCAATGGTATATAATATATCAGGCATGCTAAATCAATCATGGATAGAAAATCTTAATCACACTAGTACGCATCTAAAAGTAATTCAAAGGCAGGGAGACTTGATGCCCAGGCACTATAGAGACCTTGTGCCCAAGCATCATAGTACCCCTCTTTGCAAAAGCGCAAACGGAAAGAACACCAATCAATTGGTCAAACCATAGTACGCAGGATATGGTGCAAATAAGAGAATGAGTTTTTTTAGTTCCAATATGATATCTGTGCAATTATGTTCGGAGAGTTCTGCAGCGCAAACACCAACAACGGTGTGTGGCGCAGGTGTCTAGCGCGTAGGTCTCATAGCTAAAAAGCGAGTGATCCTGAGGTCGAGAGATCGAACCTTTCTCACCCCAAACTCTATGCGGAGCGATGACTAGGGGTGAAAACGGGTCGAATTCGATCGGATATTGTTTATTCTATATCCTATCCTATATTTTTTTCTCGGATTCGGAGTCGAATACAAATAGTACCGGATACGAATACGAATCCGGATAGTATCGGTCACAGATACGGAACGAATACGGAGCGGATGCGAACACGATAACGAATATATCATCGGATATTACATAGGAGTCTCTAGATATTACGTAGGACATATTCTCTTTCCTCACCTTCTTTTTTCTCCACATAGAAATTTATTGACGTAGTATAGCTAAGAGATAGCTAAAGTGATGATACTATTGGAGATGTCTTAGACATAAAGAATTCAAGATCTACAAAACCAAACTGATGTTTCGACCCTAACTACATTGCAATCTACCATGCGTGTCAAAATTAGAAGCCCTCAGATCAGTTGAGTAATTCGGTTGAGCGCTTCGTGTTTGTATGTTGTTTTAGTTGGTATTTTCGATTTTGATAAGGTTAGCTCTATAATTCTGAAGCCAGATAGACACTCGAGCAGTATATAAGCGCAATGGTGGATCAAAATCACATATTTAGATAATATCTTAAAAGAAAGGCAAACATGGATCCGGCGGACTCCACCGCTCCACGGACCATGGCTCTGGTTCATCGTCCGACAATCTGGCATAGGGCTGCCCAACTAGTCAAATAGAAAAGCTCAACCAGAGTCATAAGTGCAGTTTACTATAGTTAAGAAATCAATTTAAATAGTTTCTCAAACATTTAGTAATTAATTGGAATACACGCACCAATAATAAACTATCTCTATTTACAAAATGGTTAATCGTAACATATATCATATATGGGGGTGGTTAACTCATCAAATGCTCAAGGCAGTTGGTGAAGGCAGCTATGTTAGAATTAGAATCACATGTAGTTGTAATTTGCTTACATAAAATAAAATCACAATGGGGGCGAGCTATGTTGTAAAAATTATAAATATATGTTAGAATATGTTGATTTGATTGATCTTCTTCTCCAGCAGTCCAACCCTAATATTTCTTAAGAACAGAAGAAATCAAAATAAACGAAAACCTGAAGAACTAAATCGTAAAATATCAAAAATACCCTAACCCACAAATCCTTCGCCGCCGCCGCCCGATTTATTTTTCCCCGCCGCCCCCTCCTCCTCCGCGCCCCCTTCTCCCCCCCCCCGCGCCACTCCTCCCCCCGGTCGCCCCCTTCTTCCCCCGTTGCCCCTCCTCCTCCACCGCCCCCTCCTTCCCCGGTCGTCCCCTTCTCCCCCGGCACCCCCTCCTTCCCCCGGCACCCCACTCTCCCCCGGTCGCCCCCTCCTCCTCCGCCGCCCCCTCCTTCCCCAGCCACCCCCTCCTCCTCCGCCGCCCCCTTCCCCGGTCGCCCCCTTCTCCCCCGGCACCCTCTCCTCCCCCCGCCGCCCCTCCTTCCCCCGCCGCCCCCCTCCCTTGGCTCCGAGCGGCGGCGACGGCGACCTCGACTACTCCGAGAGCGAGCCACCAGCGGCGGATGGCTGGGCGGCGACTGGAGCGCCGGCGACGAGTTCGTCATCACGCGGGATGCTGCTCTTGGCTCCGGCTACACTGCTCCTCCTCTTGTGGCGGTGCGGCCGTCATCCACTCGTCCGAGCTCCGGTGACCGGTGTGCCTCCTTCCCCTCTACTCTCTCTCTCTCTTTGGTCTCTGCTCTGTGATGGTTGATGTTGTGGTTGTGGGGATTAGGGAATCTGGGGTTGGCCAGCCGTGGCCCGTGAGAGATGTCGACGGGAGGGGGGACTGGGGGAGGCGAGGTAGAGCCGTAGAGGCCGAGGCGGCCGGCTGCTGGCGCCGGCGTGCTTGCCGTGCCGCCCGTGCCCGCGCGTGCTCCCCCTCCCCGTGCCATGCCGGCCCGAGCACGGCAGCGTGCTAATCTCGCTGATGGGCTTGGCGCTGCTTGCAGTTGGCCCGGATATCCGAAAAATACATCCGGGTATTATCCGAAAAAATCCCGGATAGTATCCGTATCTGTCGGATAGTTCTTTTCCGAATCCGAATCCGTATCCGAAAACAACTATCCGAATCCGACTCCGATAATTATCCGACATAACTATCCGAATTTGATCCGACTCGGATTCGGCGATCGGTCGGTCGGGAAATATCCGATCCGTTTTCACCCCTAGCGATGACGCGATTTGTGCCCAAGTGATTGGTTGGGTCCATCACAACCGTCTGATCTTACAGACGACGTCGAGCACATCTGAGCTCAGCATTCTTTTTTTTTTCTGGTCGTGCAATTTACTAGCTTGATCAGATTCCCACCGATACCCTGCGTTTTTCCTCTCTTTTTTTTTCTCCTAATAATCTACTAATTAAGCAAAATATATGTTGATCCAGTCGAACAAACATGAAATAAGGCCTCCCCTGGGAACAAATGCCTGAGCAAACCAATGAATCCGCAAACTTCCTTTCCGCAAAAATCCCTAACGAACGCCCACACCAATGTTGAATCTAGTAGAACCAATCTACACCAAGATTCACAGCCTACTACTTTGCCTGGATACACCCAGCCTATCTTGTAAATCACATGAATTTCGACGCACGGGCAGGAAAGAAGAAAACAGTAAAGAAAGAAACGATAAGCAGGTCGCCATCACCAGGTGCCACGGAGCTAAACTAATGGCACTCTACTTACTGTTCATTGATTAAGACCACCCTCCCCCATGATTTAGACACGAATGTTGACCCCCACTCCCCTACAGCACCAGCAAGAAACCAAGAACATAGGACAATTGTATCTAATCGCGCACCACACCATCTAACTAGCTAAACAACCTACTATACAGCACCAGTAAAAGGCGGGGTAGGAGGAGGCGTGCGTGCGCTTCTCTGCGCTGTGCATGTTTCGCTTTTCCTCTATGTTTCGCTTTTCCCCTAAAGTTCTGTCGACGCCAAGAAGGCCTTCCCCTTCCGCAACATGGTAACGTATCAAGCATATGCCACACTAACCAGTAACAACTACTAACATCTCATGAAAACGATGGGATTTATGGTTTTATACATTGAACTGCAGCATTTCTACTCGGAGCTGAAACAAAACCAATTTCAAAAGAAATTTGAAATTCTCATTTGACTTTGATTTCTTGTGAACCTTGGCCTATTTTAGCTCAAATCCCAGCCCTCCATGTCCAAAACCCCCCTGCTGCATCACCCCCATTGAATCAATTTGTGTGATCACTGTTCACCGCTTAAAAATATCACCGTCGCCAATATTTTTGCCGCCACCCGATATTTCTTCGTTCACCGCCGCCACCCTCTCCTGGCCGACCTCCCTGAGCTGCAATCCTTGACCACCACTGCCAGCTTTGCCAGCCACCGTACATGCTCATAAACTCCCGTCATCCTACCTGGCCGTGCGCGCAGCCATCTTATCTCCTCACCGCTCTCTGCTCCCTCAGTTCTCTTACCCGCCCTTCACACTCACAGCTCAGGGCCGACCTATCAGACCATTGCTCTTTGACCACCACCAAACACCACTTGAGGAAACCTCCCTAACACACCACGGCAGACCCGAGGACTCCCATGCCTTCTCCTATCTCGGCCACGCGCCAAGCTACCAATCAACGATGCTTTGTGCTGAACCGCCTTCCTCTCCCTATATAAACTCTAAGCCCCTCCATTGAGATGCATCAGTGCCCAAGGTAAGCCACCACCACCCCAATCACTTCGACGACTGCCGCCTCACCATCGATCGTCTGAATTTCCCAAGTAAGGCCAAAACTCAATTCTTCTTGCATGGTCTATTTCCTTCCAATTCAATTGGTATAAAGCTTCCTTATAGTCCTAGAAACTATATCGTAGTAGTGCCCAAGCTTTTCTTGCCCTCTTCTTCCCCGGTCCCTGACCCGCCGCTTGGCCAAGAGGCCTTTCTGTGGACAACTCACTAGAATTCTAACCAACCCAAACCGGCACCACTCAAGCCACCTTGACCACCCCTAGATGAGTAAATGGCCACCAATTGTAAAAGATGATCACCCCTGTAGCTCCTGTGCTGTGAAAAACTGTTTCAAGCTTTTCATATCGCCATCGGCCACCTCTAAGCCCTAAAATGGATTCCCTTAGTCCCAGAATTCCATCCATGCCCTTGGTTTTCGTCAGAGTTAGCCGTAGCATTGGGAATCGCTGTTGCAAAATTTCCCCTGTTCGGCCGCTACATTACTCACGCGAGGAGGAAGATGAACAGTAGATTCGGCACTGTAGCAAATCCGAAATCAGTGTGTACAGTAGTGACTTGGTACCATAGCATTTGGCCCTGGTATGAACAATATACAAATCCATCATGAACAATATTTTGACCCGCAATGAATAGTGAACCAGCCCGTTACTGTTCATCCATACCCAAAATTATATAATATATCCATTTTGTCTATTTCAAGCCTGTCTATCCTCTTCTTACCTCTGATTTTCCATATGAAATACTGATAAAACTCAAAAGGGCTAAAACACCACTTGAAACCCTAGACCTGACGTGGTCCAAACCTCCAATGTTCGATGAAACCTATATATTCGCCTTAACCATTTTGAGCTGTAAGGTCTACTCAATTATATTTAGCCCAAGTATTCTATGATAAAACTTTGGCTAGCCCAGATGCCATGACTAATACCGTTCCAACTGTTACTATTCACTAAACCCCAAAAAACACATATATACCCATTCTAATTATCTTGAGCTCGTGTACATTCTTCTCAACTCTGCTCCACCATTCTAGACTTCGATAAAGCTTTAAACCTCCCAGATAATGTTCAGGCCCCAAAATCCAATACCATCCATATCTGCAACAATTTGTCAAAACCAAAATACCACCTATATATAGCCAACTCGACCGTCTTAAGCTCATCTAACTCAATTCCAACCCTGTTCAACCAAATTAAGCACCACCTATACCCTAAACACCCAAGCCGATTTTCTTTTGGTTATTTATTTGTATTTTGTTCCCATCTTGCATTCTGCAAAGCGGGAACTTATTTGTATTCGTTTTTCACGCTAGTATCCGGACCACACGAGTTGGTCAATAGAAGAGCTATAAGAGCAATTCAAAAAGTCAAGTGTCCAACCTGAAGGCCACATAAACTATGAATAAAGAGGTAAGTCACATGTCTTTGATCATATTGAACCTACATTCCTTTAATTATTTATTTACCAGTATTTTTATTATGCTGTTTTCAAATTGTTATTTTTTATACAATAAATTTTTAGAATAATATGATATTAGTTATGTCCTACCACATGAAATAGCCATGTTTTATTTGATGACCATATTCACCTTGACCAGCCCTAGTAATAATAAATTACTATAAAATATACCATGCTAGTTTAGGAAATTCAACTACTTTACACTAGTAGTGACAGTGCCGTAGTGCACTGGGATATTTATTTCTGAATAGTTACCTGGTTGATAAAAAGTAAGGACTGAAACCTTATGCTAAGTAAATAACGTAGTAACCACTCAACCACAAACAATGACATGTCAAAGCTAGTTTAGTAGTTGCTTGAATCGATTGAATATCTACTATAAAGATATGATATACTGTTCCGGAAAAGGGAACAGCAGGCGTACGAATGTGGTATGGAAATGGTAAAACTATATTTTCATAACGGTAGGCTCCACCCTGTCAGACTTCCGTATTCTGTGATTGGGGGTACGTAGTCTATCGGGTAGAGGCTATATAAAGAGATGAGCAGTGAAACAACTTTGTTTTCTTGAAACTGGACGCGAGAATTAAGAAATCTAGTGGGTAAAGTTGGGCAACTCTACAGAGTCATAATATGTGGTATTCAAATACGTCGTGTTTCCGGTAAATGAAGTTGTGTTTAATGGGTGATTCCAATTGAGAAGCATAAGTAGACATGAAAACAATTTGGAAATGTGAAAGTTTGGTAATTGAGATGTTGAAACCCCAATTCCTTAAGAATTAATTGTTCTTTGTGTTTAAAAATGTTTACAAATAAAACTGCATCCTCAAATACTTAATAAGACTCATATATCGCCATCTCTTGAAACCCTGGCAAGTAGTTATATAGCATTTTCCTATGTGACTTTGTTGAGTACGGTTGGTTTTACTCAGTCTTGCTTTACCTTCTCCAACACAAAGATCAGAAGAAAGAAAGATGTTACAAGTATTTGTGTTAGGGTTACGACCGTACTCAAGCATTCATGTGAAAGTTTTCTTTGGTTCTTCTAGATGTAAGTTAAGTTTTAGGCTTGGACATCTATTAAAATTTCTAAAGTTGACCGTTAGGTCTTGATAGGAGCCTTGGGCGACGAAAGAGGTGCTGGGGTGGACGAGCATGATGAACCTACTGGAGGACCTCAAGGAACGTTTCGCCGAGTACGCGAGCAGCGGGTGGGGTGACAAGGCAATGAGCTTCGACCTTGACGACAAGATCCTCAGCGTCATCGGGGCCGCGCCGGTCAACATCGGTGTGTAGGTAGGCAAAATTTGCCCTCGATCTCATGCTCATCAGCTCACGGCGGGAAGCCATTTTTTGTGGATGTAATTACACCTAGAAGTAAAAGATATATTTCCTTTTCCCCTTTGCAAACGCGCAAACGGGAAGAACACCAATCAATTGACCAAACAATAGTACGTAGGATATGGTGCAAATAAGAGCATGAGTTTGTTCAGTTCCAATATGATATCTGTGCAATTATGTTTGGAGAGTTCTGCAGCGCAATCGATTTCCATTTTCTCTATCCAATGTGTTGTCATCATTCACGGAGGTTAATCAAGCTGAGTTGTAGCAGAAACGTTATCACAATTTATATTAGGATGGCACCAACAGCGGTGTTGTGGCTCAGTTGTCTAACGCATGGGTCTCGTAGCTAAAAAGCGAGTGGTTCTGAGGTCGAGAGTTCGAGCCTCTGTCACCTGAAAATCTTTGCGGAGCGATGACGCTATTTGTGCCCAAGTGATTGGTTGGGTCCATCACAACCGTCTGATCTTACAGACGACATCGAGCACATCTGAGCTCTGCATTCTTTTTTTACTAGCTCGATCAGATTCCCACCGATAACCTGCGTTTTTCCTCTTTTTTTCTCTCCTAATAATCTACTAATTAAGCAAAATACATGTTGATCCAGTTGAACAAACGTGGAATAAGGCCTCCCCTGGGAACAAATGCCTGAGCCAACCAATGAATCCGCAAACTTCCTTTCCGCAAAAATCCCTAACCAACGCCCACTACTTTGGTTGAATCTAGTAGAACCAATCTACACAAGATTCACAGCCTACTACATTGCCTGGATACACCCAGCCTACCTTGTATATCACATGAATTTCGACGCACGGGCAGTAAAGAAGAAAACAGTAAATAAAAAAATGTAAGGAAACCTAGGCCTGGGCTTGAAGCCTTGGTCTATGATAGATACCTCACCACTAGGCTATAAATAGAGAGTACTATTGCCTATTTTGTATACGAAATAAGAAAGAAAGCAATAAAGAAAGACCAGGATTTCTCTCTATCTCTTTGTGTTTTCAATTTACTATTTTCTGTCTTTTGTGATTGATCTGCTTTTGCATTAGTAGAGAAATCAATCGGACTGGTCGCTAGCGACGGTTCCTCAACACGTTATCAGCACGAATCGCTCCGGTGAATCGAAGATAATCATTGAAGCACTAGTATATTGAATTGTCTGTATCTAGATCGCTCTAAATTCATAGATTTCACTTTCCATATTATTTTTCTACAGTGCAAATCTGCTCTAATCTACCGCAAGTAGATTTGAAGTCGCCAGCACAATGTTGATCTGTAGGTTACAGGAAAAGAGTAGATGATGATTGCGCTGTAGATTAAAAAAAGGGAAAAAGGGGGAAATTACGCACGGCCGGCCCCATAAGGCCACCGTGTGTAAATCCAGCCGCCAGCCTGCCGTCGGCGCTGCCCCGCATGCGCGGCCTAAAGTCACCAGTTGCCGGCCGTCGGCTCCGCCACTCGAAGCGTCGGTCGCCGGCTCCACCACCCGAAACGACAGCCGCTAGCTCCGTAGCCGAATCGTCGCTGTTCGCGCACCACCCGAAACGCCGCCGGATCCCTCACGCGCTGCCAGGTCCCCTCAGCCTCCGCATGGCCACCAACCGTGCCACCTTGGTCTTCACGCATCGCCTCGGCTCCCGCCCGGTCGCCTCAGTCCCGCATGGCCACCGACCGTGCAGCCTCGGTCTTTGCGCATCGCCTCGGCTCCTGCACGGCCGTCGATAGGTCTCCTCGGTCCAGCACGGCTGCCAACTACGCCGCCGAGGTCTTCGTGTGTCGCCTCGGTTCCGCACGATTGTCGATGACGCATCGGTCCCGCACGGCCGCCGACCGCGCCACCTCTAGCCCCACACGGCTGACCGCCTTCTTGGCTTCCAGCCCGAAGCGCTGACCGCCGTTGCACCCAAGGAGCCGCCGCCCGCTCTGCTCGGTCGGCCGGCCATCCGCACCCGACGCCGGCTGATGGCTTCTCCTCACACGCTGGCTCACACGCCGCTCGCTCCGCTTGGCCACCTCGCGATCGCCCGAGCTGCTGCTCGGGTCGGCCTACCATCGCCACGAGCAAAGCATGGGAAGGGAAAACCCTAACCTGACCTCTTAAGCCAGCTGAACGGGCCGGGTGGGTCAGTCGATCAAAGAAAGAAAATGGGCCGAAGGCCCAGCCTAGAAGGAGGCGCCAACAATTTTGCATAAAAGCCCTCCAATTTCTGAAAATTGTGGAAGGGCCCTCAAATTTTTCAGATGGGTACTGAATTTTGCAGAAAGGCCCTCAAAAAATCTGAAAATTATGTGAAAATTTTCTCTAAACCAAAAATTTGCGTATAGGCCCTCGGGAATTACATAATTTGCTGAAAATTCATATTCCGGCATAAAAGGGCCTCGAGAATTCAAATTGTGAATTATTTTTAGCATTTATAGTATGTTTATTTCTGTCAATATTATTTTCTATGTTTTTGTATTTATTTACTATTTTGATTAATCGTAATTATTTAAATTGCTTTTAATCACCGAAATTAATAGTAAAATTTATAGAAAATGCATAGAAAATCTTGGAACATTATGAGAATCTTTTGTACCATTTATTTACCTGCAGTAAATTAATTCCACGCATGTTTACCAGCAGTAAACTTATTTATTCCTTTCATACACATGTAGATGACTGGCATCACGAACCGCGAGTTTGAAAAGCTAACCTAGCATGGCCAAAACTATCTGGCTTGGGCTTCTGATGTCGAGATAGTACTTGGAGCCAAGAAGCTCCACGCTGCTATTGGGATCCGCGTATCGCAGGACGCCCAACCCACCCCTGAGGAAAATGATCAAGCACTTCACTTTCTCAGGCACCATCTCTGTCTCACTCTAAAGAAAAGAGTACATGACATAGAAGAGCGCGCTAGCACTATGGATTGCACTTAAGAAGTGGTTCGAGAGGCTAAAGTACTCCATTCTTCCTCGAGCAGAGCAAGAATGGATCAGACTGAGGTTTGCCGACTTCAAAACAGTCAGGGAGTACAATTCTGTCTTGCACTGAATTTATACCAATCTTTAACTTTGTGGCAAGCAGATCATAGATGAGCAGAAAATTGAGAAGACCGTATCTACCTTTCACCCCAATGCAGCGCAATTCGCATGCAATTATTGTCAAGTCGGCTACAAGGAGTATGCCGAATTGATTGATATGATGCAGGTTGCAGAGGCTCAGGACGAAGTTCTCCTCAAGAACAACGTCACACAGCCACCTGGGAGCTCCGCTAGCCGTGAAGCCAACGCCGGGAACTACAAGGTGCAAAAGTCCATGATGAAGAAAAGGGGAAGGAAGGGTAAGGCCGCATCACAGACAGGTAAGTCAGATGCTCCATGTGAGAATAAGGCAAGTAAGACAAAGTGGGATGGCAAGGCCTATGGTAAGTAGGACCAATCCTGCTACAAGTGTGGTAAGTGGGGGCATTGGTCCTTCCAAGCCCAGAAGAAGAAGGATGGCAAAGGACAACATGAAACCCACTTTGCATCTGTTGAGGTAGAGAGTTCTGAGCAGTTGCCTGTGTTGATGGAGGTTAAAACCATCCCAGCAGCAGCATCTCCTTTTGACCTAGCAGCTGCCACCGCCATGATTTCTCTCAAAGAGCATATCACCCCCGAGAAAATAGCACATGAAGTCTCTGACTTCTTAGCAGATTCAGTCTAATACATAGAATACATTTAGACTTTAATTGTCATTTACTTTTGTTTGGAAGAATAAGTTAGAACTTGTATGGATGGTACTTAAACAATTTTATTTTCTCGTGATGGTTGGATGATATTGAATAATTCATTCATTTATTCACTTTATAATGGCATGATATGTTCTAATATTGAAGTATTTTATTTATGTATTGATTGCCTTCTAATGCATATTAATAAATACATTATATTAGAACACATGTGACGTCCTATAGAGGAAGTGTGCTTAGCCGACAGCGGTACGACGAATACCATCTTAAGAGAGACAAAGTACTTTCAGTCGATTAGTAAAAATGCTGGTAGCTTTACAATAATTGCCGGTAGCGATGCTTGTATAATAGGTTCAAGAAGAGCCACAATTATACTCTCAATGAGTGCAACTTTGGTCATTCAAGAAGCCTTATTATACCTAGAATCGACTAGAACTCTCCTAAGCCTTAAGGATATTCGCACCAATAGTTTCCACGTTGAAACTGAAGAAGAGTACGGTAAGAATACATGCTCATTACGAAGCATGAAGCGGTTGGAAAAAGGGTATTAGAAAAACTTCCTTCATTAGAAACTGGCCTATACTACACCAACATCAAGGCACCTGCAGCCTATACTACCTTGAAGACAGTATTTAAAAGCTCTGAACTTTTCTATCTCTGGTATGACAGATTAGGCCACCCAGGTCTTAGAATGATGAGAAATATAATTAGCAATTCATAGGGGTATAATATTAATGTAAAGAATTTCCTGAATCTTGAAGATTTCATGTGCCCTGCATGTGCCATCGGAAAATTAATTACTAGACATTCTACTCTGAAAGAGAAGGATGAAGTCGCTGCATTACTGGAACGCATGCAAGGAGACATTTGCAGTCCTATACAGGCACTTTCAAGGCCATTTAAAATATTTCATGGTGCTTATCGATGCTTCCTCAAAATGGTCGCATATATGTTTATTGTCTACGAGAAACCATGCTTTCGCAAAGCTGATCTCGTAGATAATTTGCATTAGAAATATTTTCCCTAATCATCATATAAAGTCCATCAGAATGGACAATGCCGGAGAATTTACTTCAAAGGTATTTGATGATTATTGCATGGCAATAGGAATTACAGTTGAGTATTCTGTGCCACATGTCCACACTCAAAATGGACTAGCAGAGGCATTAATTAAGACGATCAAATTTATTGCCCGACCGCTTTTACAGAATTGTAATTTACCAACTATATATTGGGAACATGCAGTCCTACATGCAACAACTCTCATCAACTTTAGACTATTGGCCTACAACATCCATTCACCTATACAACTAGCACAAGGGTCAGAACCGAAAATATCTCATCTCAGAAGATTTGGATGCAACGTTTATGTACCTATACCCTCTCCACAGCGTACTACAATGGGTCCTCTCTGAAAGACTGGGATATATATTGGTTATGAGACATCATCCATAATCAGGTACTTAGAGACCAAGACAGGAGATTTGCATACAACCCGCTTCGCTGATTGCATATTTGATGAGGATAATTTCTCAATATTAGGGGGAGAAAATCAACCTCTTGATGAAAAATGTCAGGAAATTACGTGGCAAGCCACGGGAATCCATGCACATGACCGGCACACTAATGAAGCGAATAGAGAAGTCCAGAAGATCATTGATTTATAGGTATTAGCAAATCAATTGCCTGACCACTTTAGTGATTTGAAGAGCCTGACCAAGTCACATGTGCCTGCATGCAATGTATAACATCCTAAATTTCAAGTGTTCAAAAATATGGAACTTTTCCAACTTTTTCTTGCATTTTGTTGGCATTCAAATTTCTTTTGAAGGTTCATTTGAAATCTTTTGAGTTCTATGCAAATAAATATATTGAGAAATAGTATCCAAGTAAATAACTGGGAATAATTTCAAAATGCAAGTAACGAGCCCCCAGCTCTTATCTTTTTCTCTCTTCCTCCTCTCTTTCCTCTGCCGCTGGGCCTGAATGGCCCTGCCTCCTTCCCCTTTCTTCTTCTCCCTCATCTCGTTCTTGTTCTTCTCACCGACCGCGCTCGCCTCACTTCGCCTGACCGGCTGGCCCCGCTCACCCCGTTCACCTGTTTTCCTCACGTCAGCTGCGTCGCCATCCCATCACCATCACCCGTCGCTGTCATGTCACTCGTGTCGCCATTCCCGGCGCGCACACGTCGCCTGGCCATGCTGTCACCCACACTGCACACTATGCTTCGGTCGTCGGCCACAGTGCATCATAGTGCCTCCCTCTACAGCTATAAGTGGCCTTGGCCTCCTCCCTCACTTCTTGCACAACTCCTTTGCTCCCTGGGCTTCTTCCTCCCCATCCTAGGCTGAGCGCCCCCACGCCCGTGAGCCCACCGTTACTGCCTCCTTGCCGTTCTGGCACCCCCGGTGCATCCCTCTCCAATTCAAGCACATCATCCTATGTTCTTGAGCATGTAGTTCACCCCTTCAAAGTTAATTAGTTTTTCATGCACCGAGGCCCACCACACCACAGTTGTCTCCGTTTCCAGTCGCCGGCACTCCTACCTCCGCCAATTCTCCTTCACCGCGCCCCAGCTCGGTTGCTTTCCTTAGGAGCATCAACAAGGAGTCTGCTATCATCCTCAAGCACTGCCACATCAGCTCCCCAACCCCAGTGAGCTGGTGACAGCGACCCCACCTGCACCGGTGTAGGTCACTACCGCCAGCCTTCCTCGGTGATTCTCGGTCTACATGGTCTGTGTGGTGAGTATCCTACTACCCTCCTATTGCTCAAGTATGCCTCAACTCCTCTCCGTCACTCCGGTGCCACCGCCCCGTTTCTCTCCCAGCTCCGACCACCTAAGGCACCGATGAGCCCTCCACACCTCACCCCTGCTCATGATGGCGCTTTTTGTGGCTTGCTCATCTCCTCCTTGATCCATTTTGGTAGTCCCCCTTGCCACTTGAGCAAACCCCCGCCGACGACGAGCTTGGCACCGAGCTTTAGCTGCTTCCTCTGTTTTGCCCCAACCATACCCTCACCTCTTCTAATTTGATACCCCAATCAAATCACATAAGGGCCACTGCCCCGTTTGCCAGCCATGCTACGCATTAGCCAGCAGATCCAGCGTTCGAATTCCAGCCCCGACAACTTTTTAATCCCTTTTTGTTTTATTTTCTTTAATCCATTTCAATTAAGAGAAATTAAGGAAAATTAGAAATTAATCCATAGAAGCTAATAAATTTGATTAGGATATAAAATAAGATTATTTAAGAATTAATATTGGATCCAATGTCATATATGAGTAACAATGTAGTTTGAAACACTTAATTAAAATCTAATTATTAATTAAAGGCATTAATAAAGAAAAAAGATTTCAGTTTAATGTCCGAATTTAATAAAGATTACCCTTAATTATAATAAATATATATGCCCTAACATTTAACATGCTGCCATTAAATAAATCTCAATGGTAGATTTAGTTAAATAGCAATATTGAAATATGATCCTATATAACAAGCTATGTCCAGATAAATAAATTTAAATTAAAAATAAAGCTAAAACTAATAATAACTAAAGTGTTGGCAAAATTTTAATGGTGCCATTAATTAAATCTTAACATTAGATTTAATAAATAATAATGTTGAGCATGATTGCATATAACAAGCTAGGACCTGTACAAATGGATCCTAACTCAAATTAAACTATGCCTAGTAATAACTAAGGGTACATAAAATATTGTACCACAAAATGCTATAAACCTGGATTTCAAGATTAAGTCGGTAAGCTAAAGATTGTATAAATCACATATATATATATAACATATGCCCTGAATATTAATGCTCGACAAAATAATGCTCCACTAAACTCGTACACTAATTCATAGGTCTAACCTAACTCATGAAACTTTGTTAATAAATATAAAAATAATAAAAGAAGTTATTAATAAAAAGATCGAGTCATCATATTCCACCATCGCTATGCCTAGCCATCCTCAAAACCAAAGTGGAATATTCTCGTGAATATTCCTCTTGTCAAGAGGGCTCGTTGATATCTGTCTTGGCAGATTTCTTTCCTTCATTCTTCTCTTCGCTCCAACCCCTTTAACGCCGTGAAAACTTCTCACCCAATCAACCTTGTTTCAAAGCACCCATTAACTCATAGTAAACCTAAATTGAGTCTATTAGGATTTATTCGGATCTTTTGAGTTATTTGCATTTATTTGGATTCAGTTGTTTATCGCGTAACTAGAAATTGGAGTCCTGAAGATTCAGTGGATCAAGCGAGATCAAGGTGAAGATAAAGACCAGAAGATTAAGACCAATGAATGAGAAAGCTTGAGTGAGCTCATGACCACGGTAAACCGTGCAAGGCGAGTCAATACTTTGATCATGTTGAACCTACATTTTCTGCAAATTAATTCAGTTTTAAATTAGCAAATTGCATGTTGTTATTTTATGTGCAAGTTTATGTTGAATTTTAGATTCTAGTTATATGCCCATTAATGATCTTGCTAGTATTTCAGTTTGGACACTTGAATATATGAGCCTTGTCATCTTAGTGAAATATATAATAGCACATCTTTCGAAAATAACATCTTTTGAAAATAAGTCTGTAAACATACGCCACTACTTAGTACTGCTTAGATACTCAGGGGCACCAAAATTGCCCTAAGTATTACTTTCAATCATGAGAATCTGTTTTGGGAAGTCATGGTGGAAATGACTGATATATTTTGATATGACTATTTTATGCTCCCAAAAACCCCAACTTCCTTAAATATCTCGGGGGATGGTTTGGGGGTTGGTGCAGTGGTGCATGAGAGTGTGGTTAGTGGTAAAATCGCCCAGATAACCCTAAGGACTGAATCTTGTCATGACCTCCTGTGTAAGACAAGTACAACCACAAGTCTGTAAATTACAACTTGGCTTAGTAAATTTACTAGACCCTGAAAGTCATCTCATCGGTGGAGAAGGTGAGGTAGTGCAAGTCGTTGTCTGTGTGACGACTTGAATGGGACATTCATTGAGGGTAAAGTTTTCTGTGGCGAGCTAGTCAGTGCGGGTAGTCCAGCTGCTAGTCGCATAGGGGAAGAACATCCCGCACAACTTTTGGGACCTGCCACAAGTGGGAGAAGCCCATATGGGTGAGATGATGGAAGGGGCGAGGTATTTTGAACAGTTACTGTAATGATCTACTCAACCGCATGACTAAGGAATCGTGTGACGCAACGCGTAGATTGTCTCTTATGGGTAAAGTGTACCAACTCTACAGAGTTAAAACTATTCGAATAGCCATGCCCACAGTCAAGGGCAGACATGGGAACTTAGCCAAATATAGTTTTATTCAAAAACTTTGTGGGTGGAATTGGAAAAGTAGAGGGTAGTAAAAAGCCCTGATTTGTGTTGCCCTAGGTGTCGCCCTAGTGATAAGGTAAGCGGTTATAACACTGTAAGGTTAACCTATAGTGCAGAAGGCATATAACGGCGGATGGTATCTGGATCGCTATTATTATTGCTTTCTTTCACACATTATATTTTAGTTCAAACTACTCGGTCTCAGGAAATTTCTACGTATCATATTTTAAAAAGAATTTATGGCAAATAAAATAACCCGAGCCTTTCCTTAATAAGCCATGCATGCTATCTATTTGCATCTTGTGTATTGGCTCGCGGAGCACGGTGGTTTGTGCTCACCCTCACTCACTCAATTAATCCAGAATCAAGAGTCAGATTACTACACTTTTGCAATACACCTGGACATGATGGCGAAGAAGATGGAGGTGTTAAGAACTAGGTCATGTACCCCCAGTTGGCTGCTTATGGGCACATTCTGAGGGTCCCACCTGTGTGCTTCGTTTCCGCTACTGCATTTTACTGATTTCGGCCTACTTGGCCTATGAGTAAGTCTACTATTATATTTACGCTTCTGCATGATATGTAATTTGATGTTCAGTACTGTATCTGTGAGCACTATCTACTAATTCAGGGAATAGTGCGGTGGAATCACAGAGGATTTCGGATTGTAAAATCTGGGTCTGACAAGGCTGGTATCAGAGCATATCGACTGTAGGTTGTGACCTATTTAGCCTGGCCATTAGTTTCATGAATAGAATTATTTCTTTAATATCTAGTTCCGAAAACATAAGTTGTATTGCTCATTCTCGTCTTTCTTAGATGATCCCCCCTCATCTATATGCTGCCCTAACCATTTTTGCTTCCAAAGCTCCCTTATCCTGAATTCAAAATGATAAAAATCCAATACTCCTCTTGAAGGCTCTCTTTGCAAACCTACTTTGGGCCAAAATCACAAGGCTACATTAGAAACCCATTTTCAAAAATTATTTTATCCTTGGAGGATTGATTATCAAATTGTTTACAAGATTCATTTTCAAACTCAATTTAACAAACCCGATCTTCCGAGGAAATTTTTATAAGTTCAATTACTTACCAAAACTTATTTGAAAATCTACTCTGATTTCTCAAATAGTCCAAAATAAAGTTATCTCTCAAAAAATTTTCCCCAAGACGGACCTTATTTTTCAAAAATAAAGCCTAAGGGCTAACCTTGAGGTGCTACTTCCGAAAGAGCTATGTTGGTAAAAACCTATTTTTCCTGTTAGTTTTATTACCCATAGTTAGAAGAATACTTCTTTCTCTACAGCAAAAATATGAATGGAGAAGAGTGAATAGAGTCATAAGTAAAGGAGATAGATGTTGGTGGTGAACACACAAAAATATTGGTGGGTTTCATGACAATCATCGGAAGGAAATGATGGTGTTAATTCTTGATGAATAAATGGGTGGAGTGTAAATGATTAGATTGACTAGATAGATGGATTAATCGATTTTTGGAGAAATAGGAAGTGAGAAAATAATTGCTGGGTTATGACATTGATAAATTGTATAATTCCTAGGAGATTATTACAATAGCTGGATAATAGAATGTGATCAATTACTGGATGGATTAATTGAATTTTTGAAAAATTGGAGAGGTGATAATAACTGTCGGAGTATAGACTTGATTAATAACATTATTCCCGGAGGATGTTTATAAATGAATTAGTTTGGAGGTAGATAGCAAAGATTTAGGTTGATTACTGGAAGAGTAGATTATGACTTTGAATCAATCACACAAGATTGGTTATTAAGGAGTCATGACGCAAAAGATATCGGTGGATCGAATAAATGATGACACTCACTGTTTGGAGTTTTAAACAGTAATAATACCGTAACTAAATAATGAAGGAAGATAGTCTATACCGTAACTAAATAATGAAGGAAGACAGTCTAAGTATAATTGTCAAAAGTGGAAGTTAAATTATCAAGGCCATTTGGATTCTAAGCCTTATGTATAGAAATAAGATGGGAGTGACTTAGTTCATTGATTAATATTTGAATATTGGGAGAGATTAGAATAACTTGGCAAAAAATCCATTTTTGCCACCAAGTTTCATTTAAAAAATGAGAGTGAGTATTGATATCAATCAAATTACCTCTGAATACTTTCCTTTTTCCTTCTAGTGATTTCAAAAGGAAAAATTTTGTTCCCTTTCTCTTACCCTTACTCCAAAAATTTAAGGATTGGAACGTTGAAGATGTTCATGAAGATAAGATGGTCTCACTTTAAACGGACCATGTGGATGAACCCTGCGCCCTCTTATGTGTGCTCCCTCGAATAGACGTACTATCGCAAGATTTTATTTGGGACCTGTGCACTGCCTTTTTGCTCTCAGGCGGTATATTTCGCAGTCACAGGAAAATATTGTTTTAAAAACTTGTGTGATTTATGTGCCACCCCAGCTTCCGGGGTATACTCTTTTAAAGTAGAATGGGTTTAGATTACCTTATCCCTGTGATTCTATCCTTATCTCATGCTATTCCCTCTCACCCCATTTGCTACAAACCTAGTCAGATCTACCGAAGCAAAGTGATACATAGCCAAAGCAAAGGCAATCAAGGATAAGTGAAGCCTTTGCAACTTTCCAACTAAAAGCCCCAACTAGCACAAAGACCAAGACTCGAGGCTCTAATCTGCTAACATTCTCTCCTTACCTACCCGGAGAACCCATAGCTCCAATCCTCTCTAATCAGACACAATGATTAGGAACACGATGGCTACCACTGGTAAAAGTAGCAAAAGAAGACCAATAATTGTTGCTCGCCATAGCCATCGCCATCTATACAAGTTATCGGTCATCAACCCCCTACAAAGATCCTTGATCTCACAACCAACACAATGGAAACAATAACAGTGTGGCATCTAGCAGACCCCTAAAAGATGTTATTTGTCTCCATTGCGGCAACTTAGGGCACTACATGAAGAGATGTCTTCAAAAGAATCCAGGAAGAACAAGCGAACAATTGCCCCCTTAAAAAGCTAGGAAAACAAGGAAATGGTATTGTCACCATCAGCTTCAACTCCGATGAAGAAAACCCTAACAACTCCAAGGAGGAACAAGTTGCGCCTACCAAAGTTCTACTACCAGACTAGGAAACTTCGCTAAGTGCTACATGCATCGAGTGTGGTAAAGCAGGACATGTCGCATGACTATGCCCTCCGTTACGACAAGTTAAGCAAGGAGCATGCTTCACATGTGGGAAATCAGTCATTACTGCTACAATTGCCCAGTTCCCTACTGTTCATACTGCAAGAAACACCATTCTCCAGAAGACTGCCTCGCAAACTTAATAGCATGTAGGCGTTATGGAGAAAAGGGATATAAGGAAGGTCAATGTTCTGCAAACTATCCCAACTGTGAAGAAGACCACCAACCCAGTGAATGCCCAATGATCAAGGTCACATGTTTTCTCTGCGAAGGATAAGACCACTACCCCAAAGATTGCTCCCTGAACTTGATGCTGACCAAGGCAGCCGAAGTACAACAAATGAGTCTCCAAATCGCCATAGGACTTGTCATGCCTAGAGATAGAAAAGACAACTAATGTTAGATGTCATTTATCTTAAGGGGGGTAGCAAGAATAGACAAGAATGTTGGAGAACCGCTATGATGTATAATTTCTTTTGGAGGTATTGCTATGATGAGTAATTACCTTGGAGGTGCAATAGTTTGTATTAGACCTAATTAGACCAGTATAAGAAGATTCGCAAGGCCAGAAATCTCATGATGGTAAGGACTACAAGCCACACCTATAGTTAAATCATCATGTTGGCATAGCTAAGGAATAAAAATAGGATTCCAGTAGGGACAAAAGACCACCATAAATATGCCCATCATCATACCTGCATCCCTAAAGCCGTCTACTCCCTAGGACGTAGGCCATGATTATCTGCCCAGTAATATGAATTCCACAACCATCATATGTCTAATAAACAAAGCGACTATTCTATTCTACGATGGCGTAAAGACAACTATGTCAAAGAGCAAGCGTTTGGAAGTCTATGACCTATCCGAAAGAACAAGTTTTTTCCCATTTAACTTCTTCAAGCATTAACCCTTCTTGTTCAGGCTCGCTTCCTACCTTTGCGAGCTAAAGGACATCACGTCAAGAAAAACTCTGAGATCTATTGCTAGCCAGTTTAACCCCACTTACCACCTCCTACTCTACCGGAATCTCGGGGTCAAGATTCATTTAGGGGGGGTAGGTTTGTAACATCCTAACTTTCAAGTGTTCAAAAATATGGAACTTTTGAAACTTTTTCTTGCATTTTGCTGGCATACAAATTTCTTCTGAAGGTTTATTTGAAATCTTTTGAGTTCTGTGCAAATAAGTATATTAAGAAATAGTGTCCAAGTAAATAACTGGGAATAATTTCAAAATGCAAGTAATGAGCCTAACAAAAAATAATAAAATAATGGAAATGAAATTTGAAATTCAATTTACAAAGAAAAATAGTGGCTAAAAGAATAGTAAAATCTCACATTTAAATAACTAGACTGAGAATTCAAACTTGTGAACATCATGCAAAATTAGAAATTAGTAAATCCTAGTGTGAATTAAAATCTAAACTAAAAATCCAAATTCCAAAATTATGCCTAAGCCTTTCTCTTTTCCTCTCTTTCTTTTCCTTCATTTCCTTCTCACTATTACATGTGGGCCCCTAGCCCTTTTCTTTCTCTCTTCCTCCATCTCTCTTTCCTCTGCCACTGGGTCCGAAAGGCCCCGCCTCCTTCCCCTTTCTTCTTCTCCCTCCTCTCGTTCTTGTTCTTCTCGCTGACCGTGCTCACCTCACTCCGCCTGACTGCCTGGCCCCACTCTCCCTGTTCACCTGTTTCCGTCGCGTCAGCCGCGTCGCCATCCCCTTACGATCACCCGTCGCTGTCATGTCTCTTGTGTCGCCATTCCATCACCATGCCCTACGCGCACACATCGCCTGGCCATGCCATCGCCCATACCGCGCACTGTGCTTCGGTCGCCGACCACAATGCATCACAGCGCCTCCCTCTACGGCTATAAGTGGCCTTGGCCTCCTCCCTCACTTTCTACACAACTCCTTTGCTCCCCAGGCTTCTTACTCCCCATCCCAGGCCGAGCGCCCCCCCATGCCTGTGAGCCCGCCGCTGCTGTCTCCTCGCCGTTCTGGCATCCCCGGTGCATCCCTCTCCAATTCAAGCACATCATCCTATGTTCTTGAGCATGTAGTTCATCCCCTCAAAGTTAATTAGTTTTTCATGCATCGAGGCCCGCCACACCACTGTTGTCTCCATTTCCGGTCGTCGGCACTCCTACCTCCGCCAATTCTCCTTCACCGCGCCCCGGCTCAATTGCCTTTTTCAGGAGCATCACCAAGGTGTCTGCTATCATCCCCAAGCACCGCCACATCAGCTCCCCAACCCCAGTGAGCCGGTGACAGCGACCCCACCCGCATCGTTGTAGGTCACTACAGCCAGCCTTCCTTGGTGATTCTCGGTCTACATGGTCCGTGTGGTGAGTATCCTACTGCCCTCCTATTGCTCAAGTATGCCTCAATTCCTCCTCTCCTTCACTCCGGTGCCACAGCCCCTTTTCTATCCCAGCTCCGGCCACCTGAAGCCGCCATCAAGCTCTCCACACCTCACCCTGCTCATGATGGCGCTTTTTGTGGCTTGCTCATCTCTTCCTTGATCCATTCTGGTAGTCCCCCTAGCCCCTTTAACAAACCCCCAACGGCGGCGAGCCTGGCGCTGAGCACTAGCCGCTTCCTCTATTTTGCCCCAGCCATACCCTCGCATCTTCTAATTTGATACCCCATTCAAATCACATAAGGGCTACTGCCCCATTGACCAACCGCGCTGCGCATTAGCTAGCAGATCTAGCGTTCAAATTCCAGCCCCGACAGCTTTTTAATCCCTTTTTGTTTTATTTTCTTTAATCCATTTCAATTAAGAGAAATTAAGGAAAATTAGGAATTAATCGATAGAAGCTAATAAATTTGATTAGGATATAAAATAAGATTATTTAAGAATTAATATTGGATGAAATGTCATATATGACTAACAATGTAGTTTGAAACACTTAATTAAAATATAATTATTAATTAAAGGCATTAATAAAGAAAAATGACTTTAGTTAAATGTCTGAATTTAATAAAGATTACCCTTAATTATAATTAAAATATATGCCCTAACATTTAACATGCTGCCATTAAATTAATTTCAGTGGTAGATTTAGTTAAATAGCAATATTGAAATATAACCCTGTATAACAAGCTCTGCCTAGATAAATAAATTTAAATTAAAAATAATGCTAAGCCTAATAATAACTAAAGTATAGGCAAAGTTTTAGTAGTGCCATTAATTAAATCTTAATATTAGATTTAATAAATAATAATGTTGAGCATGATTGTATATAACAAACTAGGACCCGTACAAATGGATCCTAACTCAAATTTAACTATGCCTAGTAATAACTAAGGGTACATAAAATATTGTACCACAAAATGTTATAAACCCGGACTTCAAGATTAAGTCAGTAAGCTAAAGATTGTATACATCGCATGTATATAACATATGCCCTGAATATTAACGCTCGACAAAATAATGCTCCGCCAAACTCGTACACCGATTCATAAGTCTAACCTGACTCATGGAACTTCCTTAGTAAATATAAAAATAATAAAAGAAGTTATTAATAAAAAGATCGAGTCATCGTATTCCACCATCGGCTATGCCTAGCCATCCTCAAAACCAAAGCGGAATATTCTCGTGAATATTCCTCTTGTCATGAAGGCTCATTGACATCTGTCTCGACAAATTTCTTTCCTTCATTCTTCCCTTTGCTCCAACCCCTTTAACTCCGTCAAAACTCCGTGCCCAATCAACCTTATCTCAAAACACCCATTAATTCATAATAAAGCTAAATTGAGTCTATTTGGATTTATTTAGATCTTTTGAGTTATTTGCATTTATTTGGATTCAATTATTTAGCACGTAACTAGAAATTGGAGTTCTGAAGATTGAATGGATCATGCGAGATCAAGATCGAGATGAAAATAAAGACCAGAAGCTCAAGACCAATGAATGAGAAAGCTTGAGTGAGCTCAAGACCGCATTAAACCGTGCAAGGCGAGCCAATACTTTGATTATGTTGAACCTACATTTTCTGCAAATTAATTCCGTTTTAAATTAGCAAATTGCATGCTGTTATTTTATGTGCAAGTTTATGTTGAATTTCATATTCTAGTTATATGCACATTAATGATCTTGCTAGTATTACACTCATTTTGGACACTTGAATATTTGAGCCTTGTCACCTTAGTGAAATTTATAATGGCACGTCTTTCGAAAATAAGTCCGTAAATATACGCCACGAGAGTGTGGTTATGGTAGAACCACTCAAATAACCATAAGGACTGAATCTTGTCATAACCTCCTGTGTAAGACAAGTACAACCACAAGTCTGTAAATTACATCTTAGATTAGTTGATTTACTGGACCCTAAAAATCATCTCATCGGTGGAGGGGGTGAGGTAGTGCAAGTGGTTGTCTGTGTGATGACTTGAATAAGACACACGTTGAGGGTGAAGTTTTCTGCGGCGAGCTAGTCAGTGTGGGTAGTCCAGCTGCTAGTCGCATAGAGGAAGAACATCCCGCACAATTTATGGTACCCGCCGCAAGTGGGAGAAGCTCATATGGGTGAGATGATGGAAGAGGCGATGTATTCTGAACATTTATTGTGATGATCTACTCAATCGCATGACTAAGGAATCGTATGGCGCAACACGCAGATTGTCTCTTGTGGGTAAAGTGTACTAACTCTGCAGAGTCAAAACTATTCGAATAGCCGTGCCCATGGTCAAGGACGGACATGGGAACTTAATCAGATATAGTTCTATTTCAAAAACTTTGTGGGTGGAATTGGAAAAGTGGAGGGCAGTAAAAAGCCCTGATTTGTGTTGCCCTAGGTGTTGCCCCAGTGATAAGGTAAGCGGTTATAATACTGAAAGGTTAACATATGATGCAGAAGCCACATAATGGTGGATGGTATCTAGATCGCTATTATTATTGTTTTCTTTCACATATTATGTTTTAGTTCAAACTGCTAGGTCTTAGGAAATTTCTACGTACCATATTTTAAAATCAATTTATGGAAAATAAAATAACCTGAGTCTTTCCTTGATAAGCCATGCATGTTATCTATTTGCATATCGACTGTAGGTTGTGACCTATTTAGCCTGGCCATTAGTTTCATGACTAAAATTATTTCTTCAATATCTATTTCCAAAAATACAAGTTTTTCCGCATACCGCAAGGTCACAAATAGGCTATGTATTCTTGTATGGTGGAACTACAATTTTATGAAAATCATCTAAGCAAAATCTTGTAACGATTTCGACGAACCACTCAGAAATTATAGCGCTGTATGAAGCCACACGAGAATGTGCTTGGCTCTGACGGATGATTCACCACATCCAGCAGTCATGTGAGATGAATATTGTGCAAGCTCCCACAATTATGTATGAAGAAATGCAGCTTGTGATGCACAATATAGACGGACTACGTGAAGAGTCATCTCACAAAGCATATCAACCCCAAGTTTTATGCTCATGAATTGCAAAAGATGGACAAAATTAAGGTATTGCATACTAAGTCATGGGAAAATCTTGCAGATTTAATCACTATGTCACTCTCAACATCTAGTTTTGAAAGATGCGTACGAGGAATTGGAATGATGAGACTTAGAGAAGTGCAGAGTTCAGGGGGAGATTTTTCTTAAACTCGTTATTAAAACTTGATCATGAAGATCGAGTACCGAAAGAACAAATCCTGAAAATTAAATGAAATTGGGTGGATTGTACTCTTTTTATCTTGACGAGTTTTCCTGATGTTTCTCGGCCAAGGTTTTAAATGAGGCAATTCATGCAATGCAGTATAACATGTATCATGTACTCTTTCTCTAAATTTTTTCCACTGGGTTTTTATGGAGTTTTAATGAGGCATGAACATGTCGGATGAGTGCCCAAGGGGGATTGTTAAGAAACCTGGGCCTGGGCTTGAAGCCTTGGCCCATGGTGGACACCTCACCACTAGGATATAATAGAGAGTACTGTTGACTATTTTGTATACAAAATCAGAAGAGAAAGCAATAAAGAAAGACAAAGAATTCTCTCTATATCTCTGTGTTTCAATCTACTATTTCTGTCTTCTGTGGTTGATTTGTTTTGCATTAGCAAAGAAATCAATCAAATTGATCGCCAGTGACGGTTTCTCAACAGTAACATTTGTTATCCATGTGCAACATTTATCGGTCATTTATATAGCAAAAATATGGTTATTTTTATTACATCATTGTTTGTTATGTGCATACAACAATCGGTAATGCAAGAAATGTTACAAGCATGAGTGAGAAATGTTGCATCAGAGTGTACGATGGGAGTACTCTTGTTGTTCTTTGTTTTTTTATATATATATATATATATATATATATATATATATATATATATATATATATATATATATATATATATATATATATATATATATATATAATATATATATATATATATATAAAAAAATATTGCAACCGTCCGATTTTTATCTGTTCCTTGTATTTATGAACAATAGCATTTCTCTTTCTTTTCTTTTAATGTTGAGCGACCGCTTGGCTGAAGCATGTTTGGTTCCGTGTTGAAAGGTTTTTGTGTTGCTTGAAAATAGAATGAACGGCCCTTATAATACTAATAGACAAATTCCCTCGCATATGAACAGTGTTAGGTCTAGAGGGGTGTGTGCCTCGGCTATAGATGGGGCATCCTTTCTTCGTCCTTCTCTTTGAGTTGCTTTTTTCACGAAGTTCTTTTGCATTTTCAATGATTATGTTTCACTTTACTTCTCAGTAGGTTGTCATCTGATTTCTAGATTTCGGTCAAGTTGTTGGGTTTTACTACTATCTTTTTATGTCTCGACGCTCTTCTCTTAATGAAGAAAAGGCAATGCCAATTTAGTAGGGGTGCAAATGGAGCGGATATTTCCGGACCGCCCATCCGTCCATTTTAATTCGGATACAATTCGAAGCAAATTTTCGGATATCCGAAGGTTTTGTCGGATACGGAAACGGATTCGGATATTTTTTGTCGGATACAGAAACAGATTACGAAAAAGCATTATCCGACGGATATGGAACTATTCAGATATTTTTACGGATAGTTACCGGATAGTTATCAGATACGGAAACGGAGTCGGATACCTAGCCTCTCCAACGGACAGGTGGGATCTCCGACTTTTCTTGAAATGTAACATCATTTATTTATATAAGATTGCTTGTTTCGGTGGCTATTGCAACGTCGGTGCACTCATATTAGATCTCAGTTTACTTAATTTGTCTCTGTCACCATGTGAAATTTGCATTCGCTCATTATCCGATTAAATATTCGTGACCGAAACTAACCGTATTCGGAGCGATATGTATTCATTCCGTATTCATGACCGAGAATATCCACATTCGTATTCGTATCCGGCACTATCCGTGTCCGACTCCGATAAAAAATATGAAAAAAGATACGAGATAAACAATATTCGTCTATATGCGTTTCATTTGCACCCTGACAATTTAGTGGGCTCTCTTTCTTTTTCCCTTTTAAAGTTCGTTGCCCACTTGGCTACTCTAGTAGTAAGGAATGTGTTTGGTTGTGTGTTGAAAACCTCGGCGTTGCTTGAAAAAGGATCGGGTAGCTCATACAGCACTAAAAGACAAACTGACTGACACATGGACAATGTTACTCCGCTCTCAGCGGCTTTCAATTTTTACCTTAGTTTGTCTTTCGACTTATTTAAACTAAAAATCATTTAGAACATATTAATTTTTTATTTTGACTTATTTTAATTTTTTTGAGGTTTTTTCAGTTTTTTTTTGTCTTTTTTCCCTTATTCCTTTGTATTGTCCGTAACAATATAACATTTTTTTATTTTTTTTCTTAGAAAAAGTTAACAGCTACTACAATACAATTTTAATGATAAACCAAAAACATTATGACAAGAGTATCTTCCGAAATTGTTTCAGTTTTTTTTTCTCACGCACCACAACTGACCCCGCTAAACTATCCCGTTTAATCCTGTTAGAAATGGCACTTCAAACAGCCTTCCAGTTTGGTAATTGGCCATTGCTCAAGAATCTGACATCTTTATTACAGTTTCCCAAAACTATGTAAATGCAAATGCTTTTCCACTAAGTTTGTCGTTAGCCTCTTTTTAGCATGATACAACAGAATACATAACACCAAAATCCCATTGGAAATTACAACGTAGCTGTCATTTCAGGATAAACAACAGAGGAGCTGTCAACGAAAGGTATGCGCATTGCTTCATAATGAAAAATAGAAAGAAAGCCAGAAAGAAGGCACCACAATCTTTTCTTCAAGGAAAGGCATTGTGCTATGCAAGTTTCCCAATGTTCAGAAGTACTGAGCAAGAAACCACATAGGAAGGATCTGAGCTGATCACCTGCAGGAATGAATCAGGAACGGCTCAAGAGGATTCAGCCAACAATGAAGGGGCCAATCTCCCCGCTCCTCATGGCGCGGGCAATCTCGTTGGCGATCACCAGGCACGTCGACACCCACCCGGCGAGCACCGCCCACACCATGTCCACTATGCGTGCGGCAATCCCCCACGGCATCGTCATCCTTGTTCCCCCTCTCCCTAGTCTTTCCCAAGGAGGCAATTCCACAAACACCTACCCTGCAGCTTGCAGGCACCAGCAGTTATTGCCAGTCATGAGTGGGCCGACAAGATCCCACGATGATGAACAAAGATTAGGTCTTGTAGTTCGCGCAATAACTGTTTCAATTTCAATGAGACGATGGAATTAACAAGAGAGAGAATAATTACCTCTTATCTTTCTGATGCCTGGAAGGAAATTCACCATGCGAGAACTGAAGCAACCTCCAATCAGCACCAATCCTTCAACCATGGCAAGGAATTAGGGTCTTGTGTACCACCACTCAGCACAAAATATTTTGCTTCAACAGGGTGGAATTAAATAGAGATGAGGAAAGATTTCACTACCTCCTCTATTGAGTCCTCTGCCACCAAACCCTTCTTTTCCCTTTCACCTTCTACTTGGCAACCTAAGCTGGAATCTTGAACAGGACCAGGCTATGTATGTATGATATGGACAGAGATGACACAATTGTGTGTTCACCTTTGCTACTGCCCCCAGAGGCCCAGATACTTGCAGGATTAACCAACACAACTCTGCCACTTAGGGCACCATTATTCAACAATTCCACCATGAATTCTTTAATAATTAAGAAGCAATTAAGAAGAGATAAGGCTGGAGACTTGCTTCTCGCTTGCTTTCCCATCTTCTTGCCTTCCATTCCACAGCACCTCTCAGAGTCAATTTTTTGCCAAGTAAGCAATTCAAGAAACACCTAGGACCTGCTTCACAAGAACCAACTGGAGGTTGCCACGTAGGAGCCCAACACCTAGGAAGACTGACTGGAAAAGGGTGAAGCTTTATCCAATCATTTCTCGATCAGTTGGATTATCTAGAGGATTAGACAGGAGGATTTGGACAAGTACATGAATTCTGTATACAAGTGAGGCTTCTCATGGGCGATTCGCCTAACACCTGTCCTGTGCTGCATAGGGATTCGGATAATCTGACTGAAGATATGTTGCTGTGTCTCTTCTTTACGATTTATGATTATACTTATGGTTTTATTTGAATAAATAAATAGAATGATTGCTTCACCGTTTTTTTAAAACAATTTATTGTGATAACTTTTTTAAAACGGTTTATCGATATTCGTTTCGTTCATATAAACGCTTGCATTAGAGCTAAAAATTATCAGTTATAGCTATAAATTATTAGCTGCAACCGAAAAAATATGTGCAAATCACGGCGTGCAGTTATATAGTGCACCCACCGTTCAATGCATTTAACGGCTGCTTGGCTGATCCTTTCCTTCGTCCGGCATTCCAAGCACCATGCGTGTCCTTCCCAGCCCACGAACAATGCAATGCTTCGTCCCGTCACCTGTTTGCTGGGTCGCTCCCATCCTTATCGAACCAGCTCCAGCATGCTCTCCCCTCCCCTGGTTGCTCCCTATCTGCAGGGAGAGGTGAGGCCGGCAACCCGGCCTGACGCGCGGCGGTGGAGCAAGAAGCAGGATAAGAGGGAGGTGACCAGTTGCACAGCAGGGGGAAGGCGACCAAGCGTGCGGTCGGGGATAGGCCATTCCCTCTGTTACCGTGCGACGTCGGGAGAAGGAAAATAGCAGGCGCGCCATGGATCTAGCCAAATCCTAGTTGGGTATGCTATCTACGTTCGACCTGCTAAATTTAGGTTCTCTTATTTGGGTTTGTTAGCATTTGTTGAAGAATGAATAGCTTTGGGTAGTCCGTCTTACTTTGCAAATCGATGTTCGACGACGCTTGTATCTTCTACCATTGAGTTTGGACTTTGGATGTGAGCATAGCTGTTTGTCTCTTGCTGTCGTTCCTCCTTTCTTGATTGCCTCTTCTGCTTTTGAACTGATAAGATTCGCGTCGCAGGCACGAGGGGGAAATGGCGCTGCTCCATTTGTGGGAATAAATTCCATGGGGGAGGACCTCTTGAGTCACCTCCTCCTCCCGCTCACAGTCACTCCGTTGGCCACTCCACCTCCCACCTCGACATCGCCTACTAATGGCCACTGGATCTCACCATACCTAGCATCCACACCGTCAGAGATGAAGCGCCGCCACCTCCTGCCCATCCTCCTCCTCCTCCGGCTCTCCCTCTCCTTCCGCCGCCACCTCCTCCTCCCCCAAAGTCCACCTCACCCTACCGACGACCCGCTCCTCCGTTGCCTCACCTCCTCCGACGTTGGTGCCAACTAGGTCCCAGCCGAGGTGGGCGTGCTCCTCGCCAATGCCTCGATATCCACCTTCCCTAGCCTCGGCAAGGATTTATCAGAGTCTCGGGCCCAAAACTAAGGGGTCTATAAGTTTATAACTAACATCAAATACTATCAGCACTGAGATGTAATAAAAGTATAACACAAATGCATAATCAAAATAAAATTTGAATTACATGTTGAACGATACGACAAAATAGATAAAACACAGGGGGTGGTGCCGCGACGAAGAGGAGGTGCGAGCACGACAGAGAGAAGGTAGGGGCGGCGTCACGGACTCACAGGGGAGAGGAGGCGGTGCCGCAGTGGGGGGCTAGGCCATTGGGGGTGGCGGAGTCGCGGAGAGGCGGCCGGAGTTTGGGGAGGTCGGGAGACGACGGGAGGGCGAGGCGATGAACTGCGAAGGTGGGCAGGTGGCTAGGGTTAGGGTAAGGCCGCTGCGGTGTTGCCACTCCGCTTCTATGGGCTGATGCCACTCCGCTGATCCGCTTCGTTGATTTGGGCCGTTGGGTCGGCTGGGATAACTTCGGGCCGCTAATAAGACTTGGGCCTATCTACTGTGTAAATTTTTTACGTATATTTACTAAAATTTTGCACTAAAATTTTCCCTAAGCCTCGGGCTGTCTCCCAATCGGCCCGAGGCCCATCTCCGCCCCTGACCACCACCGCCTCCTCTACCTCCGCCTCCCTTATAGCCCCTCCATCCGCTGCCCGCCGTGCCCAAGAACCATCTCCTGCCTTCATGTCCCTGTTGGGATGCTCTCGTCCGACGACTCCCTCCTTGCCTCCTTCCATGCCAGCCTCAGCTCATTCCTCCTCATCTACCGGTGCAGCCCAATAAAAAATGTGGCCAGCATCATGACTGACCTGGCCGGCCTCCTCGATCGGCGCTTCCCCGCTTGCGCTGTGGTTGAAAACAGCGGCGTGCTCCTTGGCTCAGACCACGGCGCATAGATTGACATGCACTACATCGTCATCCTCCTTAACAATGCTCGCATAGCCGACTTCGCCGTCGACATCAGTGCCAAGACCTCCCTCTCCGTCGTATAGAGCCACCGTGCCCATGGCCATGTATGTATGCTAGCCCATGCACCTCCTCGACGCCCTCATCTGCAATGCCACTACCACGTCCGCCTCCCCCTTCCCGCTCCTCATCATCAACGGGCATTGGAAAGAGAGAGATTGGAGAGAGTGGGGAAGGAGAGATTGAAGTGTACTCGACACCTCACTTCTACAATATTGGACACCATAAGTGTACTATACAATCAAGTTCTAGATTCACGTAATACCGATAAATATCATAACTCATTACTTACGTATAGATCCATGATCTTTCAGGTCCGGCAATAGCGACAACCCGTGGGTTTCCTCGACCCACACTTGGTCGCTGAGCAATGCATCAAGGATAACTCATTCTTCATCCAAGATTACATAACAAAGGGATTGCTTGTTCAGAGTGACAAGAACTACATCATGGTACCCTTCAACCAGGGATAAGCGCTTCACTAGTTGTCATACAAGTTTCATTTATACTTTATACGCAACATGAACTTAGGATTAATCACTATGGCGACATACATAACTAGGGTTCACTGGATTCTGATCGTGATTGTACCAAAGTGGACCAAGATAATATGCTTTGATTCCTTACTTACGGGCAACCACGACTTCACCCTTGTCCATAAACAATAAGCCGAAAGATCCAGAGGTTTGTCAACCTGCCAATATTTATTTTGTCGTTAACAATATGCTAATGACTTTAACACTCCTAGCGATAGGGCATATAATTTGACTCAAGTGCATACGATCTTGAGAAACTCGTTGAAGTTCGAGGGAAGCTCTCTGAATTCTTGATGGCGTAGGTCATTTAACGAAATGGAGAGTTCAACCTCGGCAAAGATGATTAATTGTGCAAACATTTGATTCAATTGTAATTCATTCAGTTGTGCTTAATCAAAAAATTAATTCAATTGTACTTCATTCAGTTGTTTAATTTATTTGTGAGATCTATATAATGACTGCCATTTTCTATATATGTGATCTGCTTGCATTGTTTAATTCATTTGTGAGATCTATGTAATGATTGTCCTGTGTTACATATAAGATTTGCTTACTTGTTTTCAGAGGGTATGGCTAGATTTCCTTAGGCTAGCCGAAAAATAGGAAATAAATGTAGCTTTTCAAAAAGCTATTACAAACGGTTTATAACACCAAACTGTATGTGATATGTCCAATATCACAGACAGTTTTTAAAAACAACCGTCTGTGATATGTCTGCTATCATAGACGGTTTTTTGGTATTATCTGTCTGTAATATCTTATAATCACAGATAATTTTTAATATTAGCCGTCTGTGATATGTCAGATATTATAGATGGTTATTTTTAAGAACCGCCTGTGATATAATAATATCTGATATATCACAAACGGTTATTTTGAAAAACCGTCTATGTTATGACTTATCATAAACGGTTTAAGAGTCGTCTATGATAACCACATGTTATCACAGACATATAATTTCAGACGGTTCAGAAACCGTTTATGATGATAATTTTGATCCATCTATAATAATCCTTTATGTGGTAGTGTAGCTACACTACTACAGAAAGCCTCATAGTAGATGCCTCATCACAGACGGTTTTGTGAAACCGTCTCTGATTAACACTATTACAGACGGTTGTAATTTGGAGGCCGTCTGTGGTATTTGTGGTTGGAAAAAGGAGTACCACAGACGGTTGTTACCTCTGAACCGTCTGTGATAATGGAATATCACAGACGGTTTTTTTATTATAAAACTGTCTGTGATATTCCAAATTATCACAGACAGTTTTTAAACATAAACCGTCTATGATACTCCTTTTTCCCGCCACAAACACCACAGACAGCCTCCAAATTAAAAGTCTGACAAACAGAGATTCCTGATTTTAATTCAAGACAGATTTAATTCATTACAAAAGTTCGACAAACAGAGATTCCCAGATTTTAATTCAAGGCAAATTTAATTTATTACAAATCTAAGAGAAAAAGAGATTCCCAGATTTTAATCTTCTGGGCTTCATATGCTTCTTCTTCAACTTCTGGAGTTGGAGGATCACCACGAGTTCTCGAATGTCGTGAAGATTGCCCTTGCCCTCTCCACTTCCTCCTCTAGCCTGGGTAAATCATTAGCATGGCCCATAATCTCAAAGAGGATGCCATGAAAATCTTCAACATAATCGGCCGATTCTACTTCATCGGAAAGATTATCTATCACACTCTGCACTTCCGCAAGAGCTTCCTCCGCTTTGTGGACATTGTAGAGAAGAACAAGGCTGAGGGCGGTTTCCTTTTGGTGAGCAGCAACGAGACACCTCCGTCGACGGCGGATGATGAGGTCTAGTTGACAGACGATATTGGAAGCGAGTCGAGGAAGGAGAGCAGGGCGTGAGCGGAGGAGCTGCTCCAGACGTAAATTATTGGCCGCCTATGTAAGGTTGCGGCCGAACAACTCATGATGGATAGATGAGAGGAAGGAGATGAACAAAATTTTAGATGTCATTGTTGAGAAATGTGGTGATGATAGAAGAAGATGATCGAGGGCGGGAGAGGATAGTTTAGATCGAAGAAATGGAATAGTGCGTGCAAATATAAGCATTATCACAAACGGTTCATATTCGAAACCACCAGTGACGCTTCATTAACCGCCGTCTCTTAATTAATATCACAGACCGTGATGCTTCGTATATAACCGCTGTCTCATATATTACTGCCTTATCCCGATCTACCTCCCCGAAGCGTCTGTGGCATGAAGCTTATGACAGACGGTTTTTATAAAAAACCGTCTGTGATAATATTTATCACAGACGGTTTTTAATTAAAAACCGTCTGTGATAACAATTATCACAGACGGTTTTTAATTAAAAACCGTCTGTGATATGGCTAAGGCATTTATTGCGCTGCTCAGACCGCATATGTCTTCATTTCGATCCAGATCTAGTCACTGCTGCGCACTTTTTCACTCGGGAGGAAGCTAGGAGATTTCTGGCCAGTTAATTTGGTGGGAAGAGGCAGAGATTGAGCTTTGAAGATTCAAACTTTCCTGGTTGCTCTAGATATGGTTAGTAATAAAATTTATTTTTTCTTTAATTGCATTACAATTTAGGTCTAAGTAATCCATGAGTGGTTATTGAAGATGGTTAATTTGCAAAATTGTTGGTTATATAATAGCTGTTGTGTTTGTAATATGAATTGAGCTAGCAAATTAAGTCTCAATATAATAAATGTGGCCGGTATATATGTAGTTATAATTAGTTAATCTAGATTTTAATACTAAGTTATTATATATGTACGTAACGTAGGACCGAAGCTGGATGTATGCCGCGAGCCGTGTGAGTGAAGAGTACATTAATGGCGTTTCGCTTTATAAGAGCCGCGAGGAGGATATGTTGAATAAGGGTGGAATATATGTGCTGTCCATGCACCGATCATGAGAATTTGAAGATGTTTAAGAACCGAGGGCAAATTGAAGCGCACTTGATTCGGAGGGTTTCAAAAAGGATTATACGTGTTGGACCAGTCATGGCGAAGTGAATGATCATATGCCGCCGGATGACATCGCCGGTGAAGTGAATGATATGCCCCCGGATGACATCGCCGGTGAAGTGAATGACATGCCGCCGGCTGATGTCGATTGTGGCTCGGATTCGGATAGGTTGCACGATGATAATCTAGATCAGATGCTTCGCGATGTAGAAGAGAACTATGATGAGAGAGAGTATGTTAAATTCCGTGGCTTGATGGAGGACTCAGAGAAACCTTTGTACACGGGCTGCAAGTACACGAGGTTATCGGCCGTGCTTGAACTATTGAAATTGAAGGCAAGCAACGGTTGGTCCGACAAGAGTTTCACGGCGCTGCTAGGTCTTTTAGCGGACATGCTTCCGGAGGGAAATGAGTTGCCTAAAACCACGTATAAAGCCAAGAAGGTACTTTGTCTGTTGGGAATGGAAGTAGAAAGAATACATGCATGCTCGAACGACTGTATCCTCTACCGTAAAGAGTATGCAAACATGCATGTATGTCTGGTGTGCAACGCATCCCGATACAAACGTAACAATCAATCAGATGATGGCGAGGGAACAGAGGTAAGAACGGACCTCCTACTAAGATGGCATGGTATTTTCCTATAATTTCCCGTTTGAAAAGGTTTTTTGCAAATTCAAAGGAAGCAAAACTGCTGCGTTGGCACTCGGAGGAGCGCAAGAAGAATGGAATGATAAGACACCTTGCTGATTCCGCGCAATGGAGAAACATTGATAGGAGTTTTGCAGGGTTCGGTGCAGAACCAAGGAATATAAGGTTTGGACTGAGTACAGATGGAATGAATCCTTTCAGTAGCATGAGCAGCCGACATAGCACATGGCCCGTGACTCTCTGCATCTATAACCTTCCTCCTTGGTTGTGTATGAAGCGAAAGTACATTTTGCTGTCGATACTTATCCAAGGGCCAAAACAACCTGGGAATGATATCGATGTGTTCCTGGCACCGTTGGTGGAAGATCTAAAAGTAATGTGGAGCGAAGGGGTACAGGTATGGGATGCATACAAACAAGAGAACTTCACTCTTTGCTCCTTATTGTTCTACACCATAAATGATTATCCTGCACTTGGTAACCTATCGGGCCATAGTACAAAAGGTGCCAAAGCTTGTACTCACTGTTTAGATGGTACCGAGAGTGTGTGGCTGAGACACTCATGCAAAATCGTCTACATGCGTCACCGCCGGTTCCTTTGGAGGGCTCACCCATACCGCAAGATGAAGAAACAATTTGACGGAGAGAAGGAAGACGGTTCAGCTCCAAGGCATTTAAGGGGACACGAGGTTTATGATATGGTTAAGGGTTTAGATGTTGTCCTCGGAAAGGGACGTAAATTGAGGGCTCATGAGAAGAACACCTGGAAGAAGAGATCAATATTTTGGGACTTACCTTATTGAGAGTACCTGGATGTTCGGCACTGCATCGACGTCATGCACGTAGAAAAGAATGTGTGCGACAGCTTGATTGGTCTCTTACTGAACATCCGTGATAAAACAAAGGACGGTGTCAACGCACGGCTTGACTTGGCTGACATGGACATCAGGCTTGAGTTAGCACCGACAAGCACTGATAATGGACAAACATACCTTCCCCCTGCGTGTTACACTCTGTCCAAGGCGGAGAAAACAGAACTGTGCCAGTGCTTGCATGGTGTCAAAGTTCCGTCTGGTTACTCCGGCAACGTGAAGAAACTTGTTTCGATGCAAGATTTGAAGTTAAATGGCATGAAGTCTCATGATTATCATGTGCTGATGACACAGATGCTCCCTATTGCAATTAGAAATATTTTGCTGATCAAAGTCCGAGAGACAATCATGAGGCTATGTTATTTCTTTAACACAATTGCTCAGAAGGTCATCGATCCCGAAGGACTAGATGCTCTGCAGGACGAGGTGGTGATGACTCTATGTCACCTTGAAATGTATTTCCCTCCTTCGTTTTTCGATATCATGGTCCATCTCATTGTTCACGTTGTGTGGGAGATAAAAATGTGCGGGCCCGTATTCCTACGTAGCATGTACCCATTTGAGAGGTTCATGGGAATTCTCAAGTCCTACGTATAGAATCGTTCTCGGCCGGAGGGCAGCATCGTCGAAGGTTATACAAGCGAAGAGGTCATTGAGTTTTGTGTCGATTATATGGCTCAGATTCAACCGATAGGTGTCCCTCAATCTCGTCATGAGGGGAGGCTGAAGGGTCTCGGAACTATCGGAAGGAAAGAAATCACTCCAGATATTGACACGTATACTCAAGCCCATTTCACGGTGTTGCAACACATGACTGAAGTGGCGCCTTATGTGGACCAGAACAAGGATGTGCTTCGGCAACAGAATCCGGAGCGGCCGGATGTTTGGATCATGAGGCAACACAACCGTCGGTTCAACCAATGGTTGAAGGAGCAAATCGCTAGGAGCTCGCCGAGTGAGACGCTGACATGGTTGGCAAAAGGGCCGATATTTACAGTTGTGACATGGCAAGGATATGACATAAATGGGTACACATTCTATACGCAGTCTCAGGATGTCAAGAGCACTAACCAGAACATCGGTGTCCGCATAGATGCATTCAGTACCGATGGGTCGAGAAACTCGTACTATGGCTTCATAGAAGAGATTTGGGAGCTCGACTATGTGGTTTTCAAGATCCCCTTATTTCGCTGCCGTTGGGTGCATCTCCCACAGGTGAAGGTTGACAAGTACGGTGTCACGACCGTGGACCTCCAACGTGTCGGGTACAAAGACGAACCATTCGTACTCGCCAATCAAGTTGTTCAAGTTTTCTATGTAACCGACCCGGCAAATAAGAAACGCCATGTAGTTCTTCATGGAAAAAGGAGAATTGTCGGAGTGGAGAATGTAGTGGACGAGGAGGAATACAATCAATTTGACGAGTTACCTCATTTTGGAAATGGCATAAGGTCGACGATGAACAACGTGATTTAAACTAGTTACGTGCGCATTGATCATGATGAAGGGCTAATTTTTAAAGGAAATAAGCAAGTACAATAAGAATGTATATGTGAAAATGTGTGACAATTTTGAGATGTATATGTGAAAATGTGTGATGTAGTCAATTTTGAGATGTATATGTGAAAATGTGTGACAATTTGAGACGGTTTGTAACTAAAAACCGTCTGTGATTATCAGGTATCACAGACGGTTTTTAGACGGTTTTTACTCAAAAACCGTCTGTGATGGCTGACAATCACAGACGGTTCGAAAACCGTCTGTGATGACCTTCGATTATCACTGACCCGTAAATACAGACAGTTCACAAAACCGTCTGTAATGACGTTTTCGAACCGTTTGTGATGATCTTTTCTATAGTAGTGCTACCCCATGCTCCCCCGTTATCTCCCCCGGTCCTACTCTCTCTCTCCCGCTGCACATCCTAGCAGAGAAAAAGAAAAAAAGCTTATGAAATTAGCTCGGTCTTACCAAGAAGGAATAGCGTCCCTTTATTGGGTCGGATACATAAAGAACAAGACTGCTTAAAATTGTCTACACGTACTTGATGAATGTACGTTAAAACCAAAAGAGAGGATTGTGCTTACTGTTACTAGACTTATTTTTTCTGTTCTTCGAAGTGGGCTTAATTCTGGCCTAAAGCACTACCACGCCTCGCGCCACGAGCAGAAAGCTCCGAACCATGTTCGTATATATGGGCCCTTGGATTTACTGGTTTTAATATTTATTTTGGTTTGCCCCCTTTATTCTTTACGAGGTACGGAGTGTAAGTCTCAAATGTCACGTCACTTGAGAAAAGACCACACGTAGATTCCTATAACCTTCAGTCTAGAAGACAAAGGTAAATTCACAATTGATTTAGTACAATGTAGATTTGTATCGTTTTATCTATAGCAGTTTTGACTTTGATTGCAATAGATTTATTTATATTTTATGTGATGCTCAAGTTAGAGTATAAAATATTTAGTATATTATAACTTCCTCCGGTTAGCACATGCTAACCGCTTGCATGGATGATTTTTTTTGGGAGGGCCATTGGTACGCAGGAATTAACGGATTGTTAAACGGGGGGCGCGCACACTGTTATTTGCGGCTGTCTTACAGTCTGTACACGCTTAAGCTGGTGACATGATATTTCAAATATTATCAGTCGAATTTTGAGCCAATGGATAGCTCCCAAACACTAAGGTCAGTTTAGAATGCATGAAAATATTCATGGTCATGCAAAAGTTAAACTAATTCGTATGGAATTCAGGAAACTTTTCATGTTCATTCAAAAGTTAAACGAATTCGTATGGGATTCTTGCTAAATTCTCTATTCCGAACAGACCCTAGCTAGCTACCCCCACACTCCCACAGTATCTTTCTTGGTCCTACTCCCTCTCTCCCACAGCACGCCCCAACAAAGAGAATAAGGAAAAAAATAATGAAATTAGCTCAATCTTACTAAGAAGTAATAGCGTCGCTAGATTGGGGTTGGATCCATAAAGAACAAGACTGTCTAATGGCCTATTTGATGCAGCCCAAATTACGAACTCAACTTTGGTTTGTGTTCCCAACACACAATCTGACGTTAAAACTCACACCGGTGCTGATTTGAGTAAACAAGATAAAGTCAAGGGAGAGGAAGGTGCGGGCAGTGAAGGGAGAAAGGACCAAAGTGGAAAACTCCTAAATTATACGGCTATTTGTAAGATTTCTCCTTTGCGTAATGTAGGAGAAAAACAAACCCTAGTATGTGGAGATCAACTGTATGCATGGCTGCGTGAGGCGTGCGCGCGCACGTGGACGCATGAACCCTAAGGGGGGGGGGTAAGCCGCATGGGCAAGCGCATGGAGCGCACGCTTTCTAGATGAACGGAGCGCATGGGAGGCGAGGGAAATCAGGAAACCAAGTGGGATTTCAGGCTTCGGCCAAAAGGAATATGAGCCCAGAAGGAAACATGAGCCAGGTGCGTGCAAGTTCACATGGACCGAGCAAAGGAAAGCAATCGGTTTAGAAGGAAATAAGGGCTGGCCAAATCAGTGAAGAAATAAAGAAGAAGGAAAGCCAATTCGGATGAGAGAAGAAAGAAAGAACAAGCAAGGAAAGAAGGATCCGAGTGAAGACCGTGCCATACCAGAAAAAGGCAAGCCAATTCGGCCAAACAAGAACAGGGAAGAAAGAGAGGGAAACTCAGATTGCCAATCCGTTTCTTATGTGAAACCTGTTGAGGAACCGTCGCTGACGACCAGTCCGATCTATTCCTCTACTTAATACGAAACGAATCAATCACAGAAGACAGAATAATAGATTGAAAACACAAAGAGAGGTAGAGAGAACTTCTGATCTTTCTTTATTGCTTTTGATTGCATGAGTATAAATTCTGCCGGTACGGCTCCCTATTTATAGTCTACCAATGAGGTGCCCACCATGGGCCTAAACTACTAGACCAGGCCCAGGTTTCTTAACACTTCCCCTTGGACACTCATCCTACATGTTCATGCCCCATCAAAACTCTATAAAAACCTTGTGGAAAAAATTTGGAGAAAGAGTACATGATACATGTTATGCTGCGATGCACGAATTGCCTCATTAAAAACCTTGGTCGAGAAACTTCAAGAAAACTCGTCAAGGGAAAAAGAGTACAATTCACCCAATTTCATTCAGTCTTTAGGACTTTATTCTTTTGGGTACATAATCTTCATGATCAAGATTTACTAACGGGCTTAAGAGAATTCTCCCCCTGAATTCTGCACTTCTCTAAGTCTCATCATTCCAATTCCTCGCACACACTTTTCAAAATTAGATGCAGGGAGTGATTTAGTGAATAAATCTGCTAGATTTTCACAAGGCTTAGTATGTAGTACTTTAATCTCATCTATCTTTTGCAGTTCATGAGCATAGAAGAACTTGGGGTTGATGTGCTTTGTGAGATAACTCTTCACATAGCCCGTCTGTACTTGTGCAACGCAAGCTACATTATCTTCATAGATAATTGTGGGGGCTTGCACAATATTCATTTCACATTACTGCTGGATGTGGTGAATCATTCATCGGAGCCAAGCGCATTCTCGTGCGGCTTCATACAGTGCTATAATTTCTGAGTGGTTCATCGAAGTCGTTATGAGACTTTGCTTAGACGATTTGCAGGAAATTGTAGTTCCACCACACAGGAATACATGACCTGTTTGTGACCTTGCGGTATGTGGGTCTGACAGGTACCCAGCATCTGCATAGCCAATCAAGTTCAAATCTTGATTCTTTCTGTAGAACAATCCAAGGTCCTTACTTCCTTGGAGGTATCAGAAAATGTCCTTTATGCCCTGTCAATGCCTTTTGGTAGGTTCTGCACTGTACCTTGCTAACAGGTTCACGACAAATGCAATGTCCAGTTTAGTTCACTTTGTTAAATACATAAGTGCTCCCACTGCACTTAAGTATGGGAATTCCGGTTCCACGACTTCCTTCCCCTCTTCCCTAGGTCGGAAAGGATCTTTTTCTTGCTGTAAATATTTCCCGATCATCGGTACTTTTGATGGGTATGCCTTCTCAAAGCCAAACCTTTTTAACACCTTCTGGGTGTAGGCCGATTGATGTACTAATATTCCTTCAGGGATATGCTTGAGCTGCAGGCCTAAGCAAAATTTGGTCTTGCCCAAATCTTTCATTTCAAATTCCGACTCCAGATGGGAGCTTGCTTCTTTTATGTCTTTCATTGTCCCGATGATGTTCAGATCATCTACATATACTGAGATTATACAGAATCCATTCTGAGATCGCCGTATAAACACACAGGGACAATCTTCATTGTTCGTGTAGCCTTTTTTGTAGAGAAAGTCGTTTAATCGATTATACCACACTCTGCCAAATTGCTTCAGTCCATACAGGGACTTTCTGAGCTTCACACTGTACAGATTTCTATTTGCTCTGTCTTGGTTTGGGAGAAGGGTTAGGGACCTTCATATAAATCTCCGAATCCAAGTTTCCATAAAGGTATACAGTTACCACATCCATCAATTTCATTTCTAAATTCAAGTTCATTGCCATTGAGATCAAATATCTAAAGGTAATTCCACTCATGACTGGGGAGTAGGTTTCTTCATAATCAACTGCAGGATGTTGAGTAAAACCTTGTGCTACCAGCTTTGCTTTGTATCTTACTACTTCGTATCTTTCATTTCTCTTTCGAACAAATACCCACTTATGCCGTACAAGGGCACATGGGGAGGTGTGCGGCATATGGGCCCAAACACCTCTCTTTTATTCAGAGATACTAATTCAGTTTCTATTGCCTTCTTCCAATCTTCTCAGTCTAATATTTTCTTACATTCAGCGAGCGATGCAGGTTCGGGATCAAGATCGATGATTGTAGCAATTTTCTTTGCGAAGTAGATATCAATATTGGCTGTTGTTCTATTCATAGACTCTCCCGTGTGCACATAATTTATAGCTATTTCTTTATGAGTTGCTTCTTCTGGAGCATTTGCTTCTTCTGGAGCTTCTCCTTGCACATCGCTTCTTTCAATTGCGGTGGCAAGTCCCTTTAGTTTTTCGGCTCCGATGTGTGCGCACACATCCATGCCGATTTCTTCTTCCATGGGGATATTCAGATCCGGTATGCCCTTTTCTGAAGGTGTCATACTTATGCTAGGTCTCAACTGACTCCCCTTCTCATTCGGGAGGACTTCAGTGATCGACTGTAATAAGTCCTTCTTATCCTTCTTCGCCGGGCGTCCCCGGTTACTTAAGATTCGAGAAGCCGGAGTTCTTGTCCTTTTGTTCAGAGGCCTCTGGATGGGATTAGGGATACCTTTTACTTTCTTTGGTATTTCAACCCTCTACGGTGCATGGCGTGCTGGCACATGCGACTTAATCACACTCTTCAAATCACTAAAGTGATCAGATAGCTGGAATTAGAAGGCATTCAACACATAAATAAAATACTTCAATATCAAAACATATCATGCCATTATAAACTGAATAAATGAATGAATTATTCAAAATCATCCAACCATCATGAGAAAACAAATGCTAAAGTACAATCCATGCAAGTTCTAACTTGTCCTTTTCACATAAAATAAATGACAATTAAAGTCTAATGCATTCTATGCATCATACTGAATCTACTAGAAAATCAGAGACTTCTTCAGCTATTTTCTCGGGAGTGATCTGCTTTTCGAGAGAAATCATGGCGATGGCTGCCTCTAGGTCGAAAGGGGGTGCTGCTGTCGGAATGGTCTCAACCTCCATCAATGCGGGTAGCTACTCAGAACTCTCCTCTTCAACTGATGCAAAGTGGGCTTCAGGCTGCCCTTTGCCATCCTTCTTCTTTTGGGCTTGAAAGGCATCAATGACATATTGCGGCTCCTTATAGATCCGCAACCAATGCCCCCACTTGCCACACTTGTAGCAACCTTGGTCCTGCTGACCATAGGTCTTGCCACTCTATTTTGCCTTGCTCGTCTTTTTCTCACTCGAAGTATCTGACTTGCCTTTCTAGGCAGTGGCCTTACCCTTTCTCCCCCTTTTCTTCATCAAGGGCTTTCACACCTTGTAGCTCCCGGCATTGGCCTCACGGCCAGCGGAGCTCCCCGGTGGCTAAGTGACGTAATTCTTGCGGAGAAGTTCATCTTAAGCCTCTGCAACCTGCATCATATCAATCAATTCGGCGTACTCCTTGTAGCCGTCTTGACGATAGTTACGAGCGGATTGTACTGCATTGGGGTTGAAGGTGGATAGTGTCTTCTCAATCTTCTGCTCGTCTGTGATCTGCTTACCACAGAGTTGAAGATTGGTACAAATTCTGTGCAAAGCAGAATTGTACTCTCCGACCATCTTGAAGTTGGCAAACCTCAGTCTGATCCACTCTTGCTCTGCTTGAGGAAGAATGGTGTACTTTAGCCTCTCAAACCGCTTCTTGAGTGCGGTCTAGAGTGCTAGCGCGCTCTTCTCTGCCATGTACTCATTCTTGAGAGTGAGGCAGAGGTGGTGCCTGAAAAATGAAGTGCCTGATCATTCTCCTCAGGAGTGGGTTGGGCGTCATGCGGTACGCTAATCCCAATAGCCGCGCGGAGCTTCTTAGCTCCAAGTACTATCTCGACATCGGAAGCCCACGTCAGATAATTTTGGCCATGTTGGGCTAGCTCCTCAAACTCCCGGTTTGTGATGCCAATCATCTACATGTGTATGAAAGGAATAAATAAGTTTACTGTTGGTAAACATGTATGGGATAATTTACTGCGGGTAAATAAATGGTACAAAAGATTCTCGTAATGTTCCATAATTTTCTATAAATTTTACTGCTTTTCAGTGATTAAAAGCAATTTTAGACAGATACGATTAACCAAAACAGTAAATAAATACAGAAAATAATAATGGCAGAAATAAATATGCTTCAACTGCTAAAAATAATTCAAAATTCAGATTCCCGAGGCTCTTTTATGTTAGAATATGAATTTTTAGCGAATGCTGTAATTTCTGAGGGTCTCTACGCAAATTTTTAGTTCTAATTTGGAGTAATTTCCTGATTTTCCAAGGGGTTTTCTTCAAAATTCGGGACACGTTCGTAAATCTGAGGACCTATTCATAATTTTTGGAATTATGAGGACCTTTCCGCAAAATTTGAGACCCATATGCAAGATTTAAGGGTCCTTCAGTAATTTACATAAACGAGGAGGGCTTTTCTGCAATTTTCCCTCCCACCCACTCCAACCGGGCCGATTTCTGGCCTGTCTTCGGCCCATTCCGCCCAACCGGCCCATCTAGCCCACCCGCACGGCACAAAGGGGCAGGGTAGGGTTTCCCCTACCCCCATACGCAATGGCTGTGGCGGCGTGCTCGGCCAGAGCGGACGCGGGCGCAGGTGGCTACCGGCCGGCGGCGAGCGCGGTGGTGGACCTCCGGCGGCAGCGGTCGAGGCCGGTGCGGTGGCCATGTTCGGGTGCGGCCGGTCGGCCGAACGGAGAGGCGGCACATCAGGTGCGGCCTCGACCGGCGGAGCTTGGGCGGCGGTGGCTCCTTGGCTTCGAGCCAGGAGGCTGCCGGGGCGACGCGCATGGGAGCCGAGGCGACCGGGGCAGCGCGCGTGCAGGCGAGGAGGCCGAGGTGCCATGCGCTGCTGTGGGCCAGCGGCCAGCGCGCGGTTCAGGGCTTCGGTTCAAGCATCGACGAACTTCGGGCGAGGTGGCGCACTTGCCGGAACCGAGGAGGGCTCGCTTGCGTGGTGCAGTTGGCTGCGGTCTTTGACATCGGTTTCGGGCCGAGCGTGCGCGGCGCCTCGTGTGGAGCGGCAGGCGACCACGCTTAGCTATGTGAAACCGAGCCAGAAAGAGGGGAAGGAGCCAGGAAAAGGATTTCAAGTCGGCTTGAGGAGTCAGGAATGAAGAAAGTCAAGCCAAACCAAGTTTAATTTCACGTGCATGAGACGCCAGAAACCGAGCCAAGGGGAGGTTTCCATGTTGGGCTAGTTTTTGTCCGGATTTTGCTTGTAGTATCCTTAGTTTTCCGGTCCTTTTTCTTTTAAGTCCGAGTTCTATTTGTGTAAGTAGGCAGCCCGTGTAAGAATTAGAGTCGAGCTTAGCCCTTTGTGCGTGCGTGGTGTGGGGATATAACCCCAAGGGCCAAACCAAAAGGCGAGGCCAGAATAGCTAAGTTATCTATGATATGATTTTCATTTTTAAGTTATATATATATATATATATATATATATATATATATATATATATATATATATATATATATATATATATATATATATATATATATATATATATATATATATATATATATATATATATATATATATATATATATATATATATATATATATATATAGAAAAGTCATGAGTTGTGGTGCAAATTCTGGTGTGTTTGCAAGACTTTCCCGTTTAGAGTTTACGAGCATGGTGCAGATCGGAAATTGACGTTTTCGAGTTGTTCCAGCGAAGCTATACAATTGTCTCTTCTAATTCGTGATCACAATTATGACTCACGGTTTGGGAGACATCATCGGTGTGCTTCTACTTCAGAGTTGCTGATCTAGCGCATTTGTTGATCGAATTAGGGTTTCCTATCTCACTCGAAACCCTAATTTCTACTTGACCACAAAAGGAAAGAGTACTTTGCTGCTGTTTGTACCGTAAAGATCTTACACATTAGCTAGTCTACTAGTTGGTCTGTATCATTATTATTTTGGGCTACAGCTTATAATTTTTTTGCTGCAGTTTATTAGTCTAATAAATAATGATTGCTAAGAGAAACTACAAACTGCTAAAAACCAAAAAGAAACATGACCCAAAATTGTCTACATGTACTTGATGAATGTACGTTAGACCTATTTGTGCAAAAGAGAGGTTTGTGTTGCGTGTTTATTGTTACTAGACTTCTTTTTTCTGTTCTTAGAAGAAGTGGGCTTAATTCTGGCCTAAGCACTACCACGCCTCGCACCACGAGGAGAAAGCTCCTGGCCCATGGGTTTACTAGTTTTAATATTTATTGTGGTTTTTCCCCCTTTATTCTTTACGATACACGAAGTGTAAGTCTCAAATGTCAGGCCGGCCCATATAGATGAAAGGTTAGTGCTGAAATGTCAGCCGTCCACGATTAGCAGGATATAAACGAAGTGGATAATTTTTATCCGATTGATTCATCCAAGATTTATAGAAAGAATATATAAGGAAGAAATGAGTACCTGATATTATCTATATCTAACTCTGGCTTTGAAGAAAAAAAATTAGGAACGAACCATATTCGTCCGTATCCGTGATTAGTGAAGACTATATCAGTGTTATCTATTTCTTGCTAATGTGACTAATCCAGAAGGCTTGTTACTAGTCAATAATACGAGGGAGAAGGATTCGCTGGAGCAGAACCTTTGCAGTTCCCTTGGTTTGTGCTCTACACACGTATGTAGTTGTATGGGTCGGTTTCTATGGAGTGGTTGCGCTACTGTTCGATGATGGTGCTGTTTCTTTCGTCGGGCCATGGACCGAATTTATCTCGTGTGTTCTCGTTACTGTGTTGTGACGATCGGACATCCTACATGCCCTATTTATTGACTACTAACGACAATATTTAGAGAGTTTTTATATCGGAATAAGTTTATATTACCACTTAAATTCTTACGGTTATCTAGCTTTCAACCTAAATGTACAAAACTGGATGTTTGACCTATAAATTGTCAAAACCGTCTAGTTTTCACCCCTTAAGCAGTTTTCAGTAGTGATTTTGCTAGGTAGACACCACATCACTAGTTTTCGGCTGATATGGCCACCCACTTATCCACCATGTCATCTAACTTGTCGACATCACCACAAATCTCTCTTCTAGTCCTCTCTCTTCCTCCCCTCCAATATCTTTCTTCTCTCCCTGCAGCTGCAGCCACGACTAAGCCACAACCACCTCCTTGCCCTCATCTCCCTCCAGCACCGACAAGGCCAGACCTGAGACCATGCTTGCTTGTGGCCACCCATCTCCCCAAGCCACTCTTCTGCTAATCCCGACCACTAGAAACATAGGAGGCATGCTTCCCCAACCATGGCCTCAGGCCACCGACGATGCACTCTTCTCTAGGAGCCACCGTCCCCATCCTTTCTAGGGCTTTTGTTGGTGTCGTTCTGATTCTTCGAGCACCATGCGCCACCGGCTTGGACCATCTTTGAGCTCTTGGAATGCTGCCACCACTAGATTGAGCCATGCTGGCCCAGAACTGTGCACTAATCTCTGACGGCGACTGTTGCCTTGCAACGTCACCCTACTCCAAGCACCGCCATCGCCCTAGCATCTGCCTCGGTGACATTGGCATCCACCTAGCTACCACTGACATCCCTCTCCCGCGCCACAACCACAAGCCTTCCTCCTTCCACCACCGCCCAACTCCCCTTTCTCCTTTAGATTCTCTGCCCTCTTCTTCCCCACCGTTGCCACGAAACCCTCCTCCTCCCTCACTCTCATCGCCTAAATCGAGATCCACCGCAGACTAAATCAGCATGCTGCCGCCTTCCAATTGCATCGACTTCAACCATTCCCTAAATTTGCCCTCTTCATCGCCCCTCCTCCTAAATCAATGTTGTCATCATCTTCCCTACCTCCACACGGTTCTCTAGAGCCAAGCCGCTGAGGAGATTGTCATCAGAATACCGCCAGGGCCACGGTGCAACACCACCATCGCCACTTCCCATGTCAACCCACCACTCTAGACCATCTTCGCCTTCACCGGACCACGTCATCATCACTACCTCACCTCATTGGTAATCACCGTGCCCTCGCCCAAGCAAGAACCCTGCCGGAGCGTGCCACCACTAAGCTCTACTGTGCGGCCATGGTTGCCATCGTTGCCAACTCTCTTTGTCCACCCTGTCACCAATGGCACCACCCCTAAATAGCCTTGCTAATCCGGTGCTTGTGGGCTACCTAACCAGGCCATAAAGCCATCGAAGTCCACCGCCAATGGGGTTTTCTCCATCATGGCCACCACCCTCGTTCATGTCGTTCTGATAGCTATCGTCATCTTCGTCACCTTAATGCACCACAAATGGGTTTTCTATCCATGGGAACACATCGTACTTGCCCATCACCGGAGTTCCGCCATCCAAGCTCACCATCACCTTAGCTCCCCACCGCTCTGTTTTTCTCTCACCTCGAACCAAGGATGAAGATGCACTATGAGTTGGGCCTAGCCTATCAAATTGGTCCCACTCTATTTTCATTTTTTTATTTGTTGAATTAAGATGCCACATCATCGTGGCTGATCAGACTGCCATGTTAGTCGAAAACTAGTGACATGGCTGACAGCGTGGTGAAAACCACTGATGAAACCAGTATAGGGGTGAAAAGTACCCAATTTTAAGAGTTGAGGGTTATATAACATCCGATTTTATAGTTCGAGGTTAAAACTTAGACAACTGTAATAGTTCAGGGGTAAACTAAAACCTTTGCAGTTCCCTTGATTTGTGCTCTACACTAGGGGCGCAAATGGTACTGGTTAATTCTGATCAATCTGGTACCAAATCTAGTCGGTATCAAATATAGGAAGTTAATTTAGTATTCAGTACCGAATCCGGTCAGTACCAGATAGTTGTTACTAGATACGGTAGCGAAAACGAGAGAGCTAAAATTTGACCGAATAGCATTGGTAAAAGGCAAACCAAATACTATCCGATTGGATATTCAACAAACAAATTAGTATCCCGACCGGTCCAACTCAGCAACTATCATTGACATTAACTGACATAGATTTTACCCAAATCCTAACCCAACTCCAAAGCCTAGCCACTCAAACCAATCGCCACTAATCCTCCCCGCTTATGTTGAACTTGCATATGAATTTATTGGTTTTCAAACTTATGTATGAATTTATCGGTTTTCAATTTATGTTTGAATTTATCGCTCATATTGAACTTGTGTTGTGTTGGCTATTGTACTTAAGTAATCTAGATGAATTTATTGCTAGTTGAAGGTTTGAAGTGATGGTGATATGATTCAGTGTATATTCCTTTATGTTTGCACGTACTATACGCCTATATTATATGTTTTCGATCCGAAATTGTCATGTATCTATTCTGATGGTATCGTATCCAAAACTCTAAAATCATATTGGTATTCAACTTTGAATTCGAGAAAAAATAAGTTACGATACGGTATAAATAATCTCCGTTCGAAACTATCCCGATTGCACCTGTACTCTACACACGTACGTGGTTGTACGGGTTGGTTTCTATGGAGTGGTTGCGCTACTATTCGATGACGTGCTGTTTCTTTCGTCGGGCCATGGACCGAATTTATCTCTGTGTTCTGGTTACCGTGTTGTGACGATTGGGCATCCTACATACATTATTTATTGACTACTAACGACACTATTTAGAGGTAGTTTTTATCTCAGGGACATAACAAATGCAAATAGAAGTTATGTGCGCGCATTTTATAATTAAACCAATTTGTTTTGCACGTCAAATCAATTGACAAATCCCAAAACCGATTGTGGATATATAGACTACAGAGTATTGGATCACCCTTCAAATTCTAGAGAAAATAAGGGAGCTGCAGTTCACCTTTTACTCGGAGCAAATCTTCTCTCTTATAGCAGTTCACCTTTGCAGTAGCGCATCACCCTTTTCATGTCAAACATGCTCTAGAGAAATAAAAAAATATTTTTTCAATAATACCTTTTTTTACTTTTCTCTGTTCTATTGTAATGTATAACTTATCAGTCATTTCTTTTTTGTTCTCCTTACACAAATTAAAAATTGAACTTGAAATTAAGAATTGAGAACAACCTGCCTAATTGGTTTAGAATTAATTACGTTGGTTGATTTGATGCTTAAACCAAAATATTTTGTACGATTGCACCTATCTCATTGTTCAGACGACACATGTATCCTCTTTTGGGCCTGTTCATATTGACTGCGGCCAATGATTTTTAACTATGGCTGATAATTTTTAACTGAAAATAAATAGTGATAGCTGAAAGAAGTGGTTTAAGAAGGAGAGAGCGAGTGATGGAAAAAGTAAGAGAGATGCATTCGCGAGACGTGAGCAAGAGGAGTGAGGTGTTGGGATACGGGTAGGTTATGCTAGCGCAAATTAAAATTTTCTACCGCGTAAACCAAGAAGCTATGCTAGTAAAAGATCACGGATCGTTACCGTTAGACGCGCTGTGTAGCGGAAATAGAGTTGAAGCAGCCGGTTCAACAAAGAGCACATATGAGTCGTGGAAGTAGTCGATCGTCCTCTAGGTAACCGTCTCCTCGTGATTGTAGAAGCAGTCAATTGTCCTGATCAGTGCCGCAGTTGCAGCAGTGCCTCTACCGATGTCCACATGTCTAGGGAAGGAACACCGTGCGTCGACGTGCTAGCACCAGCGCGCATGGTAGGGGTTATAAGAGGTAGTGGCTAGGGTTTCGATAGGTATGTTGCGGAATACCTCCCTCAGCTACGCACCTCTCCTTATATAGCATCCAATCGAATCCTTATCCTATACGAGTAGAGATCGTAGCTCACTTAGCGACTATGATCCGAATCCTTATTGTTCCAGCCCATTAAGTATGTGACCCTATAGGTTCATGTATATTTGATTATGGGCCGAAAACTCCTTTCCTGTCCATAAGTCGATAGTGGTCCCTAGCAGGACATAACGACTCCCAAATATGCATAAAGATCATATTGGATGAACCTATATAATATTTATGTACCAATCCCTTTGCCTCATGATACCAGATTGAATTGCGTGCCATTCTATGATAGCTCAATTCTTTACTCAAATCTGTAGTGGATTACTTAGTTGTGATTGACTCCTCAACTACATTCGGCATGGCCCTGTACTTCCTTAATCCAACCACATCGAGGGGCCCAGAGATATCTTTCCTGTTATATAGGAGGAGTAAATTCCATCTTGATCGCTCATATTTCTCCGTATGTTTTATAGTAAACCCAAAAGCTACTATTATGACCACCAAGTCACGAAGTAGTGTTTGGTAACCCCTAAGTAAACTATTACACATGTAGGAAATAATAATGATCTCAGTTCTAAGGATTCTGCATACACCATGTATGAGACCAACTAATGACACTTACGAATATAACAATTCCTATAGTATCTCATGGTGGGTCAATCCAACATTATGTTCTCTAACATGTGTCCATATTATTGATTTGATATCCCATATCCATGATCCATGAAACATGATCATCAATCAATACATGTGTTGATTTGTAAATCATAATTGTCGCACATAATGATGCAAGATCAGGGATAATTTAGAATGACATCAAAACATGAATAAAGAGATACGAATAAGTCACATACTTGTTGATCAATACGAAAGATATTTATTCAATGGACAAGGAACACATCCCTAATCCTTCTCAACTATTCAGGATGTTCTTTATAACTATCCAGTGACCTTCACCTGGATCTAACTGATATCTACTCGTAACACTTAGAGCATATGACACATCAGGGTGTGTACAAAGCATATCATACATGATAGACCTAATGGCAGAAGCATATGGAATCTTACTTATATGATCTCACTCACCTAGTGTTGAAGGACACTGAGTCTTGCTAAGACTAATACCATGTGACATAGGTAAGAAGCTCTTATTGGAATCCTGCACGTTGAACCGCTTCAACACTTTGTTAATATACGTATCTTAGCTTAATCTAATTAGCCTTTTAGTTCTGTCTCTATATATCTTTATGCCCAAAATATATGCTGCATCTCCTAAGTCTTTCATAGAGAAATTATTTCTTAATTAAAACATGATAGATTCAAGCATAGGAATATCATTTTTGATCAATAATATGTCATCAATATATAGGACCAGAAAAACAAGTGCGCTCCCACTAGCTTTTTTGGTAAACACAAGACTCTTCTTCATTCTTGATGAAGCTAAACCCTTTGGCTACCTCATCAAAATAAATGTTCTAACTCCAAGAAGCTTGCTTCAGTCCATAGATAGATGCTGAAGTTTGCATATCTTTCTAGCATTTTGGGGATCGATAAAACCTTTAGGTTGTATTACATACACATCCTCGCTTAGGTTTCCATTTAGGAAATCCGTTTTGACATTCATCTGCTGTATCTCACAATCAAAATATGTTGAAATAGCTAGAATGATTCGGACGAACATAAGCATAGAGATGGGCGAGAAAGTTTCATCATAGTCAACATCTTGAATTTATTTGAAATCTTTTGCCACCAATCGTGCCTTATGGATATGACCATTTCCATCCATATCTATCTTTTTCTTAAAAAACCAACTTGCACTCCATGGTTTTCGCACCATCGGGTGGATCAACCAAGTTCCAACTTGATTATCATACATGGATTGAATTTCGGATGTCATGGCTCCAAGCCATTTCTCAAAACCTGGGCCTATCATCGCTTCCTCATAAGTCTTAGCCTCATCGTTGTCTAAGAATAAAATATCATGTTGAACCTTATTGGTAATTGATGTGGCCTTTCAGACCTACGTGAGGTTGTTGCCTCTTCCACAGGTTCTACAACATCTTGTACCCTCTGTAGTGGTTCAGTAGGTGTTGAAATATTTTTTTGATGGCTCTCAAATTTCTTCGAATCTTACAGTGCTCCCACTAACTCATCTTGAAAGGAACCTTCTCTTCAAAAAGACACCATTTCAGGAAACAAACACATTGTTCTCATCCCTTTTATAAAAATAATATCCTTTATTTTCCTTAGGATACCCCACAAAAAAGCATTTATTAGATTTAGGTGTGACCTTGTCAGACGTCAAACATTTTACATATAATTTACATCCCCATATTTTAAGAAAAGACAACCCGAGACGTTTCCTAGTCTATATATCATATGGTGTCTTCTCTACAGTTTTTAATGGAATCCTATTTAATGTGAACGCAGCTGTTTCTAGTGCATACCTCCAAAAAGACAATAGCAGATCAGATTGGATTATCATCGACCGACCCATGTCTAATAAGGTCTGATTTTGTCATTCAGACACCCCCATTCCATTGAGGTGTTCCTAGTGGAGTTAGCTGTGGAACAATTCCACATGGCTTTAGATGATCACCAAACTCATGGCTCAAATATTCACCTCCATGATCTGATCGTAGGATTTTAATTGTTTTACCAAGTTGATTTTGTACCTCATTCTGAAATTCCTTGAACTTTTCAAATGATTCAGACTTATACCTCACTAGGTAGATGTATCCACATCTACTAAAGTCGTCGGTAAAAGTTATAAAGTACTAAAAACCACCTCTAACTATTAAGCTTATTGGTCCATATATATTTGAATGTACTAAGGCCAACAAGTCATTTACCCTCTCACCTATACAAGTGAAAGGTGTCTTAGTCATTTTGCCAAGTAAATAAGACCCATATGTTTCAAAAGATTCAAAATCAAATGAGTTTAGAAGACCATCTTTATGGAGCTTCACCGTGCGCTTCTCATTTATGTAACACAAACAACAATGTCAAATATAAGTAGGATTCAAATCATTAGGCCGAAGTCTTTTAGTATTAAAACATATAATCCATTTATCAATGGAACATGACCATAAAACATATCATTCAAAGAAATTGAACAATAATTGTTTTTTATTATGAACTCATAACCTTCTAGTCCCAAACATGAAGTAGAAATAATATTTTTGCTTAAGGTAGGAACATAATAACAATTATTCAATTCCAAAAATAATCCTGAGGGTAAAGATAATGGTAATGTACCACAGCCAACGTAGCAACTCTTGCTCCATTGCCTACACGAAGATTGACCTCGCCTCTTACTAAACTCCTACTCCTTATCAGCCCTTTCATTGAATTGCAAATATGAGCAACCGATCCAGTATCAAATACCTAAGAACTAATATGAGAAGTAGCTATAATATTTATAGCTGAAGTAGAAGTTTTACTTCCCTTCTTTTTTAGTTCTACCAAGTACTTTTTTGTAGTTCCTCTTCCAATGTCCTGTCCCCTGGCAATGGTAGCAAATGGCATCAGATGCAATATCAATCATGAACTTCTAAAGCTTAGATTTAATACTCAAGATCTCATCTTGAGTTTTGCCCTTTCCCTTTCTTTTGCTCAAAGCCTTATGATTCTTCTTTTTCAAGTTGGTAGTCTTCTGAACCATCATCGCATGATTAGAGCTTTTCCTAATGGTCTCCTCTGCTTACTTAAGCATCATATGCAACTGGGTCATTGACTTCTCCATGCCATTTATATGAAAGTTCAGAATGACTGGCTCAAAACTCAAAGGGAGCGACAAAAGAATCACATCAATAGCCAACTCTTGGTTTAGGGGGAAATCAACCTTTTCCAAACTCTTAATGTATCCAATCATCTTGATCACATGAGGGTTGACCGGACTTCCTTCAGCTAACTTGCGTCCAAACAATGACTTAGAGGTGTTGTACCTTTCAAACCTTGCCTGGTTCTCAAACATACCTTTAAGACCCACAATCATATTGTAGGCATCTGTGTTCTTATATTACTTCTGAAGCTCAGAGTTCATGGTGGCAAGTATGAGATAGCTAACATTAAGTGAGTCATTACAACGTTTCTCATACTCATGCTTTTGAGCACGAGTAGCATCTCCAGTTGGTTCATATGGATATGGAACCTCTAGGACATATTCCTTCTTTTCTTGTTTGAGAACAATTCTCAAGTTGCGATACCAGTCAATAAAGTTTGTTCCATTTAGTTTTTCTTTCTCAAGAATATACCGCAGGTTAAAACTGGGTGTAGAAGAAGTAGATGGTGGTATTATCTACAACATAAAAAGTATATGCAAAAATTCAGCACTATGTTTATGTGAAATCTCCTATTAAATAATTTAACAAAAGATACTCCCACTATTTGTTTAAAAATAAATACCCTCTAATAACATATAGTGAGTCAAGATCCATATTTCACTAAGTCCTAGTGAGCTTTGGCATCACTGCTCGTAACTCTTGTTTGTTGAATGACATCCATATGTTCCAGCCTCAACACTATGCCCCATGACCCAAAACTATTTTGATAGCCTAGTCAAGTTAAACCAATATTACGCATGAAGTGTCCAACACTTTATCCTATCTTATTGAGATAATTAATGGCACTCTACTTTGGTAGATCTACCTGTTAATGATCAAAATCTTGATAGTTGCAACTATTGAAAGGGCATCAAATTTTACTTAATTTTTCTAGAGGGATACACTATCCTATCATGTTAAAATCACCCAAGATAATAATAATATGAATAATAGCATAACAGGAACATAAAACATTCACAATTAAATCATATTAAAATATGAGATAGTATGGCCCTTAGCACAGTAATTTCCATCACCACGCTTCCTGTTCATCAATGCTTGAGTTCACCACATCCATCTACTTAGCTATTACTCCTAACAACTAACAATGAGTTACATATGAAAAATCAAGCATCACAAGTCGACACGTAGGCCGTTATACAATAATATGTAGCTCATGGCTATAAATCCATATGACACGTAGGCTATGACAAACTCATACATGCATCACATACACAATGGGCCATACTATTCACACAACCCTGCAAAAATGACTCATGTGTAGAATTCAATTCTATTGCGCGATATGAACACATAACACCTATAATGCGCGGTACAATGTTTTTGAGACATAAATCCTATTCATGAAATCGCCTTTGAAAATTTCATTGGATTAATCACATTAACCTAATTCTGAACCAATCTAATCGGTCTGATTTTTATTGATCAATCATATTGATTAGTGCAGGAGGTTTTCAGAAAGAATAGCAACTCGGTGCTATCAATTCATACCTCCTTCGAACCCATCTACTATTGGTAAAACCAATTGATCTTATCAACCAGTGCCTAAACCAATCCAATAACATGAACCAATCTAAGCTATCATATCAGACCAGTAGTAGATTCAATCTACTACCACCACATATCAACTATATGCGACCAATCCATATTAAATACTACACATGATGGCTTTGACACTACTGTTGGGGTACAGGTAGACTATACTAGCATAAATTAAAATTTTCTATCCTTGGCCCTCTACTTTATTTCCAGAGCGAGATGATAGTGAGAGAAGTGGAGAAAATGCTTCGAAAAGCTACTTGTTCATATTAGTTTTTAGGTTATCTAAAAAGAAGTCAGAAATAGAAACCAATATACACAGGCTTTATGGTAGCAGAAGTGGCTCCGAGCCTCCGACAGCTACGAGGATCGATCTGTAACATCCCAAAAGGAGAACTATTGTAATTGTGAAAATTTTAAAATCTTTTTACTTGTTTTTCAGTGTATCTCAAAATTTTGGCGTTTATTCGAGTTTCTTGAATTGGGGTCCTTGCACAAAATCTGATTAATAAAATGTAAACCCTGATCAGGAGCCAAGATTATGAAAATCAATGGAAAAGAATTTGAATTCCTTTGCAAGTCCAAAACTAGGATTTAGAATTTGCTAAATTAAAGATTAGAAATTTAAAATTTCAGATAACATTAAAATTTCCATCTAATTACAGCAATTAAGAATTTATAAATCTTAAGATGTCCTTCGAAATTTGGAAATTGAAATCAAAGTTGATATTAAAAATTTCTCCATCTAGTTGATTTAGCCAAGAAATCAAATTATGAAATTCCTAAAATTCTCTAAAATCCTTTTGGGCCCTGGCCCGTTATTTTCTCTTGGCCCGTCCGGCCTCTTATTTTGCCCTAGCCTTTGGCCCACACCGTCCTCCTGTTTCCTCCTTCCCCCTCCCATGTTCTTCCTGCATGTTACTCACGCCTGGCGCAAGCACCCAGCCAGGTCGCATCCGCCAAGTCAGGCTCACCCTCGTTGTGGTCGACCATGCCCATGTGTGCACCGTGCACGCGCACGCCCAGTCCGACTGAGCCCTACTCTGCATGCGCGGAGCCATTTGCCGTGCCCTCTGCACCCGGCCGACGGCCTAGCTCTGTTTCACCCACATGCTGGCCACGCCAAGCCGCCCCCGGTTTTCCCTTGCCATGACTTGACTCCGTGCCTGTGCCCTACGGCCATCCTAGGCCTACGCCCTACCTCCGCTCTGCGTTACTCCTCAGCGACGGCCCCGGCTCCAGCGTTAATGCCACATCACATCACCAGGCCTTGCCGCGTTGAATCACCTGGCCAGCGCCGCCTGCCTCCCGTCGCGCCAACTGCGCCTAGCGCCCAAGCCCTATGCCTACAACTGGCCTAGCGGCACCCCTCTCCCACTGGCCTAACCCCGGCTCCTCTGCGCCCCTGCATTGGCCTACGGCCGCCCACGCGCGCACGATGCCACCACCTCGTATTACTCCTCTGCTGTGCCTGCCCTCAATGCGCCAACCACAACCTACCTTTTCCCGAACTATAAAGAGCCCGGTGACTCCCCGGCCCTTCTTCCCCAAAGCAGAGCAAGGCCGAGCTGCCTTCTTGCCCGCACCAGCCACCACCCCATCCTGGCTGCCTCTGGCAAGCATTCCACAAGTTGCCCGTGTCGCGGCGTGCCCCCAGACATCTTCTACCTTCCACCTCAGTTAATTAAAGATTCATCGCCTGAACACACTGCGCCCACTCCTTCTTCACTTCTGGCCGGCCACCGCCATTTCCGCTGCCATCTCCTCCTCGGCTGACCTCTCTTCGATTCCTTGCTGTGGGAATAGCACCTCGGTGCCCCGAAGCTCCCCTAATTGCTGGCCGATGCCCTCCGCCGTCTGAGCTCCCCCTCCTCAGTGACCCGACCACACCGCCACCCGTGCACATCGCCAGCTCGCCTCGGCCTTCCTCTGGCTCCACCGACCCCCTGGGTAAGCTCCCCATGGCTTCCTCTTGCTCATGATCCCCCTATCTCTCTCCCACCTCCCTCCGGCCGCCACCACCATTGACAGTCTCCCCACGCCTGGCCGCTCCCCACCACCGCCGGCCCACCATGGTGCCTCCTGGCCGTGCCCGTCACCTCCCTCGACTGCCCTTTGGTCTCGAGTTCCTATTTTGGGCATTGCCGGCACCTTACCCAACGGACCCGCCGGTGTCACCGCCGCCCAACCACGGCGTCTCCCACTTCTGTTTCGGCTCTGCCCCTACCAAAGACACCCCCTCCTCTCTGTCTCTCTCTTATGACCAGTGGGCCCAACTAGTTAAGTGTCCCAAACTCTTGCATGCAAGTCTCAATATTCTTTGGTATATGACTAATTTGTAAATTAATATCGCATAAATATTCAAAGAAGCAATCTTATAAAATATGAGTTGTAAATAAAAATGGGAATAAGAATTTAATCATGATATTAAACTAAAAGGGTTATGAAATTAAATTAAAAGTTTAACTTTGGTTAATTGCATGCCAATAAAGATTAATAAAGTAGTCCTCTTGTAAGATTAATAGAGCAAGGTTATGCCATAAGGTATTATTTCATTTCACAGCAAATCTTGTAAAATTCCAGTAATTATCATAACTTCATTAAAACGAATGTCACAACTAAAAGATTTAATTATGAGGCTTAATAAAAAGATTTGTGCTAATTTAATCTTGCCTAAGTTCATACGACCAAGAAAATGGCAACAAAGATAATTAAAATAATAATTTGAATAAGTGTATCATTAATTTTAACTCTTTAAATAGTGAGAATTTAATCTACCTTGCTTAATAAGATCATCTCTCAAAAATTATTTTCATTCCGCATACAATATCAAGTGTGGTTTGCTCATCCTCAAAATCTTGGGACCCATCTTTGATAGTAAATAATGAATAAGGAAAACAATTGGAATAATAGAATCAAGGATAGTTAAGCTTTAAATAATGAGATTTAAGATAAAGCTGATCTTGTTCATAACCAGGTAATTATCATAAATATTTGTAAACCACTAATATTTATCTTAAAGGCAAACATTGCAAAAGATGCATAAGATAACATTCCATGAGCAAATAACATCCTTAATTAGAAAGTCTTGCTAAAATACAGTCTCACCTAATTATCCATCATCTAATCATTGTCTCACGATGTAAAATTTGCCTATAATGATTGAGAATAATTATTAATGCAAGGATCAGCTCTATCAAGAAAATCCTGTTAACTCTCTAACTCATCCTCCCTATGAATCTCAACCATTAATCTTTATTAACAAATTCGTTAATCAGCCAACTAATCAACCTTGTGCATGATAACAAGTGATTGAAGGACCAATTCTATACCTTAATTATTGAATTAATGGTTCAATTATTTGACAGTTGCAATCTCAAATAATATCTTATCTCAAAATGACAAGCTGATTCGACCAACTAAAATTATTCTCGTCTTGTGTGAAAACCCGTATCCTAAAATCACTAAGTTCTACCCCTCAGCAATAATACCCAATATCTCTGATAATCTCTCCCATCTGTCCATAGGTCCTTTCGTGACTTACGGAACTTCCTTGATAAATACAAATCAATAAAAAGAAAGTTACTAGTAAAAGATCAAGCCCTAGCACTTCTCCGATCGGCTATGCCTGGCCACCTTCTTTACCAAAGCGAATGATTCCTGCAGATACTTCTTCACCCTTGATCCCTCCTTATCCTAATTTTCCCACACAGTAAAGTTGCTCAGCCACCTCCTTCTTTTGCCCAATTCTTTTAGCTTAGTGCCTATGTCACACTCGCTAAATCCTCTCTCAAATCATCACTCATAGCCAAACTTAATCAAGCTCAATGAAATCCTTTTGAATTTTGAAGTGTTTGGATTTGTGTGGTTCCTTTCGTTCATGTGCCATGTATTAGAATCTGAAGGCTCGATGAAGCGATAAATTGAAACAAGATCAAGACTTGGGTATAAGTGAAGACAAGGAATCCAAGGTCAATGACTGAGTAGGCTTTGACGAACTAAATCAAGGCCGAGGTAAATCAAGCAAGGCATGCCATCACTTTAATCATATTGATCCTACATTTTATGCAAAGATTATGTCTCTTTAAATTATCAAATTGCATGCTTAATTTACTATGCAAATGTATGTCAAAGCTTAAGGTAGCTACATGCTACCTGATATTGTATGAATTTTAATTTGCCATTCATTAACACTTGAATCACCTAACCATTGTCACCCTAGATGTTAATGGTAACTTTACTAGTTATAGGTCATATTAAATGCCATGCTAGTCTCGTCAAGTCCAGGGTACTAATTGTCTTGATCATCAATCTTTAAAACATAAAAACTTGCTTCGGGATAGTCATGAGATGTAAGTGGCTACATATTTGTGACAACTTAGTTTATGTCTCTCCAAACCTTAAAAACTACTATACCTGTCCAGGCGGGTGGTAAGAGTGGAATGGTGCCAATGTCGTACGAGAAATTATGGTTTGTGGTATGAACCACCAGGACAAATTAAGGACCTAATCTTGTGATGACCTCCTCGTGTAAGTGAGAGACTATGTGGAGGTGACCACATATTTGTGATGAGTAATTGACACTTGTTTTAGAAAGTTTGAGTTTGATTTGTGTGCTTCATGCCTAATCATAGATTAGCGCAGTTGGCCGCAGTCGGTCCTGGTCAAACTCGGTTGGACGTGCTTGGGATGCTCATTTTACTATTTTGACCGATCGTAGGGTTATTTCATGCTTAAGGGCTTTCTTCTGATGCAAATGTTTGATTACAGTGTTTTGAGCAGTGCTATGTGATGTTTTCTTGTCTGTGATGGTTGCAGGACTTTGAGGCTAAGTCGTGGCAAGGCATGGGATGGTCGGACTAAGCACAGCGGTGCTGAGGTCGAAGCGATCAAGAGATGCCGAAGACGGTGAGGATTCAAGGTGGTTGCAAAGCTTGGATAGTAAGAAAGGAGGAAACTTCCAGGAAGGTGCAGGAGTGTTATTTTGGTAAATCGCAAGGCTGCAAAGTGGAAGCGGATTTGGTTGGTGATATTGGGTAAAGCGTAGAGTTGTTGGTGTTAATGGGTAAAGGAAGATGTAAACCCGGTAACTTGAGGCTATAAAAGAGATGTTAGAGCTCAGGTGCTGGTAGAGTTTTTGCTTTTGTCTCTTTTTTTTGTATGGGTAGTTCAGTAGTAGCAGTTTCTGTTCTTGTCTCAATGTCTGCGTGAGTTGTGTCTTCCCTTTTTGTGTGTTGCTCTCGAATGGTGAGAAGATTGTAATGGCTGGAGACATTTACATTATGTAATCATTCATCTCTTTGAATCAATTTGAGAAGCCTTGTGGATGAAATGTTTGATTTCTTTTCTTTCTTTGTTGTGCCTCCTTTTGTTCGCTCAAGTTTTTCTTGATGCTATCTGATTTTCTCGGTTCTGAGATAAGTTCTTGTAAAGAATAGCTTCTGATTTCTGCTCTGTGCTAGGAATCAGCCTCAAGTTCATTTGGCCAGTCCATTCCCAAGAGCAAAAACCAGAATCAATGGGTATTCTCTTCTCACAGCTGTGCGCCTCAACTTCCTCTACTTTCCTAATTTTTAGGGTTTACTTTTTGCGTAGGCAGAGGAATCTCATTTCCTGGTAGTCTCGACTAAGAAATTATCTTTTCTTTGTGATTTCTCTTTCAAAGGTTGTGTTCTTGCAGCAGCTGAAGTCTCATGATCAAAAGATTTGAGATTCTCAAACTTTGTGGATTTTGGTCTCATTGTCTGTTCTGAATTTCAGTTCTCAGGTTCAGAGGCTCAATCAAATGTTTTTGTTGCTTTTGTCTGTATTTTCTTCCTCCTGAGGTCAAACTATTGTTTACTATGAAGTCATGTTCAATTGACCTGAGAAGAGCAGCAAACTTTCTGCAATTTCTCTGTTTTTGGTTCTTTTCAGTATTTACTGTGTTGTCAGCTCCTCTCTATTTTTCGGTTCGCCTCAGACTCTTGCGTTGAATCCATTCCCGGTCAGACCAGAATCCTTTAGGCGGTCAGACCGCTAATCAATTGGCGGTCAGACCGGTAGGGTCAGTCCAGCTGAGCCTTTGGCAGTCTGACCGGAGGTGCTTCGGCGGTCAGACTGGCAACACCATTGCGGTCAGACCTGCTCTATTTAGGCGGTCAGACCGCTAGTACTCCTGCGGTCAGACCGGTTTCAATTCTGGCCTTCAGTTTCCTGCTGTCTGATCTGCTCCATGTTCTTGTCTCGTTTTTCAGTTCTGTGTGTGCTCCTTTTGAGTTTCCTGTGAGCATTGATCCGCTTGCTTCATAGCTTCTATAGCTATCGGAGAAGAAGATTGTGTGAATACTTGGGGAGGTTTGAAGGCACCATTCACCCCCTTTGTTGCCATTTTAATCCTAAAGTAAGACAGTAGAACCACAAGCTAACAAACTGTAGGCTTGGCTGAATAATTTACTAGACCCTTGAAGCCATATCACAAGTAGGGCAAAGAAGGGATTGTGCAGGAGGAATACCAATCCGGCCTGAACGGGACACCGCTTACCGGTGATGTTCACTAGATGCACTAGATGTTGTGCAGACAGAAGTCCAGCTGCACTAGACGTTTTGGTGGAAGTTTTCACATAACTTATGGGACCTTCTTCGTGAGGGATAAGCCCATAAGGGTGAGAGGATGATAGGGCAAGGTATTGTAAAGGCCTCGTGACAATCTCTTGATCTACGTGACTAAGGAATCACGCAGGCCCATCGGGTTGATTGTCTCTTGTGGGTAAAGTGTACAATCTCTGCAGAGTAATATCTGTTCGAACAGTCGTGCCCATGGTCAAGGGCGGACATGGGAACTTCCTCGAGTTAGTTCTATTTCAAAACCTTTTTGGGTAGGAAAAAACCTATTAAAGGAAGTACTCTGACTTTGATTTTTCCTGGAGGGAAGTACTCCAGTGGTGGAAACTAGCATTGGTGGAGGCAGCTATGCACTGTAAAAGGTGGATGTAACCTGCAAACTATTATTATTGCATTCTCTCAATCAATTTCATAAAATCTATTTTAGTTAAAATTGCTAAGTCTTAGGAGCATTTCTATTTATTGTACTTTCAAAACAATACTTTTAGCAACTAAAAGAACCTAAAGCCTCTCTTGACAGCTTTGCATTTATTATTATTGCATCCTGTATGGTGGCTTGCTGAGTACCGTTGTACTCATTCTTGTTTAATTACCATCAATCAGTCAGGAAGGAAAAGAAGATCAAGCCCTATAGTGCTTTAAAAGAGTTCGACATAGCTGGAAGATGATAAGGCAAAGGACTAGATCGCGAACCCCAATGGGCTGCTTGTGAAGTTCTGCTGCTGCATTTTCTTGATTTCGGTCTAATTGACCCATGGGTAAGTTATTATTGTATTATCTGTGCTTCCGCATGATATATTTTTGATATACAGTAATGTATCTATGAGCACTATCTACTGATTCAGAGAATAGTGCGGTGGAATCACAGATGATCTAGGTTTGCTAACCAGGGTCCGATAGAGCGACGGGGCTGCAGCCTGACGAAAGGCCCCAGCCCATGTGGCATTTTCATAAGGTGTTCCATTCCTTTTTTTTTTTGCCCCCTTCCGTTAAGCTCGTTTTCCTTGAATCAGTTGGACGCTTCTTCGAGTGGCAGTGCAAGAACTTGGCTGCTCCAATAGTAGGAAATTTTCATGAAGCTCAAACCTCTGTTTTTGTTTTCTATGAAAGTACAGGTTGGGCAACTTTCCTATGGAATTTGGACGACTCTGTTCCAAACGGTCCCTGTGCATTCCATTCCTATGTTTCGAGATTCCTCCGTTATTCCTCCAATCCAAACAGGGCTTTAATATTAGATCTGCCACATTTTACGCCAATTGAAATTGGGGAGATGGGTGAGGAAATGGTATCAACAGGTGGCGTGGAGTGAGAAGATGGTGGAGGTGGGGGAGGATCAAGGAGGATAATTTATACGACTATTTAGAGTTTTTTTCCTTATCTTGGCAATGTATGAAGTGCAAATGAACTAAAAAAAGTTACCAATTCATTTAGACTACAGAGTATTGCATCACCATATCTTTACTATTTAATAGTAGGGTGTAACATCCTAAAATTTGGATATTTGAAATTTGAAGTAACTTAAAACTTTTATTTGCATCTTATTGGCATTTGAATTTTTGGCTCAAAATCTTATTTGGGTTTTCCCGAATTTTGCGCTGAGCAAAATAAAAACTGGGAATAAATTTCAAATACAAATAAGAATTATGATGATAAAGGATAAGAAATAATTTTGGGGAGTTAAAACTCTAAGGATCAAAATACCAAAAATCTTGGATTCAAATCCAAGTCAATAAAATGAAACCAAAAATTCCATCTTTTAATTTAAATAGCATACAAAACCCAAGATTGGGCATTCAAAAATTTGTATAAACAATTCATTACAAAATTTAATTGAGAATAGAAGACTATTAGATTTTGTAGTTGAACCAAGACTTAAATTAAAAATCAAAATTTCAGATCAGTGCCTTGGCATTTCTTTTTCACTTCCAGGTGGCCCCACCTTTCCCTATTCTCTCTTACCCTTTTTCCTCTTTTTCTGCCCGTGCGCTGCGCTCCTTTCTTTTCTCCTTCTCCCTCCTCCCTTCATGGCCAAGCTTGCGCCGCGTCTCCCTCTTTCTTCTCTCCCCTGTGCCAAGGCTCTGCCCAGCGGCCGCCCTGCCTGCTCCGTCGCATCACGCGTGCCCGTCTTGTCCCGACAGCCGGCCTCTGTCGCCTCGAGCCGCACGCAGCACCCATCTCCTGCCCCGCCATTCCCCATTTCTTTTCCCCCGCCCCATTTCTTTTCCCCCGTCGCTGCCTCCGCCGCGCCCCGCGCCCCCGCTGAGCCCGCGCCTCGCACACCCGACACGACCGCATGGGCAACTGCCCATTGTCAGCGCTGCCCCTGCCGCTGTCCTTTCCCCGGCTATAAGAGCCCGCTGCCCCACTGCCTTTCTCCTGGATTCCCCATTTCCTCCCCCGTTTCTCCTCCCGTCCCACGCCCGTGAGCCACCGTTGCCGCCTCCACGCCATTCCGGCCGCTCGATGAAACTCCAGCCGAGATGACCGCGTCACGGTGTGCATCCGCTCCTCTACCTCCTCTGCAATTTAATTGGGTTTTCGTGCAACCTACCTCATGCAACGGCTTCTTCTCCACGTCCGGCCGGAAGTCGCCGCCGCCCACGCCATTTCTTCCTCGGTCCACCTCGCGTCAATTCCATGCGGTGAGAGCATCTCCACGACGCCCTCAACCTTCCCCAAACGTCGCCCGGCCTCCTCGACGCCTGAGCTCCCTCCTCCACGGGAGCCTCCTCGCCGCCGCCCCGGGCTCACGCCGCGAAGCCACCTCGGGGTCTCTCCACCCTTGCCGGCCGTTGGGTAAGCTTCATGGTGCCTCCCTCCCACTCGTGCTCCTTTCTTTTTTCCCCTTTCTCAGCCGGTGCCGCCGCTCCCTTCTCACCCCGTCGCCGCCCGCCCAATTCCGCCGCCCCACCGACCCGCGCCGTCTGAGCCGCGCCGCCTCCTCCACCAGCGTCTGTACCTCTCCGGGAATCCATTTTCGCTGACCTACCCTGCCCCTCCGATTCTCTCTCGCCGGAATCCTCGCCGCCAACTGTGCGCCCGCATGCTCTGTTTTCAGCCGGCCAGCTGGCCTGCTTACATTTCCCAGCCCACAGCCAGCTTAATAAGCATTCATTCTCCACGGTAACACGAAGTATCAGTAGCCCAGTTGGTTAGAGCAACCGAGTGCAAACCCTCTGCCCCACTTTCGAATCCCTGCACTGCACGTTTATCTTTTATTTTTGCTAGCCCGAATCTCAGTAGGAAGGGAGTCAAAGAAAATTTAGAAAAATCCATGGAAGGATTAGGAAATAAATAAGATTATTAAACACTTGATTTTAGCTTGATCATTAGCTAATGTGTCTTAATTAATTGTTTTAAATCCAATTTTAATTAAGAAGTGTGAGTAAAAGATGGTCAAATTTAGCAAGGATCCTAATTATATATATATATATATACACACACACACACCCAAATGAAAGTTAACGGAAGTACTTTAGGAAAGCCAAAGATAATGGAGGTATGCACAAATAGAATTTCAATAAACATCTAGGTATAGAGTGATCTGTAAATAATCAAGTGGCTAATGGAAAATAATTTAGTAACACATAAAACCAAATGCAATATTAATTGTACTTTTAGAACCCGAGTTTGTAAACGTCCAAAAACGTTTAAAGACCAAATCCGGACTAGCTACCTGAAAGAAAGGATTTGTGTACATCATAATAACAACCTCGAGTATGACCAATTATTCACAAGCAATACTAGCATGTAGATCGGCTTAAAATAATTAGGGAATGACTTAATACGATACCTCTAACCTTTTACCATAAGTGTCAACGTAAGAATGGAAGATTCCATGTGAATAATTAAATAAGTCGTATATATGCGAATACATACATACATGTATATATATACACACACATACATATATATATAGTTCACCCGCTATTAATATTTCCCTAGACTCAAATTTTAATTGAAGACAACCTTAGCATACTATTGATAAATAAAATCTTAACAGATGATTAGTAAAATATTATAATTTGATACAACCAGCCAGACTTTACATAAATGGATTTATTTCTAGGATTAAATCACTTTGAACAATAACTAAAAGTACATAGGCTAATGATGAAGGTCAGGTCAAAGGGACCTTTAACTGAAAATTCTGTTGACGCATCTATTAGAACCCTTTTAGGTCATCAGACATTAGAGTAACCTTGCCAAATTGCATTATAGTGAACGCAGTGCTACTAGAACCACATAAAATGATACATCTCAAATTAGTAGTAGTGTAAATTAAGTCGATAAGCTAAAAGTCATATACTTCGCCTATGGAAACCCTATTCATAAATGGCAACACTCGGCCAGTAAATTAAACTCTGGCTGGGTTCATACATCTGTGTGTAGGTCTAAACTAACTCATGAAACCTCCTCGATAAATATACAAATAATAAAAGAAGCTATTAATAACAAGATCGGGTCATCGTATTCTACCATCAGCTATACCTAGCTAACTCCGAGTACTAAATAAGAAATACTCTTATAAATATACCTTTATCATGACCCATCCTTGATCTCCATCTTGACAAATTTCCCTGCCACCCCCCACCTCACTCCAACCACTATGACACCGACAATACTCCGCGTCCAACAAACCTTGCCTCAAATCACCTATTTAATCATAATAAAAATTAATCAAGTTCAATTGAGTTTACTTGAATTTATTTGGATCTCTTGAGTTATTTACTTTTATTTGGATCCAGTCGCTTATCGCGTAGTTAGAAACTAGAGTCTCGAAGATTCCATGGATCAAGCGAGATCAAGAGCAAAGTGAAGATAAAGACTAGAAGCTCAAGAAGGAGCATTGTGTGAACTCAAGACCGCGGTAAACCGCGCCAGGCGAGTCAATACTTTGATCATGTTGAACCTACATTTTTTGCAAATTATTTTGGTTTAAATTATCAAATTGCATGCTGTTATGTTATATGCAAATACATGTTAATTTAAGATTCTAGTTACATGCCTATTGTTTACCTTGAATAATATTACACCTCCTTTGAAATATTTGAATGTGTGAACCTTGTCGCCTTAGCAAAATTATAATAGTAACCTTTCGAAAATAAGTCTCTAAATATATGCCATGCTTAGTATTGTTTAGATACTTATGGGCGCGAGAGCGCCCAAGCATCACTTTTAATCCTGAAAAAAATTGGTTGGGCAGTCATGGTGGTAATGACTGGTGTATGTTGGATATGGCTATTTTATATTCCCAAAAACCTCGAATTGCTTATTTATCTGGGCGGATGGTTCGGAGGTATGGTGCAGGTGTGCACGAGAGTGTGGTTTGTGGTAGAACCGCCTAGATGCCTCTAAGGACTGAATCTTGTCATGACCTCCTATGTAAAATAGTACAACCACAAGTCTGTAAAGTACAACTTGGCCTAGGAAATTTACCGAACCCTGAAAGTCATCATCATAGGTGGAGGAGGTGAGGTAGTGCAAGCGGCTGTCAGGGTGACGGCTTGAACGGGACATCCGCGGAGGGTGAAGTTCTGCTATGGCGTGCTAGTAGTGTGGGTGGCCAGCTGCTAGGCGTTCAGAAGGAGAACATCCCGCACAACCTATGAGACCTGCCGCAAGCGGGCCAAGCTCATAGGGGTGAGATGATGGAAGGGGTGAGGTACTTTGAACGGTTACTGTGATGGTTGGCTCAACCGCATGACTAAGGAATTGTGCGGGGCAACGAGTAAACTGTCTCTTGTGGGTAAAGTGTGCAAACTCTGCAGAGTCAAAACTATTCGAATAGCCATACCCACGGTCAAGGGCGGACATGGGAACTTAACCAGATATAGTTCTATTTCAAAAACTTTGTGGGTGGAAATGGAAAAGTGGAGGGCAGTGGAAAGCCCTGATTTGAGTTGTCCTGGATGTCATCCCAGTGGTAATGTAAGCGGTCATAACGCCGAAATTAGCATATGATGCGGATGCCATGTAATGGTGGATGGAATCTGGATCGCTATTATTATTGCATTCCTTTGCACATTATGTTTTGTGCAAATCTGCTTGGTCTCAGGAAATTTTTATGTATTGTATTTTTAAATAATGATGGCATTTTTCACAAAATAAAATGTCAAGAAATACAGATGGAGTCGTAAGAAAAGAAGAGGGTTGTTGGGGGTAACCGCATAAAGTTGTTGGTGGATTCATGTCAATTATAGTGGTGAAAATGATAGAGTGGATTCTGTGAGAAATAAATTGGTGGAGCCTAAATGAATATATAGGCTAGATAGATGATTTAAATGATTTTTGGAGATTTAGAGAGTGCAAAGGTAATTGCTGGATTACTACACTGATGATTAATATAAATTCTTGGAAGATATTGGCGATAATGGGAATTAATAGGATTGGATTAAATATTACATGAATGAATTGAATTTCTGAGAATATTGGAGGATTCATAACAATTAGTGGATTATAATCTTGATAAAGTGTATTCTAGGTGGATGTATACTAGTGAGTCGTAGAATTGATCATTGATGTTTTTGGTGGAGGTATACTTGTGGATTAGTTAGTGATAGATAATGGAAAATGAGATCGATTATTGGAAGAATGAATTATTGTTTTGAATCAATAACAAAAGGATTGAATACGAATGATTTCGGTGGACTTAAAAGCAATGGTGTTAGTTAATCACTGGAATTTAGAAATGAAGAGTAGATGATTAGTAACCACAAGATTGGATGGTTAGGAATTTAGAATACAAAAGATATTGGCAGATCTAAAATCAAGAATGACACTCACTACTTGGAGTCTTAGGCAGCAATTGATTGGTGGATTGGATAATGGATGATATATGCTGTTTGGAGCTTTAACAGCACGGAATATAGAAAGGGTGGGTTCGGTGGATCGATTAAATGATGTTGCTCCCTGTTAGACTGTTAGATAGCAATCAATATAGAAAGAGTAAGATCGGTGGACTAGTCAAATGATGCCACTCGCTGTTTGGAGTTTTAGACAGCAGTCAATAAAGAAAGTGCATTTTCGGTGGATTAAGTCAATTATGGCAATTGTTGTGTGGAGGTTTAGGTAGCAATAATAACACTATGGTTAAATAACAATAATGCTACTAAAAGCGATTTTTGGCAAATAAAATAACCCAAGCCTCTCCTTTGATAAGCCATGCTTACTATTTATTTGCATTCTGTGTATTGGCTCGCGGAGCACGGTGGTTTGTGCTCACACTCGCTTTCGCGATAAATTCAGCATCAGGAATCAGATCACCTCGCCTCAGCAACACGACTGGACATGCTGGCAGAGAAGATGAAGATGTCAAGGGCTAGGTCGCGAACCTCCAGTTGGCTGCCTGTGGGCATTTCCTGAAGGTCCCACCTGCGTGCTTCGTTCTTCCGTTGTTGCAATTTAATGATTTCGGCCTAATCGGCCCATGAGTAAGTCTACTATTATATTTACGCTTCCGCATGATATGTACTTTGATATTCAGAACTGTAATCTGTAAGCACTATCTACTGATCCAGGGAATAGTGCAGTGGAATCACAGAGGAATCCGGATTGTAAAATCTGGGTGCCTGACATAGGGTGCCCGTGCATTGCAACAGAATCTTAAAAGAGGTTGAGACATGGGTGTAGATTGTACGGTAAATATAATTTTTCTTTCACATGCATGTCAAGCAAAACATATCTATACAAACTAAACTCCCAAATGCAACATAAAATCTCGTAAAAAATTACTACGTGTAAAATATCTAAAAAAATTATTACATGTTATAAAATCCCAAAAGCAACATAAAGGCATCATGGCAGTCAGGTCATTGAAATGCCTCTGCCATCACTTTATAATCGTGCCGAGAACCTAGCAGGCTAGCATGCCATACACGATTACACGTCCAAATCAACAATGCGAGAAATGGAAGGACAATTTGAAGCCATGAAGCAAATAATAGATGGATAGTATGGTAGCTCTAATAAATGTATAGTAAACGATTTCAACCATGGAGCAAAGCAAATGACAGACACCAACTTAGTAGTTCTTCATGATTTTCCTCTAGAGAACTATATAATGGGAATGAAACTGGAAGATCTGCAGCCAACTTCTTGACATGATTGGACTAATCTCGAAAATTCTGGAATCAACGCAACAAAGTAAAAAAATTGAGAGACTGATGGTGAGTCGGTCAGAAATACCGCACATAACCATGCATTGAAGTGTTATAGTCTGCCGCCAAAGAAATGATTTAGATAAACCCAATAACAACTCTAGAAACTCGAAAGGAAGCATAAGGATCAAAACAGCGTACTGTTGAAAACATACATGAACCTATAAGAAAATGCTATCAGCAGCAGCTGCAATCCGACAGGGAAGCTCATCTAGCCTGTGGCTACTGGCTAGCTTGGCAACAACACAATAATGCACATCTTTGGAACCTAATTGAAAAAATACATTTTCTTTCATGGCGGTAGGAGCATGCATGTTTCACTGCTAGTCATTCATATAGCAAATTTGTTACACATACATATGCATTTAAGGCATGTAATGCAACATTTCAAAATATCAAACATCCATTTATCACACATTCTATGAAATGAGTTTAGCATGCAGTAGAATTAGCTCCTAGGCAACCAATTCTTTCGCCTAGGCAATTTATTTGTTTCTCTATAATTATGAATCGTATGCATATCAACCATCCAAACATTGCGCATAGATTTTTTAAAATGAATACCTCATGTAGAATCAGCTCCCAGTTGATGTCAGCGATACAAATACTATTGATGGCAGTAAGTGTATATACTAGTCTACTGAACCATAAGCATAAATAGTTTGCATTACTATATAATTAAGCTTGATTTGCAAGCTGTAAAGCCAAGCAGCCAGCAGGTAAACAAAGTACGCTCATATAGGAACACATATGAATTTAGGTAGGAGTGTGTGTATGTGTTGGGAGTGGGTGTGGGACTGTGGGTGGCAATTTCTGATGTGGAAATGCTCCTTCAATCAATTCATTTTTTAATTCTTTATAACCACTTTTCTATATACTATGAGCATCCGAGTGACAGATCATGAATATTCACAGGCGAATCATAAGGTTCATTTTGCCATCAATACAGAAGAAGTGGAGTATACTGAAGATCTACATCAAGTCACTGAAGTGCTTCGCATTGAAATCACGCCAAAGAAAAAGAAAATCAAATGCTTAGGACTTAGGATCACTATCCAGAGAACATAAAGATAGTTATTTTCGTACATGGTCAAAATTCTAAAAAGTTGAGATTTCTATTACTTCATAACTTCTTCTAACTTAGAGTCGTCAAATTCCTGAGGAAAAAGGACCAATAAGTGTTGTAGTACGGAAGTTACTCCAAGCAAAGACCGATACTGAATACATATTATGGTATATTTGTTCAACTTTCGGCTTTACCTCTCTATATTGTCGGTCCCAAAGTCTTTCCTCCATCTAAGCATTTCTGACCACATATTCTTTGTTTTCTCAACATCAAACTGACGTGCTTTCAGGAACCTACATGTGAATGATATAAAATGAAAATCTCAGATGGCTACAACAATTATCAATGTTCTTCTCATGACAGCTTCTTGAGCACACATAGGCAGTTGGTACAGGGTTTCCTGTGACAATAGAGATCTAGACATATAGTATATTCTTTACGACAATGTAAAGGCAGAGTTGTTGACTGACACAGATCACACAACATCATAGCATGAGGAGAACTGAAAGGATAAATACATAAACATTAAGCTATTCATGTGATCTGTGCTTTGATATCTGCTTGGTATTCGGTAATCAGAAAGGCTTATAACTACATGACCATAGCATTTTGTATCTGTCCTGTGATATGCAGGAAACATTCTATCCTGTTTTTTAATAAGCAAGGGAATTTACATTGATTATCAAGATGACATTTATATAGCATCTCAGCTGATCAGACAAATAAAGGGTAAGCACGCATTTGATCACATCCTTATATATTGGTGAGATAAAAAAACATATAAGGATCATCCTACCTGCTCGTCGATCTTCATGGCGGGGATGCGCTGGCGGTCGAGGATCTTGATGGCGAAGACACAGCCGATGCCGGTGTGTTGCGCCAGCCTCACCTTACCGAAGTGGCCCTCCCCTAACATCCGCCCAATCTCGTACTTCCCCATCTGCATTCGGCGCCCGTAACTGAAGCTAGAGGGGAGGGGCAGTTAGATCGAGAGAGGGGAGGGAGGGCACAAGACGGATGAGGGCGGAGTAGAGGAGGAGGCGGCAGCGCGGAGTGGGTAGGAGGAGGCGAGGGCGGAGCGGAGGAGCGGGGGAGGAGGAGGCGAGGCGACGGAGTGGGGGGGAGGAGGAGAGGGTGGAGTGGAGGCGGTGGCAGCACGGGGTGGGGAGGAGGAGGTGGCGGCGAAGTGGAGGAGCAGGGGAGGAGGAGGCCTGAGTGGAGCGGAGATGCAGCCGAGGCGAGGGCAGAGCGGTTTCGGCGGAGTGGGAGGCGGCGGCAGCGCGGGGTGGGGAGGAGGAGGCGTCGGCGGAGCAGAGGAGCAGGAGGCGGCGGAGGCAGCGCGGGGTGGGGAGGAGGAGGCGTTGGCGGAGCGAAGAAGCGGGAGGCGGCGGCAGCGCGGGGGCGAAGCGAGGGGTGCGGAAGAATTGAGGGCGGAGTGGGCAGTTGCGGGAGAAAGACCTGTGGAGAACGGACGGACTGCCACCAGGTCCAATTTTTAAGTAGTAGAGATAAGTTTGAGTTAGTGGTTGGTGCATTCTCCTTCCTCCCTTCTCAACCGTCCGATCTGAATACTAAAATCTTGACCATCTATCTAACATTCCTCTCAATCTCTCTCATATCTAACTACCCCTCCTCTCCACTTCCACCAACAGTTATCATCTCCCACCTCCTCTTCTACCCGGCCTCTCTCGCCTCCCTCCCCTCCTGCTTAGACTGTATAATTTTTTATATGCCCTATCTTTCTTGGTGATGCAAATCTGTGAAATTTATATAGTTAGAAACTGATGAAAATTAACTCATCATCATTTGAATTATGCCCCTGATTCCTCTTGCCTTTTGACAATTGACCTACACTAGCTGAATGCCCGTATGTTGTTACAGATTTAAAAACTTTTAGAACATGTTTGTGTGTGTATTCTAAAAATTTTTACCACCCGTGAGTTTCTTTTAAAAATCCGTAGCAATGCACAGGCATTCAGCTAGTAACAAGTAATGTTTAAACTAAGACATATTTTCATAGAAATAAAAAGAGAATTTTGTTGTGAAAAGTACCTTTTGAAATTTCGTTTTATAAATGGAAGTATACTAAATTGAGAACTACCTTCACATTTTTTTAAAAAAATATTATTCATTTTTATTTTCTATTTAAATTAAAATGGTTTGCATGGTTGAACTTAACGCTTAAATTACCCGTCAATCCCTTTGATCTAGCACATTTTTCCGCCCAAGTTTGTAGCTTTAATTTGTGCACACCATTTAAAGTGTAGCTTGCAACCACCTAGACAACCCCTATTTGTACCACCCAGGGGTAGATTTTAATTGTTTCTCCGGATCATATTGATCTTTTTATCTTCATTTCCAGTTATCTCTTCTAGATGGCAAGATCATTTGATCAGCCCCCAGATGTACGCTCTAGGATACTCAGTACCAGAAGAAACTAAAAAACGACTTCCTCTCTAAGAGATGATAATTTGGCTATGTTTTTTCAAAATATGGCTTATAGCTTTTGGTTGTTTTTTTAGATGACAACAAATGACGAAGATACTGACATAGATGACATATATAATTTTGAACCCAGAAAAACTACAACAAAAACCAAAAAGAATAAAGCCAAAGTCATCACTGATGAATGAATAAGTCAACTGCAAGGTAGCATTCATAGGGCCTGTTTTTTTTCAGCTTTTAAAAGCTATTTTTCGGTTTTTTTATAGTATTAGCTTTTAAACAGAGTATTTTTTCAAGATAGGGTCTACTAGTTAATTATAGTTCATACTGTACCAACTTCATTTATATCGATAAAAACTACTTATGCGTTTCTGTTACTCTGTAATCTTTTATACGAATAGCCCAAAAACCACAAACTGTAACAAAAAATCATAAACTTCAGAAAAAAAAAAGAAAAGATCATATTATTCGACTTCGATCAAAGAGCAAAATCTATCCTTGCTGGCGTGCTTGACCTGGCAGGCTGGCATTGTTAGTCTCTCGACCTTTGCGTTGCGTGCAAGACGTGCATGTAATAAAAGAACCTTGACGTACGATAGCCGCCAAATGAATCAGAAAGGGACGGGAGTGCTTCATACGTTTCCAGCTGGGACACATTGGATGTTGACCGCAAACGGTGCTCGATAGTTGATTTTGGGTATTCAAAGATACGAAAATTTTAAAACTTTTTCATGCAATTTGCTGGCGTTCAAATTCTTTTTGAGTAATTATTTGAAATCTTTCTGAGTTTTGAGGCATGCAAATTAGTAATTAAGGATAGTCTCGAAAAGAAATAAAATCATGTAAATAATAATAATAAAAAAATAACATTACAGACCATGAACCCAAATACTAAAATCTTGAAGTTAAATTAAAGATTTATAAAATGACATTGAGAAGAATATTAAAAACATATCTCTAAAAGGTTGAACTAGAAATCCCTCCTTTTAATTTAATTAGCATACGAAACCCAAATTTGGTCATTTAAAATTTATAAATACACAATTCATAGCAAAAAATTTAATTAAATCGAAGGGCTTCTCATTTTCTCTCATTCTTTTCAAACTTTCGTTTCAATTACATGTGGGCCCAATCCCCTTTTTCCCTCTTCTTCTTTTTCTTTTCTCTCCCCTCTCTTCTTTCCTCCCTTACTGCCGTGTGGCCCCAGTGCCCTGACCCTTCTCTCTTTGTTTTCTTCTTCACTCAACGCTGAAGCACTGTTTTTCTTTCCTCCCTTTTTCCATGGCTGAGTTTCCTCCACGTCTCCTCTCCCCTCTATTTCTCTCCCCTGCGCGAATCCGCCTGCCGTATCTCACGCCAGAGCTCCGCCCCGTCTTGTCTCCCTGCACCGAGCCCCGCGCCTTCACCCGCGGAGCCGCGCGCCCGGTTCTTGCCCGGTGGACCGCCGCCACCGACCGGGCTCCCGCCATCGCCCGCCTCGGCTCCATTCCTGCGCGCGCACTCGCCTATAAGGGCAGCTCACCCTTCCTTGGCGCCCCATTTCTCCTCTTTCCTTCCCGCCGCCCACCACCGGTTCGGCCGCCGCCTCGCGCCTCCTCGGCTGCTCCGGCAAACACCACGGCCGCCGGACTGCGTCACGGTGTGCGCCCGCTCCCCCTCCCCCTCCTCTCAAGCCTAATTGAATTTTCGTGCCATCGAGCTCACGCAATGTCTCCTTCCCCGGAACAACCGCCGCCGCCATTACCGTCGCCCACACCTCCTCGGAGCACCCCCGTCCGATTCCTCGCCTTGGGAGCTACTACTCGGCGTGCTGAAGCTCTCCCGACGGTCGGCTGACGTCCTCCCTCGCCGGAGTGACCCCTCCACGGGAGCCATCTAGCGCCGCCGCTCGTGCCCGCTGCCGACACCGCTCGGACATGCTTTGGCTCGGCCCAGAGCATGGTAAGTCTCCTCCTGGCCCCTTTCAGCTTGTGCGCGCCCCGCCTTCTCCCTTCTCTCCTCTGGTCGTCGCCGCCCCTTTGCACACTCACCGCCAGCCGCTTCAATAGCCACCCGAGCCACCCCATTTTCCCCAGCTTGCACCACCGCCCCCCTTGGCCTAGCAACCCGTTTTGCCGGCTACCCCCGCCTCTCCGGCCGCCGCCCTCCGCCGGCGACGCCAGCGCCGAGCGCCGGCCTCTTCCCCTGTTTTGCCCCAGCCGCAACTCTGTTTCTTTTGAATTGATCCCCTCACCAAATCAAGAAGTGGCCGTTGCCCGATCGGTTAGCCCAGCCGAGTTACACGTTAAAGCCTATAGGTCATGGGTTCGACTCCCATCCTCTCTGTCTCCCACTCATTTCATTCTTATTTTTGTGTTTTTGTTTTCTTTACTCCATGTCAGTTAATATTTCCCTAGACTCAAATTTTAATTGAAGACAACCTTAGCATACTATTGATAAATAAAATCTTAACAGATGATTAGTAAAATATTATAATTTGATACAACCAGCCAGACTTTACATAAATGGATTTATTTCTAGGATTAAATCACTCTGAACAATAGCTAAAAGTACATAGGCTAATGATGAAGGTCAGGTCAAAGGGACCTTTAACTGAAAATTCTGTAGACGCATCTATTAGAACCCTTTTAGGTCATCAGACATTAGAGTAACCTTGCCAAATTGCATTATAGTGAACGCAGTTCTACTAGAACCACATAAAATGATACGTCTCAAATTAGTAGTAGTGTAAATTAAGTCGATAAGCTAAAAGTCATATACTTCGCCTATGGAAACCCTATTCATAAATGGCAACACTCGGCCAGTAAATTAAACTCTGGCTAGGTTCATACATCTGTGTGTAGGTATAAACTAACTCATGAAACCTCCTCGATAAATATGCAAATAATAAAAGAAGCTATTAATAACAAGATCGGTTCATCGTATTCTACCATCAGCTATACCTAGCTAACTCCGAGTACTAAATAAGAAATACTCTCATGAATATACCTTTATCATGACCCATCCTTGATCTCCATCTTGACAAATTTCCCTGCCACCCCCCACCTCACTCCAACCACTATGACACCGACAATACTCCGCGTCCAACAAACCTTGCCTCAAATCACCTATTTAATCATAATAAAAATTAATCAAGTTCAATTGAGTTTATTTGAATTTATTTTGATCTCTTGAGTTATTTACTTTTATTTGGATCCAGTCGCTTATCGCGTAGTTAGAAACTGGAGTCTCGAAGATTCCATGGATCAAGCGAGATCAAGAGCAAAGTGAAGATAAAGACTAGAAGCTCAAGAAGGAGCATTTTGTGAACTCAAGATCGCGGTAAACCGCGCCAGGCGAGTCAATACTTTGATCATGTTGAACCTACATTTTTTGCAAATTATTTTGGTTTAAATTATCAAATTGCATGCTGTTATATTATATGCAAATACATGTTAATTTAAGATTCTAGTTACATGCCTATTGTTTACCTTGAATAATATTACACCTCCTTTGAAATATTTGAATGTGTGAACCTTGTCGCCTTAGCAAAATTATAATAGTAACCTTTCAAAAATAAGTCTCTAAATATATGCCATGCTTAGTATTGTTTAGATACTTATGGGCGCGAGAGCGCCCAAGCATCACTTTTAATCCTGAGAAAAATTGGTTGGGCAGTCATGGTGGTAATGACTGGTGTATGTTGGATATGGCTATTTTATATTCCCAAAAACCTCAAATTGCTTATTTATCTGGGCGGATGGTTCGGAGGTATGGTGCAGGTGTGCACGAGAGTGTGGTTTGTGGTAGAACCGCCCAGATGCCTCTATGGACTCAATCTTGTCATGACCTCCTATGTAAAACAGTACAACCACAAGTCTGTAAAGTACAACTTGACCTAGTAAATTTACCGAACCCTGAAAGTCATCATCATAGGTGGAGAAGGTGAGGTAGTGCAAGCGGCTGTCAGGGTGACGGCTTGAACGGGACATCCGCGGAGGGTGAAGTTCTGCTATGGCGTGCTAGTAGTGTGGGTGGCCAGCTTCTAGGCGTTCAGAAGGAGAACATCCCGCACAACCTATGAGACCTGCCGCAAGCGGGCCAAGCTCATAGGGGTGAGATGATGGAAGGGGTGAGGTACTTTGAACGGTTACTGTGATGGTTGGCTCAACCGCATGACTAAGGAATTGTGCGGGGCAACGAGTAAACTGTCTCTTGTGGGTAAAGTGTGCAAACTCTGCAGAGTCAAAACTATTCGAATAGCCATGCCCACGGTCAAGGGTGGACATGGGAACTTAACCAGATATAGTTCTATTTCAAAAACTTTGTGGGTGAAAATGGAAAAGTGGAGGACAATGGAAAGCCCTGATTTGAGTTGTCCTGGGTGTTATCTCAGTGGTAATGTAAGCGGTCATAACGCCGAAATGTTAGCATATGGTGCGGATGCCATGTAATGGTGGATGGAACCTGGATCGCTATTATTATTACATTCCTTTGCACATTATGTTTTGTGCAAATCTGCTTGGTCTCAGGAAATTTTTCTGTATTGTATTTTTAAATAATGATGGCATTTTTCACAAAATAAAATGTCAAGAAATATAGATGGAGTCGTAAGAAAAGAAGAGGGTTGTTGGGGTAACCGCATAAAGTTGTTGGTGGATTCATGTCAATTATAGTGGTGAAAATGATAGAGTGGATTCTGTGAGAAATAAATTGGTGGAGCCTAAATGAATATATAGGCTAGATAGATGATTTAAATGATTTTTGGATATTTAGAGCCTAAATGAATATATAGGCTAGATAAATGATTTAAATGAACTAATTGAAGGCATTGATTAGAAATACTGTGTAGATTTAGGCTCTCATGAAATAATGGTTTAGTAAATAAAGAGTGTCCTTAATTATAATACATATTCATATATGCCCTAAGATTTAGCATGCCATCGGTAAGTTGAATCTTAGCTATAGGTCTATTTGATAGCAATAGTGAAATGTAACCATAAAAGGCAAACCAGGCCATCACCTGGATGTACATATATACAGCCTTTTCTTTAAAACTTGCTTTGCATTAAATACAACTGAAGATACATAAGTTGATAACAACCTTTAATCAAAAGGGTGTCTTTAAGTAGAAATGTCATGTTAAATATATAGGTGGCAGATATAATAAGGTAACCCTAAGGTCTATTCAATAAAATGAAATGTATACATTAGGTGAAGCGCCTATGCCCTGACTCTTAAAAGATAATGCGGATAAATGATATCCGATACCCTAACAAAAATCTCACATCTATCTATAGATCTAATCCGACTCATGGAACTTCCTTGCTAAATGTAAATCAATTAAAAAGGAAGCCATTAAGCAAAAGGTCAAGCCTCGTTTTTTCCCCAATCGGCCAGGTCTCGCCACCTTCTTTTCCCAAAAGTAGATAGTTCCTGTAAGTACATCTTCGTCTTTGATCCCTCGTGTTTCTAACATTTTCCCTTACGGTAAAGCATTCAGACAACTCGTCCTCCTGCTCAAACCCAGCTGCCGCTGTGCTTACAACACGTTAACCTGAACCATCCTTCTATTCTCAAATCATAATAAATGCATGATTTAAATTAATTGAGTTCAGTTGGGTTTATTTGGGATTTATTTGGATCCTTTGAGTTCAGTCTAGAAGAATCAAGGAGCAAGCGAGGCCGAGATCGAGGTGAAGATAAAGACCCGAACCTCAAGATCGACAAATGAGAAAGCTCTGAGTGAGCACAAGATTGCGGTAAAACCACGCAAGGCGAGTCAATACTTTGATCATGTTGAACCTACATTTTCTGCAAATTACTTTTGTTTAGATTATCAAATTGCATGCCGTAATTTATATGAAAATACATGTTTAATTTAGAATTCTAGTTAAATGCCTCTTATCTAACTTGATTAATATTACGCCTCCTTTGGAACATTTAAAGTTGAGAACCTCGTCGCCCTGGCAAAAATAAATTATAATGGTAACCTTTCGAAAGTAAGTCCGTAATTATATGCCATGCTTAGTATTGCTTAGATATTCATGGGCGTAAGAATGTCCAACATCATTTTAATCATGAGAAAATGTGGTGGGACAGTTATAGTGGTAATGACTGGTGTATGTTGGATATGGTTATTTTATACTCCCAAAAAAAATCTCAAACTGCTTATTTATCTGGGCGGATGGATCGGGGGTATGGTGCAGGTGTGCACGAGAGTGTGGTTTGTGGTAGAACCGCCCAGATAACCCTAAGGACTGATTCTTGTCATGACCTCCTGTGTAAAACAAGTACAACCACAAGTCTGTAAATTACAACTTGGCCTAGTAAATTTACCGGACCCTGAAAGTCATCATCATCAGTGGAGGAGTGAAGTGGTGCAAGTGGTTGTCCGTGTGGCGGGCTTGAATGGGACATCCGCGGAGGGTGAGGTTCTGCTGTGGTGCGCTAGCAGTGTGGGTAGCCAGCTGCTAGGCGTTCAGAAGGAGAACATCCCGCACAACGTATGGGACCCACCGCAAGTGGGAACGACTCATAGGGTGAGATGATGGAAGGGGCGAGGTACTTTGAACGGTTACTGTGAGGGTTCGCTCAACCGCACGACTAAGGAATCGCGTGGGGCAACGAGGGAACTGTCTCTTGTGGGTAAACTGTGCAAACTCTGCAGAGTCAAAACTATTCGAATAGCCATGCCCACGGTTGTCAGGACCCAGATTTTACAATCCGGATTACTCTGTGATTCCACCGCACTATTCCCTGGATCAGTAGATAGTGCTCACAGATTACAGTTATGATTATCAAAGTACATATCATGCGGAAGCGTAAATATCATAGTAGACTTACTCATGGGCCGATTAGGCCGAAATCATTAAATTGCAGCAGTGGAAGAACGAAGCACACAGGTGGAACCTTCCGGACTTGCCCACAGGCAGCCAACTGGAGGTTCGCGACCTAGCCCTTGACATCTTCATCTTCTCTGCCAGCTTGTCCAATCTTGTTGCGGAGGCGAGGTGATTTGATTCCTGATTTTGAATTTTGTCGCAAAAGCGAGTGTGAGCACTCCAACCCCGTGCTCCGCGAGCCAATACACAGAATGCAAATAAATAGTATGCATGGCTTAACAAAGGAGAGGCTCGGGTTGTTTTATTTGCCATAAAACGCGTCTAGTAGCATTTCTATTATTATGTCATATTGTTGTTTTTGTGACCTAAAGACTCCTCACCGCAAATGACATCATTGACTTAATCCACCGAAATTACACTTCCTTTATTGAGTGCTCTCTAAACTCCAAACAACATGTGTCATCCTCTATTCAATCCACCGATCATATTGCTTTCTGTATTGGTTGCTGTTTAAAACTCCAAACAGCGAATATCATCATCTATATAATCCACCAATCATGCACTCATTGCTGCCTAAGACTTCAAGCAGTGAGGGTCATCCTTTATTTAGATCCACCAATATCTTTTGTATTCTAAAATCCAATCTTGTGGTTGCTAATCATCAACTCTTCATTTCTAAATTCTAATGACTATCCAACATAATTGCTTTTAAATCCACCGAAATCCTTCGTATTGGGACTTCCTAATAATTAAATCCTTTTGTTATTGATCCAAAACCATAATATGTTCTCCCAATAATTAATCTTATTTTCTACTATCTATTTCTAACTAATTCACTAGTATACATCCCCAAGAATATTAATGATCAAGTCTACGACTCACTAGTATACATCCACCAAGAATATCAATGATTAAGTCTACGACTCACTAGGATACATCCACCAAGAATATCATTGATCAAAATTATAATCCAATTATTGTTATCATTCCTCCAATATTCCTAGAAATTCAATTAATCCATTTAGTATTTGATCCAATCCTGTTAATCCCATTACTGCCATCATCTTCCAAGAATTTATATTAGTTATCAGTGTTGTAATCCCGCAATTACCTTTGCATCTCTAATACTCCAAAAATCATTTAAATCATCTATCTAACCTATATACTCATTTAGACTCCACCAAATTACTTCTCCCAGATCCCACACTATCATTTCCTTTTTATAATCGCCCTGAGTCCACCAATATATTTATGTTTTTACCACAAACTTCCGTCTCCTTTACTCATGACCCTGTTTATTCCACCCATATTTTATTTTGTAAGAATAGAAATGCCACTATTTGAAATACAATACATAAAATTTCCTGCGACCTAGTAGCTTTGGCACAAAACATAATGTTCAAGGAATATTAATATGATTTTCCATACATATGGCATTACACCATATGCCTAATAACACCAAAAGTTTGCCATACATATGGCATCACACCGTATAACATCTTTCAGCATTATAGCCGCTTAACTTACCACTGGGACAACACCCAGGACAACTCAAATCAGGGCTTTCCACTGCCCTCCACTTTTCCATCCCACCCACAAAACATTTTGAAATAGAACTATATCTTGTTAAGTTCCCATGTCCGCCCTTGACCGTGGGCACGGCTATTCGAATAGTTTTGACTCTGCAGAGTTTGCACACTTTACCCACAAGAGACAGTTCACTCGTTGCCCCACACGATTCCTTAGTCGTGCGGTTGAGCGAACCATCACAGTAACCGTTCAAAGTACCTCGCCCCTTCTATCATCTCACCCTATGGGTCGTTCCCACTTGCGGTGGGTCTCATACGTTGTGCGGGATGTTCTCCTTCTGAACGCCTAACAGCTGGCTACCCACACTGCTAGCGCGCCATAGCAGAACCTCACCCTCCGCGGATGTCCCATTCAAGCCCGCCACACAGATAGCCGCTTGCACCACTTCACTCCTCCACTGATGATGATGACTTTCAGGGTCCGGTAAATCTACTAAGCCAAGTTGTAATTTACAGACTTGTGGTTGTACTATTTTACACAGGAGGTCATGACAAGATTCAGTCCTTAGTGATATCTAGGCGGTTCTACCACAAACCACACTCTCGTGCACACCTGCACCATACCCCCGAACCATCCGCCCAGATAAATAAGCAATCCGAGGTTTTTGGGAATATAAAATAGCCATATCCAACATACACTAGTCATTACCACCATGACTGCCCAACCAATTTTCTCAGATTGTGTGATGCTTGGCGCTCGCGCCATGAGTATTTAAACAATACTAAGCATGGCATATATTTAGAGACTTATTTTCGAAAGGTTACTATTATAATTTTGCTAGGGCAACAAGGTTCACACATTCAAATATTCCAAAGGAGGTGTAATATTATTCAAGGTAAACAATAGGCATGTAACTAGAATCTTAAATTAACATGTATTTGCATATAACATAACAGCATGCAATTTGATAATTTAAACCAAAATAATTTGCAGAAAATGTAGGTTCAACATGATCAAAGTATTGACTCGCCTGGCGCGGTTTACTGCGGGCTTGAGCTCACGCAATGCTTTCTCTTCAGTTTTTTGGCATTTATCTTCACTTCGAGCTTGACCTCACTTGATCACATGAGTCTTCATGACTTCCAATTTCTAATTACGCGATAAACAACTGAATCCAAATAAAAGCAAATAACTCGAAAGATCCAAATAAATCCGAATAAATTCAATTTAGTTTTATTATGAGTCGATGCATGATTCGATGATTGGCGGCAAGGTTGGTAATAGCATATGATAACTTGATCTTTTTATTAATAATCTCCTTTATTAGTTTTGTATTTATCAAGGAAGTTCTATGAGTTAAGTTGACCCTATGAATTGGTATATTTTGTCGAGTGCTAATGTTCAAGGCATATGATCTATGTGTGTGTGTGTGTGTATATATATATATATATATATATAAAACTAATGTTTGCAAATTTTTGCTTATCGAGTTAACCTTATGGTATATGTTTATAGCATTTTGTGGTATGATATTTTATGTACCTCCATCTATTACTAGGCTAAGTTTAATTTGAATTAAGGGTCTACTTATACGGGTCTCAGCTTGCTATATATACAATTATGCTCAATATTACCATGTACTAAAGCTAGTGTTAAGATTTGGTTAAAGACACTATTTTTATCTGGCTTATACTTTAGCTACTATTAGGCTTAGCCTTATTTCTAATTTAGCTATCTGTGCAAAGCTTGGTATGTATCATTTTATGTAACCCTAATTACTTGTGTTAATAGTTACATATTTACTTTAGAGTATCTATATGTCCGTGAGATTAGTTGGATACTTGATGACCTAGGGCTATTGTATTTTAGCATCTGTGCATTATTACGACCTCTAATTTGAGTGCTCCCTGAAACTTACTAATACTGATATTTTATTCCTGAGCATTTGACATACTTAAATTTTTCCTTATTTATGGCTGATTGAGCATGCTGCATGGGATTATGTTTCGTTACCGTTACTAATTTAGAGCTACCATTTAAGATCTTATGGTCAGCAATATGTTCACGATAGGGTTTATATTTTCAATAGGGTCCATGGTGTATATAAAAAGTGGACTAACATATCTACTGGTGGGCTGCATACTTGTTATTCACATCTTTCTTAACTATTTATTTGTATATATATATATTTGCTTAGAAAAACCCCTAATTTTTAAATGGACATCTATACTAGAAACCATCTTCAATTAATGCTCTTTTATCCATATTGAGATTCAAAATAATTAATAAAGGCAGATCAACTATTTATACGTGATAATTGATCTAATATTTAAATCTTAATAATGTTATTTATGCCCTAATCAAATTTTTGTTAGCCTCCATTTATAAATTGCTAAGCTTTCTCAATTGTTTTCGGATGGAAATGGCAATAGGCAATAAAAAGGAAAATGGGGCCGAAGGAGGGGAAAAAGAACTCGAACTCGGGACCTAGTGACTAACGAGCGGCGCTGATAGCCATCCAGGCGGTTGATGTTTCGTGGCTAGAGAAGGGGGCGAAGTAGAAGAGGTATCACAGGAGCAGTGGCAAAACAGAGGAACCTATCGGCGCAACTGGGCTGTGGCAGCGCCGGCGAAGAGGAAACCGGAGAGGTGCTGGCAACGGCTGAAATGGATTTCCCAAGGGGCAGCGAAGCTATGGGCGGTGGCGCATCGGCTAGAGCAGCAGCGTGGAGAGAGGGCGGTAGCCCAAGGTGGACGGCGGCGGGGAAAAATGGGGCACCAGCGACCGGGAAGGAGAGGGGGAAAATAGCGTGCGAATGAGCGAGAGAGAGGCGGGTGAAGGCTTACCACGCGACGGCCTGAGCCGGGGAGTCACTGAGGCGAGCCAGCACCGTGAGCCGGCGGCGGCGGGAGGAGGGCCATGGCGCCGGCTACCGGGGGTGAGGGAGAAACTCCGGTGGCGGTGGGGATGAACTGTTGGGGCTACGAGGGAGCTCCCAGGCGGCGGAATCGACCGGAGAAGGCTCCAATCGGCCAATCCTTCGCCGGGCGGAGGTGAAGAAGAAATGGGTGGCCGGCGGCATTAGGAGCCCGGGGAAGCCGGTTGGTGGGGGTGGAGGGAGAGTAGAGCGTGGCGGTGCCGCTAGAAGCCTTGCGCCGGCTTTATGGTCGGGAAAAGGTCCGCGCGCAAGGACCGGCGCGCGGAGTAGGGCACGGGCTCGGCGCGTCACACCGGGCAGTGTAGTACCAGATTTTATAATCCAAATTCTATCAGTGTTTAGCTGCACTATTCCTCGGATCAGAGATAGTGCACATTCTACGCTTATGGACATCAAAATACATATCATGCGGAAGCGTAAATATAATAGTAAACTTACTCATGGGCCGATGAGGCCGAAATCATTAAATTGCAGCAATGAAGAACGAAGCACACAGTGGGACCTTCAGACATGCCCACAGCAGCCAACCGGAGGTTCGCAACCAGCCCTTGACATCTTCATCTTCTCTGCCAGCTGGTCCAATCTTGTTGCTGAGGCGCGGTGATTTGATTCCTGATTCTGAATTTTGTCGCAAAAGCGAGTGTGAGCACTCCAACCCTGTGCTCCGCGAGTCAATACACAGAATGCAAATAGATAGTATGCATGGCTTAACAAAGGAGAGGCTCGGGTTATTTTATTTGCCAAAAATCGCTTTTAGTAGCATTATCATGATTTAATTTTAGTATTATGGTTGCTACCTAAACTCCACACAACAATTACCATAATTGACTTAATCCACCAAATACACTTTAATTATTGACTGCTGTCTAAGACTCCAAACAGCGAGTAACATCATTTAACTAATCCACCGATCCCTTTCTTTCTATATTGATTTCTATCTAATACTCTAAACTGAGAGCGACATAATTTAATTAACCCACCAATCATACACTCTCTATATGGTTTGCTGTCTAAAACTCCAAACAGCGAATATCCTCAATTATTCAATCCACCAATCAAATGCTGCCTAATCCTCAAACAGCGAGTATCATAATCTATATAATCCACCGAGCAATTACTGCCTAAAACTCCAAGCAGCTAGTGACATTATTTATCTAATATCACTTATTTAATCCACCAATATCTTTTGTATTCTAAATTCCTAACAATCCAATCCTTTTATTATTGATCCACAACCATAATTTGCTTTTCCAATATTCAACCTCATCTTTCATTTTCTATCTCTACTAATTCACTAGTATACATCCACCAAGAATATCATTGATCAAATCTACGAATCGCTAGTATACACCCACCAAGAGTATCATTGATCAGATCTAGGATTCTCTATTAAATATTCACCAGGAATATCATTGATCAGGTCTATGATTCACTAATATATATTTCCATCAAGAATATCATTGATCAAGTTTAAGCTCCTATAATTATTTTCATACCTCCAAATTTCCAGAAAATCAATTTATCCATCTAGAAATCGTTCAAATCCTATTAATCCCAATATTGTCAACATCTCCCAAGAATTTATATCAAATATCAGTGTTGTAATCCAACCATTACCTTCGCATTTCCTAATACTCCAAAAATCATATAATTCATCTATCTAGTCTATAAATCCATTTGGGCTCCATCCATTTATTTCTCCTAGACTCCACACTATCATTATCCCTCCTATGATTAATCATGAGTCCACCAACTTCTTTATGTGATTACCATAAACAGTCATCTTCCTTTCTTACGACTCTATTTATTCTTCTTGACATTTTATTTGTGAGAAATGTTACCGTTATTTAAAAATATAATACATAGAAATTTCCTGAGACCTGGCAGTTTTGAACAAAAGCATAACGTTCAAGAGTATGCAATAATAATAGCGATCCAGATTCCATCCACCGTTACATGGCATCTGCACCATATGGCATCTTTCAGCGTTATATCCGCTTAACTTACCACTGGGACGACACCCAGGACAATTCAAATCAGGGCTTTCCACTGCCCTTCCACTTTTCCATTTCCACCCACAAAGTTTTTTGAAATAGAACTATATCTGGTTAAATTCCCATGTCCGGCCTTGACCGTGGGCACGGCTATTCGAATAGTTTAGACTCTGCAGAGTTTGTACACTTTCACCACAAGAGACAATCAACTTGTTGCCCCACACGATTCCTTAGAAGTGTGGTTGAGCAGACCGTCACAGTGACTTTTCAAAGTATCTAGTCCCTTTTGTCATCTCACCTTATGGGCTTCTCCCACTTGCGGTGGGTCCCATCTATGCGCGGAATGTTTCCCACAGCCACTACGTAGCTCGGGCTTCTACTTCCCGCAACGTAGGACAGCTGGGAAACTTCACCCCCACTGGTGTCCCTTCAGGCCCCCTTGCCATAGCGTAGCCCCTTCAATCCCCTACCAGTGAGATGAGTCCGGGGTTTCGATAAATTTACTTAGCCAAGTTGTATTTTACAGACTTGTGGTTGTACTGTTTTACACAGGAGGTCATGACAAGATTCGGTCCTTAGTGGTATCTAGGCGGTCTACCACTAACCCACTTTGTGCATCCACTGCACCACACCCACACCCTCAAACCAATCCGCCCAGATGTTTAAGCACGTTGGGGATTTTGGGAGTATAAAATAATCATGTCCAAATATATATATCAGTCATTCCCACCATGACTGTCCAACCCAATTTCTCATGATTAAAAATGACAATGATGCTTGGGGCATTTCAGCGCCCCCTGAGTATCTATGCAGTACTAAGCATAGCATATAATTAGGGACTTATTTTTGAAATTTTACTATTATAACTTTGCTAGGGTGACAAGGTTCACACATTCAAATATTCCAAAGGAGGGGTAATATTATTCAAGGTAAACAATGGGCATATAACTAGAGTATTAAATTAAACATGTATTTGCATATAAAATAATAGCATGCAATTTGATAATTTAAAACAAAGTAATTTGTAGAAAATGTAGGTTCAACATGATCAAAGTATTGACTCGCCTGGCGCGGTTTATCGCGGTCTTGAGCTCACACGAGGCTTTCTCTTGAGTTTTTGGCGTTTATCTTCACTTCGAGCTTGATCTCACTTGATCCAATGAGTCTTCACGACCTCCAATTTCTAATTACGCGACAAGCGACTGAATCCAAACGAAAGCAAATAACTCAAAAGATCCAAATAAATCCGAATAAACTCAATTTAGTTTTATTATGAGTTAATGGGTGATTTGGGTCATTTGAGATAAGGTAGATGGTAGAATACGATGACTTGATCTTTTATTAATGATCTCTTTTTGTTATTTTGATATTTATCAAGGAAATTCATTGAGTTAGGGTAGACATTTGAATTGGGGGTACAAGTCTAGCTGGGTATTATTTTGTCGAGCGTTAATTTGCAGGGCATATGATATATTTATATATGTAAGTAATGTTTGCAAACTTTAGCTTACCGAGTTAATCTTATAGTCTATGTTTGTGACATTGAGCGGTATGATATTTTATGTACCTCCATTTATCACTGGGCTAAGTTTAATTTGAATTAGGGTTTATTTTTACGGGTTCCAGCTTGCTATATGTACAAATATGCTCAATACTACTACATACTAAAGCTAGTGTTAAGATTTGGTTAATGGCACTATTTTTATCCTGCTTATTGTTTAGCTACCATTAGGCTTATTTTTACCCCTGATTTTAGTTTAAGCTTAGTTATCTGAGCAGAGCTTAGTAATAAAATATGTATTATCTTATGTGACCCTAATTACTTCGTGTTAATGGTTACATGTTTACTTTAAAGTATCTGTGTCTTTGAGGTTACTTTGGTGCGTGATAACCTAGGGCTAGTACAAGGTAGTATCTGTATATTTATTATTAACTAGGGCTACCATTTTAAGATTTCATGTTTAGCAGTATTCTAATGATAGTGTTACATGTATATTTATTTTTAATAGGGTCTATGGTGAACGCAAGAATCGTACTACTATATTTACTAGTGGGTTGCATACATGCTATCTGCATTTCTTATCCACCTATTTTTATATACACGTAGATGTTTATTTATACCTTACTTAGAAAGCCTTTACATTGTAGTTGCCATTAGCTTTAATTACAATCTATTTATCTGACAAGGCTTGTTTTACAAGGTTCTATTTTCAATATCTGCTATTTAGCAAAAGCTACCATTACAATATATTTAATGGAAGCATGATAAGTATCAGTCATGAATTTTAATTATAACTAAGGGTAGTTCTTAATTTAGAGCCTTGATTTTCTATCTAACCATAATATCCAAACTTTAATCTTCTATCCAGAATTTCTTTTTAATTAAGATCCCTACTAAATTTGAATACCTAACCAAAGAAAATTTTCTTTACTACTTCCTTTAATTAGTATTTGGTCTTTGAGTTAATTACTCAAGTAATATTAATTATTCATACTAGCTAACCTCCATTTAAACACTAAGCCATCTAGTCTTATACCCTAACTAAATTTATTAGTTTTCCTAGATTGTTCCTAAATTTCTTTCTGATTTTCCTTAATTAAAATGAGCTGGGATAATTATTAAAACATAAAACAAAAGGTGGGGAATCATTTGCAGCCTGCTGGAATCGAACTCGGGTCCTAGGGGTCTTATGTGCAAACGATCGGCGCTACTAACCGGTCGGCCACCATTGTTTCTCGACGTATTGGAGGGGAGAAATGTAGATGAGGTTAGACACCGGGAGGACAAAACAGAGGAGGCCCGGCGGCGCTCCGTCTTTATTCGCCGGCGCGGACGCCGGTCGTGGAGGGTCGATGACCGCAAATGAATCCCCGAGGCGGGATGCTCGGGATGGCATCTTCGGCGGGGATGCGCGGTGGCGGGCTGGCGGCGGTGGAGGGCGGACGGCGGTGTGGGTGGAAGGGGGCAGCGGTGCCGGAGGGGAAGGGAAGGGGAGCCAAGCGCGCGGGAGCGGCAGGGGGTTTCGGGAATCCTTACCGAGGCGCCGGTCGAGCGGGTGAGGAACCCAGGTGGTCCGGCGACAGGAGGCGGGGTCGGATGGTGGGGCGCACGGTGCGGGCGGCGTACAAGCGGCGACGGCCCCAGCCAACGACGGGGAAGGTGTCGCCCAGCTCCAGAGATGCTCCATCCGTGCGCAATCGACCCGATTCGGCTTCAATCGACGGATCGCCGGTTCGCCGGAGTTAGAGGAGAAGGGAGCGGCCGGCAGCAGTGAGGCTCCAGGGGCCAATTGCTTGGGAGGGGAGGAGGAGTAGGGAACGGCGACGCTAATGGGAGCTCTGCGGGCTTTTATAGGTGGCGGGAAGGGGCTGACAACGGGCGGCAGGGCAGGCGGCGTGCCAGGCGGCGGAGGCGACGTGCGACGTGCGGCGCGAGGGAGGCAGGGCGCGGGGCTCGGGGACACGACTCAGTGGCGGAAGTGACCCAACACAGGCGGGGTGGCGCTTAGCGTAGAAAATGGGAAGAGACGACGTGGAGGCTGCCCAGCCATGGAAGAAGGGAGGGGGAGGGGAAAAAGAAAGGAAGGAGGGGGAGCTCTGCGCGTGGGGGTGGGGGTCCGGACCGCTGTCGGCAGGGGAAAAGGGGGCCGGGCCCGCTGGCAGTGAGGAGAGGTGAGAGGGGAAAGAAAAAGGATGAAAAAAAGGGATGGGTCCACTTGTAATAGAGAGTAGGGCAAAAAAAAAAGGAGAGTAGAGATAGGATTAACCATTTTCTGAACCCATGATTTCTGATTTTGAACTTTCAGTTTGCATTAAAGTTCTACTGATTTTTGAATGACACTGAGAATTTAAGCTTTTAAATTTTTAGCTATTGAATGAGAGTGTTTATTATTACTATTATTATTTCTGGTTATGTGTGTGTGTATATAATTCCCTACATTGCTAACTTTTCCCTGCACAATTGGTGTATATATATACCCTTATATATATGTATTAATGTTTGTATTTTAGTCATGTACTTTTATTGCTATTTATGCCAATATTTTCAAAATGATGTTTCATATTTTTAACTCAGTTTTCTCTCTTCTTATACTGGATCATCTTTTCATATTCGCATTTTAAAATTTTAGATCTCTATTATTTGCATGTTTCCTTTTGGCATTATCAACGTTTGTCATTACCTTTTATGAACTTATTCAACTTTTGGAATCTCAACCCAATTCAGGAAAAAATCTTAAAATCCAAATTCCATCAGAATATACTGCAAAAATAATTCAAGAAATTCATATTTTTCAAATTTAAATTTTTCAGGATGTTACAGCAGGGCAGGCGCGGGGCTCGACGTGCGGAAGAGACGTGACGACAGCGCAGAGCGGAGAAGATGGGAGGGGCGACGTGGAAGACGCACATCCATGGAAGGAAGGAGGGAGCAGGAGAAAAGAAAGGAAAGGAGGTGCGGCCGCTTGGGGAAGGAGAAAGGAAAGAAAGGAGGGAGAAAAGGGGTGATGGCGCCGGGCCCGCATGGAAGAGAGACGGGGAAGGGGTAGAAAAGAAATAAGGGAGGGGAGAGAGAAATGGGTTGGGTCCCACCTGTAAATGAGAGTATGGAAAAAGAAATGGTAGAGGGAAAAAGAGAAGGAGAAATGTTTGAGCTTGGTTTTGAAATTTCTGATTTTTAATTTAACCTTTTTGTTTCATGTTTATGATTACTGATTTTTGCATGACATTTAGAATTCAAGCTTTAAATTTTTAGCTATTGAATGAGAGTGTCTATTATTATTATTTCCTATATTTCTAAACTCCTCGCACAATTTGTATATGCATATTTATGTTTGCATTTTATTCATTTACTCTTGTTGCTATTTATGTTATTATCTCTAAAAAGATGTTTTATATCCTAATTCAAGTTTCTCCCTCTTTATACCCAATCATCTTTTCAGATTCGTATTTAAAATTTTAAGTTTCTATCATTTGCATATCCTTTATGGTCTTACTAAGATTAGTTTTATTTTCATGACTCTCTTCAATTTTTGAAACCTCAACAAAAATTTAGGAAACACCAATGAAGATTCAATTTCAAGAGAATATATTGTAAAATAATTCAAAAGCTTCACTTTTTCAAATTTCAAATTTTCAGGATGTTACAACGGTCAAGGGCGGACATGGGAACTTAACCAGATATAGTTCTATTTCAAAATGTTTTGTGGGTGGGATGGAAATGTGGAGGGCAGTGGAAAGCCCTGATTGGTGTTGTCCTGGGTGTCGTCCCAGTGGTAATGTAAGCGGTTATAACGCTGAAAGGATAGCATATGGTGCGGATGCCATGTAACGGTGGATGGAATTCGGATCGCTATTATTATTGCATTCGTTTACACGTTATGTTTTTGTGCAAATCTGCTAGGTCTCATGAAATTTTTATATATTGTATTTCGAATAATGACACATCTAATCTTGCAAAATAAAATATGTTAAGAACAAATAGAGTCATGAGTAAAAGAAATGGATGTTTGTAGTAAACACATAAAGGTACTGGTGGATTCATGTCAATCATAGTGGTGAGAATGATAGTGTGGAGTTCGAGAGAAATATATTGGTGGAGCCTAAATGAATATATAGGCTAGATAGATGATCTAAATGATTTTTGGAGAATTAGGGAATGCAAAGGTAATTGCCGGATTACTACATCAATGAATAACATGAATTCTTGGAAGATATTGGCGATAATAGGAATTAATGGGATTGGATTAAACACTGGATGGATTAATTGAATTTCTGAGAATGTTGGAGGATTGATAACAATTATTGGATTATAAATTTAATGAAGTGTATTCTCGGTGGATGTACACTAGTGAGTCGTAGATTTGATTATTGAGGTATTTGGTGGAGGTATACTAGTGAATTAGTTATTGATAGATAACGGAAAATGAGATTGAATATTGGAAGAATGAATTATGGTTTTGGATCAGTAACAAAAGGATTGAATATGAATGATTTCGGTGGATTTAAAATCGCTGGTGTTAGTTAATCATTGGAATGCAGAGATGAAGAGTCGATGAATAGAAATTACAAGATTGGATTATTAGGAATTTTGAACACGAAAGATATTGGTGGATTCAAAATGAGTAATGACACTAGCTGTTGGAGATTTAGGCAACAGTTGACTGGTGGATTGTATAATTGATGATATTCGCTGTTTGGAGTTTAGACAGCAGTCAATATAGAATGTATGTGATCGGTGGATTAATTAAATGATATGATCGGTGGGTTAATTAAATGATGTCAGTCGCTGTTTGGAGTTTTAGACAGCAACCAACATAGAGCGTGTATGATCGGTGGAATAATTAAATGAAGCCACTCGCTGTTGGGAGTCTTAGACAACAATCAGTACGGGAAGTGTGTCTTTGGTGGATTAAGTCAATTATGGCAATCACCGTGTGGAGTTTAGGTAGAACTAATAACGCTATAATTTAATAATAATAATCCTACCAAAAGCGATTTTTGGCAAATAAAATAACCCGAGCCCCTCCTTTGTTAAGCCATGCATACTATTTATTTGCATTCTGTGTATTGGCTCGCGGAGCACGGGGTTGGAGTGCTCACACTCACTTTTGCGATAAAATTCAGAATCAGGAATCAAATCACCTCGTGTCGGGCCCCGGATTTCCAAACCCGGACCCTCTGTGTATTACTGCACTAGTCCCAGATCAAAGCTAGTGTACACAGTTAAACAGAATGGAAAACATCACCATCAACGATTTATTACAATAAATAAGAGTACGGACCGAAAGGTCTCCTTATTACATCTGAGGTTTCAACCTCGCACATGAGAATTAAGCGGAAGCAAAATAAACTTGACGACGACCCATCAATACGCCACAGGCAATTGACTGGGAAACGCGACCTATTCCTCCGGAAGAAACCATCACGACCACAAGCGAAGCGATGTCGTAGTCCCCTTCTTGAGCTTCAACTTCCTCTGAGATTTATTTTTGAGTGTAGCATGTGAGTACATAAAGTACTCCGCAAGTCTTGGGAAAATGCATAGATGCAAGGCTTGACAAAGGAAGGCTATATGGCTCTTTTGCACAAAGCAATATTTTACTTTCAATTACTACTAATTATTTTCGAAGGCATCAATTTGGCAAAGTAATTGTTTTAACAGAACTATCATTAATTCTCTAGTGAGGGTTCCATCTACCAACACTAGTTAATTCAGTCTATCTGACCAAGTTCAATACTTCGGGTTCCATCCACCCTCTCTGGCTCCATCCGCCAGGATTCCCTTCCAAGAGTTCCCTTCCACTCTCGGAATACAAAAACTTTCATTTTAAAACCAAAACCAGAAATCTACCATGTGAATGCATTCCTTGCCCGCCCTTGACCGTGGGCACGGCTATTCGAATAGTTTTACACTCTGCAGAGGTTGTACAACTTTACCCACAAGAGATAAATTATCCTAAAAGTCAACATGCTTCCTTTGGCATGAGACCCAGATAAAATATCACAAAGCCTTTACCTTACTCTAATCTAGCTAGATACCACCCGCTGAGGTTTCACCGCAGGTAGGCTAACTGCCCGAACCGAAGCCCCCTCTTGCGCCATATGAGTACAAGAAATCCTGTCCCTCACTTGTGAATAACCACCCATCCTCGGCACCCACTTTCCAATGGTGGCACCTAAACTAGACTATCATAAGTTAGTCGGCTAGGTCGCACCCATATAGACTTGTGGTTGTACGGTTAATGCTCGCTTTGGACAAACACAAGCGTCGGTCCTTAATTGACTAGGTGGAACATACACTTAACAAGTTCTCGTGCTTACGCACCAACCCAAACAGCCATCCACCCTAATCTAAACCAACTTTCACATTTTTATTTTATTTTTAAATCACAGTGACAACTCCAATTGCCACTTCACTTTCAAACACAAGGATTAAATAATAAATCATAATTTCCCATTTTCAAGATTTTCCAAAGTTATTAGATAGCAAGACTAAGCATCAACCTACCATTCTAATATTCACAAAGATTAATAGTAATCTCATTATTGAGACAAAGGGAGTTCTAGGGTGACAATGTACATGGCATTCAATCTCAATGGAGGGTATAACAAAGTTGGATTAGCTATCACCTTAAGATTTGAACTAATGATTTATGTAAATAGCAATGCACATAATTTAAAATATTTTAAAACATTTCAAAAGCATAGGTTCAAGATGATCAAAGGAGACTTGCCTTCTTGCAGGGTTTCGGGTCTTCTTCTGCTGTGAAGAGGATCGCCGACAACGTTGGAATCTACGCGATAAAAGACGAAAACAAATAAATACACACGAAATTCAAATAAAATCCAAAAATTCAACAGAGGCCATATTTGGATAGATCATGATTTTAGCTGAATTTAGAAATTTGAATGGCCGAATTTGGAGTTGAAATGAGAAAGTTATGATTGTTTGAAGTTTTCAATTTGAATAAATCCAGAAATTAAGAAATTTCTGACAGGTGGGGCCCACTGGGAATATTCAATTTTAATCTTTTATTTTAATTCCGAGAGCCTGACAGGTGGGACCCACTGAACAGTAGACCCTCTGCGGTCACTGACATGTGGGACCCCTCTGTCAGTGACCTCATCTGCCTTGGTCACTGACAGGTGGGACCCACTGGGACCTGGACCCACTTGTCAGATGCTGACGCAGACGAGTGGGACCCAGACGACAGTGGCCCGCACAGACGGCGGTCGCTGACGGGTGGGACCCACTTGTCAGTCGCGAAATTAACCGAAAAACTCAACCCGGCCACATGGAGCCGAGGCTCGAACGCGCACCGGGAGTTGAGAGCGCTCTCATAACTGGGGAGGGGGAGGCTTTGCCTACCTGAGAGGGCAGCAAATCCCTTTGAGGATACCTTGGGGTGGCCCGGCAGCGATGGTCGGGCGACGGCGCCGGCGCGCGGGGAGGCCGGGGTGCTCGGGCGGTGCGTGATTGCAATCTCGCGCGAAGGGCTTTGGTGGAGGGGTTGGCGAGGTCCGTGGATGAACGGAGACGGCGGCGGCGAGGGAGCGAGCGAGCTTCGGTGCTCGGTGCGGCGGCGCGCCCGCGGACGGAAAGAGGTGGCCGAGGTGTCGGGAGGACCGCACGGACGCGAGGAAGCTTCGGGCGGCGGCGGTGAGCTCGCAGCTTCACCGAGGCGACGGCGATTGCTCGCCGGAGCTTTTACAGCGCGCGCACGAGAAATCGCGGCGGCGGCGCTCGGGGCTCAGAGAGATGGGCGGAGGGTGCTGAGAGGTGGTGCGGGGAGAGGCGAAGGCCGAGGGGCTATTTATAGAGCTTGGGGAGAGGTGAGGCGGCGGGAATTCCTCGCCGAAGTCGACGGCCGGGGTTGATTCAAATTTGGGATAAGCCGTCGGAGGCAACGCGGAGCTCCGGGTTTTTAGGGGATAAGGCGCTTATCTCCCCGGGAGTTCGAATCCGCGTCCAATTCGAAGAAAGAGGCCGAGTGCAGGTAGGATTTGATCGCGGATTCTTCGGGAGAGAGAAAGGGAAAGAGTCCGCGCGCGCGCGAGACGCCACGGAATCGACTGCGGGGCCCGCAGATCGGCGAGCGGGCGCGTTGCGGATGGCGCCACGTGGCTTGGAGAGAAGATCGGACGGCGGGATGGCTTAAGTGGGAGGGAGCGGTGGATTGAGGTGGCGCGAAGACGCGCTCATCCGAGCCGTCCACGCGTCGGGCGAGGAGGAGGGGAAGGCGGGTCGCCGACGGCCCGCCCACTTGGCGAGGGAGAGAGGAGAGAGCGGCTGGATCAGGCCGAGCGCGACGTGGCGATCCTGGTCCGTCCACGCGTCGGCGGAGGAAAAGGGAGGGTTTTATTTTCCGAATTTGATTTTGATTTTCTAAAAGGCTAGGAAATTATTTAGGCCTCGAGAAAAATATGAGAATACCTCCAAAATTCCAGAAAAATTCACGAAGCTCTGGACACATTTTGGACTAAATAAAATTATTTCCAACTACTGTTGGCATTTAATTTTATATTTTTAATTTACTTTTAACTTTTAAAAATAGGTTTTAAATTCCAGAAATTCCAGAAAATCCAATAAGAGCCATATAAACTTCAATTACTTTAAAATAATTAATTTGAATTTAAATTTTTCAAGAAAGCAAATTTTTGGGATGTGACAAACCTACCCCCCTTAGGAAGAATCTCGACCCGAGATTCGGATGGACTGAAAAGAGGTCGGAAACTCTTCTTTTAGATCCTCTTCACGCTCCCAAGTCGCCCGATTCGAATGGTTGCTCCACCGCACTTTACGAACTTGATGACCTTGTTTCGCGTCGACGCTCGATTCCTCCAAAATTTTAACTGATATTCGGATAGGTGAGGTCCTCCTTCACATTTATTTCATCTAGAGGCATCTGCTCTTCTGGCACTCGGAGACACTTCCTCAGCTGGGATACATGGAAGACGTCATGCACCTTTGACAGCTGAGGCGGAAGCTCCAACTGGTAAGCAACTTCTCCCCTTTTCGCTACAACAGGGAAGGGTCCAATGAATCTAGGAGCAAGCTTTCCATCGACTCCAAAACGTCTCATCCCTTTGAGAGGTGACACCTTAAGGTAGACATGATCCTGGTACAAATTCTAATGCCCTTCGACGATTGTCCGCATAGCTCTTACGCCTCGTTTGTGCTTGTTTTCAACCTATCTGAATTAAGCGAACTTGTTCTTCGGCTTGCTTCAACACATCTGGTCCGAATACTTGTCCTTCTCCTGTCTCCTTCCAATACAATGGAGTCCTGCACTTTCTACCGCACAAGGCTTCAACGGTGACATTTGTAAACTGGATTGATAATCATATTGTAAGAGAACTCGCGTAAGGTAAACTCTGGTCCCAACTATCCTTGTTTGATAGGACACAAGCTCTCAACATGTCTTCCGAATCTGATTTACTCTTTCTATTTGCCCATCCGTCTGGGATGATAAGTCATCTTGAAATTCAAATTGGTGCCCAGTTCATGTAGCTTCCCAAAACCTCAAGTGAATTGGGTTCCTCGATCGACACAATCTTCTTTGGGACTCCATGTGAACTCACAATCCTTGACATATACAATTCTGCGAGTTTATCTCGAGTAGGTGGTCTTCACCGGAATGAAATGGGCAACTTTTGTCAGCGATCCACAATAACCCAAATAGAATCATGTCCAGATTTGGTTCTCGGTAAACCCGTTATAAAATCCATACCAATTTCTTCCCATTTCCACTCGTGGATCTGCAATGGTTGCAAAAGTCCAGCAGGTCTCGGTGTTCAGCTTTAATCCGTTGGCACACATCACACAAAGCTACATACTCGCAATCTCCTTTTCATACCGCCCACCAAGATCTTGCCTTGAGATCTTGATACATCTTGGTACTCCCGGGGTGTATTGAGTATCTGGATTCATGAGCTTCCTTCATGATCAACTCTTTTATTTCTCTCTTCTCAGGCACCATAATTCTTTTTCCAAACCAGACGGTACCTTGTTCATCTTCGGAAAATTCTAATGCTTTCCCGTTCTTCATATCATCCTTGATCTCTGGACATACTTGTCCTCTTTTGTGCCGCTCGATTTGCTCTTCTAAGGTTGGTTGAACTTCCAAAGTAGCTAAGAACCCTTCTTCTACTACTTGTAAGTTGAGCCGCTGAAATTCCTCTTGAAGTGTTGGCATACTATCCTTAATCCACAGCTTGGTACAGTAACTTTTTCGACTCAAAGCATCAGCTACCACATTAGCCTTTCCCGGATGATAATGTATCCCAATATCGTAATCCTTTATTAACTCAAGCCATCTCCTTTGCCTCATATTGAGATCGGGTTGAGTAAATATATACTTCAAACTTTTGTGGTCTCAGATAAATCTCGCAATGATTACCGATCGATAATGCCTCCAAATTTTAGAGCATGCACTACGGCAAAGAAGCTCTAAATCATGGGTTGGTAATTCTCCTCATGCGGCCGCAATTGCCTTGAAGCATATGCAACTACCCTTCTTTCCTGCATTAGCACGCAGCCCAATCCTTGTCTTGATGCATCACAGAAGACTTCAAAATCCTTCCTAATATCCGGGAGTGTTAACACTGGCGCAGACGTTAACCTCTTCTTCAATTCTTGAAAACTATTCTCACACGACTTACTCCATTCAAACTTCTTCTCCTTCTTTAGCAACTGGTAAGAGGTCTTGCAAGCTTGGAGAAGCCTTCAATAAAGCGGCGATAGTATCCTCGCCACCCAAGAAAACTTCGATCTCGGATCACGATTTTGGTTGCATCCAATTAAGCACATCATTTACTTTCTCGGGTCTACGGATACTCCTCTGCGGAAATCACATGACCTAAAAGGCTACTTTCTCAACCGAACTCGCACTTGCTAAACTTGGCGTACAACCGGTGTTCTCTAAGTTTTTCCAAAACCATCCTTAGATGCTCCGTATGCTCTTCCTCATTCTTGGAATATATCGAATATCATCGATGAACACCACTACAAACTTATCCAAATATTCCATGAACACTTTATTCATCAGTTCATAAAATATGCGGTGCATTTGTCAAGCCAAATGACATCATCAGTATACTCATACAATCCATAACGAGTAGCAAATGTCGTCTTTGGTATATCCTCCGGTCTTATCTTCAATCGGTGATAACTGACCAAGGTCAATCTTGGAGAAGACACATGAACCTTTCAATTGATCAAACAGATCATCTATTCGGGCAAAGGATATTTGTTCTTGATCGTCACATCATTCAGAGATCGATAATCCACGCACATGCGAAGACTACCATCTTTCTTCTTTACTAGCAAGATCTTGGTGCTCCCGGGTGACGAGCTTGGTCTCACAAAACCTTTATCTTGCAACTCTTCAATCGCTTCTTAACTTCACCAAATCGTTCGCAGACATTCGATAGGGTCTCTTTGATATAGGAGCTGTACAGGGTATCGTTTGATGACAAATTTAACTTCTCTGTCTCGCGGCATTCCGGCAAATCTTGAGAATACATCCGGTACTCACTTACAATAGGTACCTTTTCCAAGGCTACTCCTCACACTATTCAATCCACACCTATTCGGGAAGAGGTGTTTGACTTATATCTTACTTGGATTCCGTCCGAGTTGGTAATCAGAATCGCTCGATCGGCACAATCTATCGCCCTTTATACTTAGTTAACCAATCCATTCCAAGTATCACATCTAGACTCTTGGAATCTATTATGATAAGATTCGCTAGAAATCTAACTCCATTGATATCCACAGCTGCACTAGGGCAAACCGTGTTAGTCCTCATTTCCTTTCGAGGATTGACTAGCATAGGGTCTTTAGTTTACGCACATCCCAATTATATTTTTCAACAAAATCTTTTGACACAAAAGAATGCGAAGCTCCAGAATCAAATAATGCTGATGCGGGTACTGAGTTGACAAGGAACTTACCCAAAACTACGTCAGGTGCATCCTGGGCTGCTTCCGCAGTCACATGGTTGAGATGTCCTCTGCTCACCACTTGTGGAGCCCTTGGAGTCTGAGGGGTCCCACGGCCTTGTCCTGCATTTGGAGTTCGTGCTGGTGTCGTTCCCAAATTGAAGCGAATCGGGTCACACTGGGCGCTCGGGGACGATTGCTAGCATAATGCCCTATGTTCTTGCAGTTGAAGCACTGCACTCCTGCTGCTGAAGTCCGGCTCTGCTGGGGTTGAACACCATTGCCCGTTCGGGGAACTTGTGAGTTTGGGCGAGGTCCAGTGAATGGAGTCCTTGGCACAATTGGTTCTGAGGTTCTATGGAACTGAGGTGGGTTAGGGCGGAATCGGGAACTACTCGCGCCCTGCTGAGCTTGAAATTTTCTCTTCCTACTTTCATACAATTGACGTTGAGCATCTTCTTGTACAAAGGCCTTGTTCACCATGTGTTGGAAAGTTGGAAAATCATTCGACACTAGCTGCACCTTGAGGTTGGGGTCGAGTCCTTGCATGAACCTCCAGATCTTCGTTGCCTCCGATGTGATCTCTTGAGACACATACCTGTATAGTTGGGTGAATTTGTTCAGGTATTCGGAAACGCTAAGGTTCCCTTGTTGCAGCTGGTAGAACTCTCTCTTCTTCATGTCCATTATTCCCGTAGGAATATGCGCAGTGCGGAAAGCTTCCTTAAATTCATCCCATGCGATAGCTTGCGCATTTTGATGGGCGGCGCGATAATTCTCCCACCAATTTGCAGCGGTTCCCTTGAGTTGGTGGGCAGCATATAACACCTTCTCATTGTCATTGCATTGGGCTAGGACCAGCTTCCTTTCCACATCCTTGATCCAATCATCCGCCTCCATTGGATCCACCGAACCAAAGAAAAGTAGGAGGCCTTATTCTCATAAATTCTCCCATCCTAGACCGGGAGCTTGGTTGGGTGCTGCGGAGCTTGCTGCACTTGGTTTTGAGCTAAAGCTTGAAGAAGCTGCAGCTGCATGGCCATCATCCGCTCCAAGCCGGGGCTTGAGCGGGGTGGTGGAATGTTGTTCTCAGTGAGGTTGGCATCACGGTATTGTCGGGGTTGCTCCTTGTGTTCACCATCCGAGCGGTTTCAGTTAGCATAAGGTAAGAGGAAATAGCAAAGGTAAGAGATTTAGGAGATTAAGTCACATCCCAAGCCAACACACAAGAAAGAAACAATCATTCAACTAAAGCGAAAGAACCTTTATTGAAATCAAACTAGTTTTAAGAATGGTCGTACCACGCTGCACTTAGGCTTGGTACAATCCATCTAGCACACCAAGCATAATAAAAGCGTTCTAATAACGTGGGCATTATTTGGGTACTCTTGACTCAAAGACTACTAATCCTCTCCAAAGACGCGCTCCTCTGGGTCCTCCTCATACTCTTCTTCTTCGCTCCTCCTCTGGTTCTTCTTACGGTTCCTCGTGCTCATTGACGTGATGCCGTGAACAATCACAAGCGGTCGAGGGCGGTTGCATCGCGGCGATCGACGCGAGCGAAGGAGAAGGCTTGCGCCTCTTGAGAGTGATGACGGGTGGCGGATCAGGCGGTGCACCTTCTTGCATCTTTGTGAGCTCGTGCGAAGTCCTACAGTCGCAATGGTGCGCGTTGTTGGGGACGGTAGCTGGTATCGCGAAGACGGCGTGTAGTCGGTCATGACTTTGAGGCGTCTCGGTCAAACTCGTCCGTCTCGTCCCAAGAAGCCGTGCGCGAAGAGTGTCAGTGCTTGATAGCTGGAAGTGAGAAGCATCCGGAGTTGTCCAATCTCCTCTGAGCTCTTGCGTAGGTGATCGCCATCGCTCGGGTGAGCTGCACTGATGTGAAAGTCGAGGGTCGCCAACTGGAATGTCAAATGGATCTGGATACCTCTGTCTCGGGCGAGGTTGATGAAGAAGCAAAAGGGGACTGATGTACAGCATCCTTGTGCGATGGCACAGCTCGTCAATGGCGAGGCGTCTTTGCGTCTGGGCAGCGTCAAACAATGGGACCGAGGATGGGTGATGGGGTATGTGTGGAGTTGAATTCCCTTCCGTGCATACAGAATACTTCCATCGTCCAGAGTCTCGATCCAGAATCCGCGTCTTCCGTCCCCTGAAAATGGGCGGTTGACGGTACTCCAGACACTGCATCAACTGTCGGAGAAGGCTAGCGAATGCTCCAGCATCCTCTCCATGTGAATAGTAGTCCCACGGGGCAGCGGCCATCTACAAAGTTGAATAAAAGAAAAGATTAGTAAAAAGTTTTACAAGGGAATGTAGAGACAAGAGCGAGATACTAAGTAAGAAGAGAGTGGAAGCAAAGAAGCTTATAAATTTTTAATATATTGTTTTTATAAATATAAGTCCTTATGGTTTTGCCATTCCTAAGCTAGGTCACGTCCTACAGTCAAATAGGCTCTGATACCATCTCTGTCGGGCCCCGGATTTCCAAACCGGACCCTCCGTGTATTCTTGCACTAGTCCCGCATCAAAGCTAGTGTACACAGCTAAATGAATGGAAAACATCACCATCAACGATTTATTACAATAAATAAGAGTACGGACCGAAAGGTCTCCTTATTACATCCGAGGTTTCAACCTCGCACATGAGAATTAAGCGGAAGCAAAATAAACTTGACGACGACCCATCAATACGCCACGGGCAATTGACTGGGAAACGCGACCTATTCCTCAGGAAGAAACCATCACGCCACAAGCGAAGCGAGTCGTAGTCCCCTTCTTGAGCTTCAACTTCCTCTGAGATTTATTTTTGAGTGTAGCATGTGAGTACATAAAGTACTCATGCAAGTCTTGGGAAAAATGCATAGATGCAAGGCTTGACAAAGGAAGGCTATATGGCTCTTTTGCACAAAGCAATATTTTACTTTCAATTACTACTAATTATTTTCGAAGGCATCAATTTGGCAAAGTAATTGTTTTAACAGAACTATCATTAATTCTCTAGTGAGGGTTCCATCTACCAACACTAGTTAATTCATCTATCGACCAAGTTCAATACTTGGGTTCCATCCACCCTCTCTGCTCCATCCGCCAGATTCCTTCCAAGAGTTCCCTTCCACTCTCGGAATACAAAAACTTTCATTTTAAAACCAAAACCAGAAATCTACCATGTGAATGCATTCCTTGCCCGCCCTTGACCGTGGGCACGGCTATTCGAATAGTTTTACACTCTGCAGAGGTTGTACAACTTTACCCACAAGAGATAAATTATCCTAAAAGTCAACATGCTTCCTTTGGCATGAGACCCGGATAAAATATCACAAAGCCTTTACCTTACTCTAATCTAGCTAGATACCACCCGCGAGGTTTCACCGCAGTAGGCTAACTGCCCAACCAAGCCCCTCTTGCGCCATATGAGTACATGAAATCCTGTCCCTCACCGTGAATAACCGGTCCATCCTCGGCACCCACTTTCCAATGGTGGCACCTAAACTAGACTATCATAAGTTAGTCGGCTAGGTCGTACCCATATAGACTTGTGGTTGTACGGTTAATGCTCAGTTTGGACAAACACAAGCGTCGGTCCTTAATTGACTAGGGTGGAACATACACTTAACAAGTTCTCGTGCTTACTGCACCAACCCAAACAGCCATCCACCCTAATCTAAACCAACTTTCACATTTTTATTTTATTTTTAAATCACAGTGACAACTCCAATTGCCACTTCACTTTCAAACACAAGGATTAAATAATAAATCATAATTTCCCATTTTCAAGATTTTCCAAAGTTATTAGATAGCAAGACTAAGCATCAACCTACCATTCTAATATTCACAAAGATTAATAGTAATCTCATTATTGAGACAAAGGGAGTTCTAGGGTGACAATGTACATGGCATTCAATCTCAATGGAGGGTATAACAAAGTTGGATTAGCTATCACCTTAAGATTTGAACTAATGATTTATGTAAATAGCAATGCACATAATTTAAAATATTTTAAAACATTTCAAAAGCATAGGTTCAAGATGATCAAAGGAGACTTGCCTTCTTGCAGGGTTTCTGGGTCTTCTTGCTGCTGTGAAGAGGGATCGTCGACAACGTTGGAATCTACGCGATAAAAGACGAAGCAAATAAATACACACGAAATTCAAATAAAATCCAAAAATTCAACAGAGGCCATATTTGGATAGATCATGATTTTAGCTGAATTTAGAAATTTGAATGGCCGAATTTGGAGTTGAAATGAGAAAGTTATGATTGTTTGAAGTTTTCAATTTGAATAAATCCAGAAATTAAGAAATTTCTGACAGGTGGGGCCCACTGGGAATATTCAATTTTAATCTTTTATTTTAATTCGAGAGCTGATGGGTGGGACCCATCAACAGTAGACCCTCTGCGGTCATCGACATGTGGGACCCCTCTGCCGATGACCTCATCTGCCTTGGTCAGCGACAGTGGGACCCATGGGACTGGACCCACTTGTCGATCTTGTCGACGCAGACGAGTGGGACCCGGCGACGATGGCCCGCGACAGACGGCGGTCGGCGACGGTGGGACCCACTTGTCGGCCGCGAAATTAACCGAAAACTCAACCCAATACATGGAGCCGAGGGCTCGAACGCGCGCACCGGGAGTTGAGAGCGCTCTGTTAACTGGGGAGGGGAGGCTTTGCCTACCGAGAGGGCAGCAAATCCCTTTGAGGATACCTTCGGTGGCCCGGCAGCGATGGTCGGAGGCGACGCGCGCGGCGGCGCAGGGAGGGCCGGGGTGCTCGGGCGGTGCGTAGATTGCAATCTCCGCGCGAAGGGCTTTCCGAGGAGGTTGGCGAGGTCCGAGGATGAACGGAGACGGCCGGCGCGAGGAGCAGCGAGACGGCTCGGGTGCTCGGTGCGGCGGCGCTCGGCGACGGAAAGAGGTGGCCGAGGTGTCGGGAGGACCGCACGGACGCGAGGAAGCTCGGGCGGCGGCGGTGAGCTCTGCGATTCACCGAGGCGACGGCGATTGCTCGCCGGAGCTCTTTACCGCGCGACGGGAAATCGCGGCGGCGCGCTCGGGCTCGAGAGATGGGCGGAGGGTGCCGAGAGGTGGTGCGGGAGAGGCGAAGGCCGAGGGGCTATTTATAGAGCTTGCGAGAGGTGAGGCGGCGGGAATTCCTCGCCGAAGTCGACGGCCGGGGTTGATTCAAATTTGGGATAAGCCGTCGGAGGCAACGCGGAGCTCCGGGTTTTTAGGGGATAAGGCGCTTATCTCCCCGGGAGTTCGAATCCGCGTCCAATTCGAAGAAAGAGGCCGAGTGCAGGTAGGATTTGATCGCCGGATTCTTCGGGAGAGAGAGAAAGGGGAAAGAGTCCGGCGCCCGCGCGGAGACGACGGAACTGACCTGCGGGGCCCGCAGTCAGCGAGAGCGGGGCGCGTTGTGCGGATGGCGGCCACGTGGCTTGGAGAGAAGATCGGACGGCGGGATGGCTTAAGTGGGAGGGAGCGGTGGATTGAGGCCGGGCGCGAAGACGCGGCTCATCCGAGCCGTCCACGCGTCGGGCGAGGAGGAGGGGAAGGCGGGGTCGCTGACGGGCCTGGCCCACTTGGCAGAGGGAGAGAGGGAGGAGAGCGGCCTGGATCAGGCCGAGCGGCGACGTGGGCGATCCTGGTCCGTCCACGCGTCGGCCGGAGGAAAAGGGAGGGTTTTTATTTTCCGAATTTGATTTTGATTTTCAGAAAAGGCTAGGAAATTATTTAGGCCTCAGAAAAATATGAGAATACCTCCAAAAATTCCAGAAAAATTCACAGAAGCTCCTGGACACATTTTGGACTAAATAAAATTATTTCCAACTACTGTTGGCATTTAATTTTATATTTTTAATTTACTTTTTAACTTTTAAAAATAGGTTTTAAATTCCAGAAATTCCAGAAAATCCAATAAGAGCCATATAAACTTCAATTACTTTAAAATAATTAATTTGAATTTAAATTTTTCAAGAAAGCAAATTTTTGGGATGTGACACCTCGCCTCAGTAACAAGATTGGACAAGCTGGCCGACAAAATGAAGATGTCAAGGGCTAGGTCACGAACCTCCAGTTGGCTGCCTGTGGGCATGTCCTGAAGGTCCCACCTGTGTGCTTCGTTCTTCCGCTGCTGCAATTTTATGATTTCGGCCTATCTGGCCCATGAGTAAGTCTATTATTTTAATTACACTTCCGCATGATATGTATTTTGATATTCAGAACTGTAATCTGTGAGCACTGTCTCCTGATCCAGGGAATAGTGCGGTGGAATCACAGAGGAATTCGGATATTAATATCTGGGTCCCTACAATAGTGACTCTGCTCGACGTCGTCGCAAGACTTGAAATGATCGATTAGTGAGGTGATACCATTTTTTTCTTTATTAACAATCAGTTCACTTTAAGTTACATTCAAATTGTGTGTTGGAAGAAACAAAAAATAGAATTACGTGACAAACATAAACTAAAAGAAAACAAAAAAAGAAACATAAACTAAAAGAAAACAAAAAAAAAGAAAAAAGCCACAACTTACAACACACAGCAAGATTGTCTATTTCATTTCTCCTAACTCATTTTGTGCATAAATTTGAAAATTTTATTGGTTGATGCAATACTCCATAGACCAACTCCCTATTTTTTAAAAAAATCTTTGATGTTGATTTAGTGCCCAAATCAAATAAACTGGTCGCTAACATTGTACAGATACCACACAATGTTTTTTTTATAGCTACAACAACATGTCACAATTGTTGCATCGTTTTATTATATCAACTCTATATTTTCCTGCAAATAATTTTGGTAACTAATGGCAAATATGTTATCGCGAGATAGCGCACAAATAAAATCAACTAGTACCTCTTGCTTGTTTTCAATTCTGATCATTTTTGTGATCTCACTGGTCTCTGTTTGACCATATTAATTATGCATAAAATTTTAGGATATGTCACTCCATCTTCGAGACTCGCAAATCAATAAAATATGGAGTGGCTAACGGTCTCCAAGCTAGGTGAACACGACAAATTGTATAGTGGTTATGGATTTATTGATGATGAATAATTGATTTTTATGTTGAACTGTAATTTATATTTGGAAAAGTTTTGATCGGAAGTCGAAGACTTTGTGACTGGTTGCCGTATACTTCACGATCGATACTCATAGACTTCATGGTCAGTACAAGTGCTTCAACTCATGTGATTTTCGAGTACCTCGAGTACTCGTGATTGGCCAGCGGTATGACTAGCTAGTGCATGGTGGTCGGAGATCGGTGAATAGTATTTAGAGGAATAGTTCTTGCAGGATTGGATACTCAGAAGATGGAAGTACTCGATGGGCAGATGGTCGTAGTACTCGGTAGTCAGAAGGACTCGCTACTCGATAGTCGAAAGGATTCAGTATTCGATAGACGTGGTTTTCATGATCGTGGTTAGCGATCGGTTGTCGAAGATTTGTGGTTGGTGGTTCGGTACTTGTGGATGGTAGTTTGTGCGGTACTCGATGATCGTTAGTGCAGTGATTGGCTGGAGATTGGTAGTCCTAGACTTAGCGATCTGGTGTCTTTGTCATAGAGATCGGTACTTGGTAGTCGGTACTCGATGAATCTGTGGTCGGTAGCGATGATTGTTATTCCCGAGTGTTTTTGAGCGGAACGATGGTAATTCTAAGTACTTGTTGTTTTTAGTACTCGTTGAGTTAGCGGTCGTATTGAGTGATTTAAATCTGTGTTTTGGAAAGCAATGGAATTGGTGGTCGTAATAAGTAGTCTGAGGGTGATTTCTGGAAAGCGATAGAAAGTGTGGTCGTGCACGACCTGGTTGGTATTCATGGATGGTTTGGTCCTTGCCTATGGATAGACAAGGGTGTGTTACGTGTGTGTGCTAATGACGGTCGAGTTGTGAAGAACTTGTGCCGTGAAAAATGTTCTTTGGTCTTTGCTTATGCAGGTGGGCGTGGAGATAATTATGGTCAATGACGAGGAGGATTAGGACTATGATGGGGAAATCTGAGCTCCAGGTGGTCGAGGATGTCATGCGAGGTGATCAGGCTTATGCTGGAGCATGTGGAGATCAAAGGTGATGATTGGTGGAAAAGCTACGGGCAGTACGGTCCAGGAGGCTTCGACATGATAGGTGATGATGTGTGGAGAAGCTACAGGAGGTGTGGTCCTGAAGACTTTGACACGAGAGTTGATGAGGCATGATGAAGATACAGGAGGTGCTATCCTGGAGACTTTGTCACGTGTTGAGTTAGGAGTTATGGATGAAGTCCACAACTTGGAAAATGTAGAGTTTGATTAAAACCCTTGTTTGGAAGGGTTTCGGATCCCTCGATTTTTGGGAAAGATATGATTGCGTGCCCAGGTTGTTAAGGACACGATTTGAGATGTCCATGTTTTAGGTGAAGACGATTTAGGGCTGTAGCACATAAAAGCAAGTAGAGGTTAAGGGTTTTAGCCGTGGTTTTATAGAGGCTTTTGTGCTAGAGTTTTTAGGGGTGCCATGAGGGCGCTTTGTAGACACAGAATATGATTCAAAAATAATAAATCAGATATATTCCAAGAAAAGTTAGTCAACATTGGCGATATGTTTTCTGAGCATCGTTTTTCCTGTGGCTTCGGCGGCGGTGTGCTAACTGTAACATCCCAAAAATTTAAAATCTGAAAATCTGAATTTCTTAAATTATTATTTTTTTTGCAATATATTCTATTGAATTTGGATTTCATGGAGTTTTCCTGACTTTGATTAAGGTTCTAAAAATTTAAGAAATTCATGAAAGACAAAGACAAACATTAGTAATACCAAAAAGTGAATAAGCAAATAATAGAAAACTAAAATTCTAAATACTAATCTGAAAAGATGATCCAATATAAGGAGAAGGAAACCTGAGTTAATAAAATATAAAATTTCATTTTGATAATACAAGGGCAACAAAAATAAATAAAATAATGCAATTATATACAAAAGGACTAGTATGGTAAATAAAAGCATAAAAAAATGTGAATATATATGTATACCAAAATAATGGTATAAAGATATATACATATATATATATATATATATATATATATATATATATATATATATATATATATATATATATATATATATATATATATATATATATATATATATATATATATATATATATATATATATATATATATATATATATATATATATATATATATATATATATATATATATATATATATATATATATATATATATATGTGCACATGTATGAAAAAAGTGAATAGCAAAGAAATAATAATAATAAAAAAAAAGAAAAGTGATTGGGGGTCAGACCAGGCCAAGCCGGCCCGACCCAACCCCCCTCTTTCTCTCCGTTCCGTTCCACTGCCGACCGAGCCGGACCGCCCAGCATGCGTGGCTTCTCCTTCCTCCTCCCTTCTCTTTTCTCTACCCCGCGCTCAGCTCTCGATCGTTGCTCTCCCTCGCCCCGCCGTTTCTCCCCGGCCGCAGCCAACCCGCTCCCTCGCTCTCGCCAATGCCACATGGGCCCTGCTCCCTCCCCGCTCGCTTCCTCTGGCCGGAGGCCCCACACCGCGCCGTCTTCCCTCTCTCCTTCCTCCCACGGCTCGCTTCTCTCTGCGGCGCAGGATTCCCGCCTCGTGGCAGCCATGCGCAGCTCGCGCCTCCACCCTCTGCGCGCGCCTACCCGTCGCCGCCGCGTCCGCCACCTCACCGGGTCACGCCGTGGCGCGTGCGTGCTCGCTGCGCGCAGCTCTCTTCCTCCACGTGTCCTCCATGCGCAGCCCCGCCCACGGTTTTCCCGCGCGCACACCGTCTCCGCAGCCCCACGGCCATAAGAAGCTTCCCGCGCACTCCTGCCTCTTCTCCCGTTTCTGCCCAAGCAAGCCGCCGCTGCCTCCATGTCGTTTGGGTACCCCGGAGCATCCCCACCAATCCGGCCGCATCACGGCGTATACCCGTTCCCCCTCTACCCCCTCCCTCACTTAATCGAGCTCTCGCGCACCAAATCTCTCCGGTGAGCCCTTTCTTCCCCAAAGCCGGCCGAAGCAATCGCCGTCGATTGGAGCCACCTCGGACCAATTCCACCGAGCCGAGCATCCTCGTGGACATCGCAAAGTCAACCCCACCATCGGACAAGCCTCTCCCCAGCTCCTCTTCACCGGCGCCGTGCACCCCCTCCGATCGTCGCCCTCACACGCCGCTAGGCCGCCACAGCCATCCTCAAGCTCCACTGACCCCCGAGGTAGCTTCCTGACCATATCAAGATGCTCCCTAGCAAATGAATCGGATTCTTATGCCCTGTGTCGCCATATCCCCTCCTTCCCTGTTCCGCCGCCGCCTCAAGCCGTCGCCGACCACCCCGCCGGCCAAATGGGCCGGAGAGACCTTGTCCAGAGGTAGGGGCGGGCACGAGCAACCCATTTCGGGGATGCCCACGCACTGCCGCCGCTCTCTCCGCCGGCGGCGAGCTCGCTGTTCCACGGCCAGAGGAAGACGACACTGTAGCTGGCCGGTTAGGACATCATTAGTGCTAATCATGATTGAGACGCCTAATTAACAGTTAACGGTTAAATTAAGATTAGTTAATGCAAGTCAAACTGACATGTGGGCCCGGCCTTTAATTAAACAGAAGCTGGACCCCACCTGTCAAATTTCTGTTATTTTCTGGATTTATTAGAGCTGAGAATTTCATAAGGGCATAACTTATTCATTCTAACTCCAAATTGGGTGAAACAAATTTCTAAATTCATTTAAATTCAATATCTATCCAATGAAACTTAAATCATGAATTTTAGAGCTCATATGAAGTTTTGGTGAAATTTTGCATAATTAGGGAATATTGTATAGAAGCTAATATTATTTAATTAGAAGGTAAATAAGATCAATAGAGATTTTAAATCTAGGATTAATCCTTGGAAGCCAATAAATTACATTAGGATGTAAACTAAGGTTACTTAACATTTTAAACATGTGATTGTTTACTATATGAACAACTAATATAGTCTAGATATTTAGATAAGGTCTAGTTATCAAATAAAGGCATTAATAAAATGTGGTTTAGTGTATAGCCCAAGATTAATAACATTCTAATTAAAGATACATCCATAGAAGGTACACAATTTATTAGGATATATATGAGCCCAATACATGTCTAACCATAGATACCTTAATCTTACAAACATATAGATACTTTAAAGTAAATATGTAACCATTAACACAAGTAATTAGGGTTACATAAAATGCTACATACCAAGCTTTTCCAGACAGCTGAATTAGGAATAAGGCTAAGTAGTAACTAAAGCATAGATAAAATAATAATTGTACCATTAATTGAAATCTTAATACTAGATTTAGTAAATAATAGTATTGAGCATAGTTGTATATATAACAAGTTAGGATCCATATGAGTGGATCCTAATTCAACTTAAATTTAACCTAGCTATGAAGGAAGATACATAAGATATGATAATGGGATTATTAGAGATTTAAATTAATTACCATATAAGAATAAATATTGAGCCCTTGCTATTTATCTTAATCCAATTAATAAGAAAAAGCCTATATCAGAGACTATTCTAAAAACTTAATAAAGATATCCAAGTGTTATAATACCTTTGACTAAAAGATTTATAGAATAAGTACAGATCTCATCCATCAGTCCAGTTTGCATTCACCATAACCTAAGCTGCAAGGAATATCTACCCAGCTAGGCTCATACATAGATGCATAGGTCTACCCTAACTCATGGAACTTCATTGATAAATACGAAAATAATAAAAGAAGTTAGTAATAAAAAGATCAAACCTCGCATTTCTCCAATCGGCTATATTTGGCCATTTCTTTTCCAAAGCAAATAATTCCTGTAGATACTTCCTCACTTTTGAACTCTTATTATCCTAAAATTTTCCCTCACGGTAAAGCTATTCAGATAACTTGTTCTCTCACTCAAATCCAGCTATCATCATGTTTGCAAAGACACTAAACCGAATCACCCTTCTATTCTCAAATCGTAATAAATGTATAAATTAAATTAAAATCGGCCATTTGAATTATTCGGATTTATTTGTATCTTTTTGAGTTATTTGCTTTTATTTGGATTCGGTCGTTTGTAGTGTAATTAGAAATTGGAAGTCGTGAAGACTAATTGGATCAAGCAAGATCAAGCTCGAGGTAAAGATAAATACCAAAAGCTTAAGAGAAAGCATCGTATGAGCTCAAGACCGCGGTGAACCGCGCCAGGCGAGTCAATACTTTGATCATATTGAACCTACGTTTTCTGCAAATTACGTTTGTTTAAATTATCAAATTGCATGCTGTTATGTTATATGCAAATACATGTTAATTTAAGATTCTAGTTATATCCCATTGTGTACTTGGTTAATATTACCCCTCCTTTGAAATATTTGAACATGTGAACATTGTCGCCCTAGTACAAATTATAATAGTAACCTTTCAAAAATAAGTCCGTATTTATATGCCATGCGTAGTATTGTTTAGATACTCGTGGGCGCGAGAGCGCCCAAGCATCACTTTTAATCCTGAGAAAAATTGGTTGGGCAGTCATGGTGGTAATGACTGATGTATGTTGATTATGGTTATTTTATATTCCCAAAAACCTCAACATGCTTAATATCTGGGCGGATGGTTCGGGGGTATGGTGCAGTGGTGCACGAGAGTGTGGTTTGTGGTAGAACCGCCCAGATACCACTAAGGACTGAATCTTGTCATGCCAACCCGTGTAAAACAGTACAACCACAAGTCTGTAAAATACAACTTGGCTAAGTAGACTTATCGAAATCCCGGACTCATCTCACTGGTAGTGGATTGATGGGGTTATGCTATGGCAAGGGGGCCGAAGGGACACCAGTGGGGGGTGAAGTTTTCCCGCTTTCCTAACGTTGCGGGAAGTAGGAGCCCGAGCTGCGTTAGAGTCTGGGGAAAACATCCCGCGCACAGATGGGACCCATCGCAAATGGGCGGTCACCCATAATGTGAGATGAAAGAAAGGACTAGATACTTTGAAAAGTCACTGTGATGGTCTGCTCGACCACACGTCTAAGGAATCGTGTGGGGCAACGAGTTGATTGTCTCTTGTGGTGAAAGTGTACAAACTCTGCAGAGTCAAAACTATTCGAATAGCCGTGCCCACGGTCAAGGGCAGACATGGGAACTTAACCGGATATAGTTCTGTTTTAAAAACATTGGAAACTGGGAATGGGAAACTTGAAGGGCGAAGGATTGCCCTGGTTTGGAATTGTCCTGGGTGTCGTCCCAGTGGTAAGTTAAGCGGCTATAACGCTGAAGAAATTGCTATATGGTGCAGATGCCATGTAACGGTGGATGGAATCTGAATCAATATTAATAATGCATTTCCTCGTACATTATGATTTGGTTCAAATTGCTAGGTCTTAGAGATTTTTAAGTAATTGTATTCAAAAGCACTCTACGCAAAAATAAAATAACCCGAGCCTTCCTTTGATAAACCATGCATACTATTTAATTGCATTCTGTGTATTGGCTCGCGGAGCACGGGGTCGGAGTGCTCATGCTCGCTTTTGCGACAAAATTCAGAATCAGAATCAAATCACCTCACCTCAGCAACAAGATTGGACAAGCTGGCGAGAAGATGGCGATGTCAAGGGCTAGGTCGCGAACCTCCGCTTGGCTGCTGTGGGCATGTCTGAAGGTCCCACCTGTGCTTCGTTCTTCCGCTGCTGCAATTTATCGATTTCGCCTAATCGGCCCGTGTAAGTTTACTATTATATTTACGCTTCCGCATGATATGTACTTTGATATTCAAGATCAGAATCTGTGAGCACTATCTACTGATCCAGGGAATAGTGCGGTGGAATCACAGAGGAATCCGGATGTCAATATCTGGGTCCCTACACTAACACATCTTGATCTCAAGCGATACGAGTACGGTGTTGTCTTCAGCATGTTCTGGCTCGAGCGGTCAAAGCGTTCGAGCAGCTGAAGCTTTCGAGCAGTGGGAGATTTTGACTATGTGCATAAGCGATCGAGCGAGCGGTCGTAGTGAGCGGTCAAAGCGAGCGGTTGAATGCTGAGCGATTGAAGTGTTCCTTGAGCATGTGCAAAAGAGTTAAGAGTGAGCAGTCGAATGACTTACTATCGAAATCTACACCTAGTAATTTAGATTGCTTTTTCTTCTGGTTTGATATTTGTTTTCAGGTATTAAAAAGCGGAGGCAATCATTCACCCCCTCTGATTGTGCCATATGATCCAACATGTGGTATCAAAGCCAACTACGATGGTATCAGAGAGGTATGTGAAGCGTCTCCCCATGTTAGATGGTACTGATTTTGCTTTTTGGAAGTGTCGGATGCAAGCGTATATTGAGGCTTAGGGTAGTGATGTTTCGAATAAGGTTTCTAGACCGTATGAGGTTCCTGCTATGGTTACGACTCTAAATAAAATAGATGTTGATCTAAATGCTCAAGCTTGTAGCCTATTGTTTTAAGGAATCTCTTGCAAAGAATTTGTTCGTATAGCTCATATTACCTCCGCTCACTTAATATAGAAATCCCTTTGCGATTATCATGAAGGAAACCACTAAAATCAAGAAAATGCACAAGAATCTACATTAAAAAGAGTACTCTAATTTTGCTATGAAACTGGGTGAATCTATTGATGATCTATTTGCACGTTTTGAAAAAATCTTGAGTGATCCGCATGGTGTTAATGTTGTACCTGCTGATGGTTATAATGCAACTAAAATTTTAAGGTCTTTAGGTTCAGAATGGTTGATAGTCATCACGATTATTAATCAAACCGTTAATCTAGATACTCTAACTATGGATGATTTGTAGTTTACATTGAGATGGAAGTTTTGCCATCTAAGATTGATATATCTTCATCTTTAGCACTTATGACTAATCCTATGTAGGTTGCTTCGAGTACGCTGTCTTGTGTTTTCTTGTCTATTTTGTCTATGTTTTCTAATGAACAATTCGAGCAGCTCCTTGAAGATGACTTAGTGTTGATCTCCTCATGTGCAAACAAGACACTTAACAATGTGAAAATGAAGAAGCAAGGAGGCGCTTCAGGACCAATCAAGTGCTTTGAGTGTGGCGAGCCAAGTCACATTAAGATGGATTGCCCCAAGCTCGAAGGGAAAGTGACCACAGATTATTGTCGTCAACCATCCAAGAATAACACCAAGGGTGAAAATTTCTTTCAGAAAATTGCTGAAAAAATTTTCTCAGCCATCCAACACCTTGACTTGAGTGATGTGGATTTTGAGAGTTGTGACAATGACGACCATGTCGATGATGATGCTAATGGCAAGAAAAAGAACACTAACGACCTCACAGACATGTACTTCATGACAAACAGCAACAACGACGATGACTACAGTGATCCCGATGAGGTAAGACCATCATATGATCAACTTGAAGAAGGTCTAATTAAACATGCTATTGAATTGAAAAAACCAAAAATAAATTGAAAAAAATAATCTTGTTGTTGGAAATCTTAATTCAGAAGTTGCTAGGCTAAGAGCTTTGGTTCCAGATAATGATTCATGTTCTCCACACACTAACTTGTTAATTGAGCTTGATAATGTTAGATCTATTCATACAAGTTACATGGATAAATTTGATTATCTTAATACTGAACATGAGAAACTACGTACTTGTTTTGCTCTTGGTACAACTGTCCATGCTTATGTTCTTAATGATTTGCTTGTTACCAAGAAGAATTTGTAAAAGATGAAAGTTGCTCTTGTTGCTAGTTCGCTAGTTCAATCTTTCTTTGCTAAGAACCTGAAGTTTAGCGAACCCTCTCCATGTAAAAGATGTTAATTGCTTGAAGCTATTCTTAAGTCATCTCAGGAATCAATTCAACAAATGCTTTATCATGAGACACTTTCCTACTCTAACTATCCTAAGCTTAACACAGAAGTAGAAACTTGGAATAGATAACTTAACGACTTTGCTAAAAGGAAAGATTGGCTCAGTCTACCACTTCTAAGAAGTTAGTGAATGAACCTGGTAGATGCACAACCTATCCTGCTTTGGCTAAAGAAAATGAGTATCTTACGAACACTTTAGAGAGATTTTCTTTTGTCAAAAAAATTGAATATGATTCTAGACAAGTCAAAAACAAGTATGAAGAAACATACTCTAGGAATTAATTTTGTTGAGCATGCTAAGAATAATCCTTCTAAGATTGCTAAGCTTCTTGAACATAGATTGATTGAAGTAAAATCTGAGCCAAAACTAATTGTGTTTAAATCTATTGGTATAGCAAAGGACCCCTCTACCAAAGTGGGTATTATGAAGTCAATAGATACGAGTTCTCATCAAATTAAGTATCAATGCACTCATTGTAGTAGACATGGTCATGTGGTTCAATTTTGCTTTCGAAAAGCTAAGAAAGAAAAGAGAGACAGGATAAGAAAGTGTTCTCAAGTGGAGATTATGCAAGCTCCCAACTATCGCTTTGCTCCCTCTAACTGATCATCTGAAGGTCCTCACTTTGCTTCCTCTAATAAATCGTCTATAGGTTCAAGAGTTTTTGTCACAAGACCAATCAAACCAGCTTTCTCCCATGGTCGAAATAGTGTGGTCGAATCAACGTTTCGACTAGCATTATCAATGCACTTAGATATGTTTCGACCAATGTTTTCTACTCATTCAGACTTGTCAAGGGTTAGGTCAACCTTGCGGACATAGTCTGACCAATCTCGGGCGATCAGACCAGCTGGTTCTCGCGGTCGGACCAGAGGGGTCGAACAAGATTTTTGACTAGCTATTTCCTGTAGTCAAACTAGCTTCTCAAGAGACTTTTGACCAGCTTTCTCTGCTAGTTTAGATTAGTCAAGGGTCAGACCAACTTTACCTAAGTAGTCGAGTCATTTTCGACCAGTGATGGCCATGTGATCTGACCGATCAGCGGTTAGACTAGCTCTGCTAAGAAAGTCAGACTACTCCGTGGTTGAACGAGCTTCACAATGATCATCTGGTCAAATTTTGTTAGATGCTAATGCTTCACTTAAATCTTTATCAGTGTCTGCTGTTGCTCCTATTCGTTGTGTGTAACAGTATTGGATTACTAAGTTTTATTTCACTAACTCCAGTACTGTGAGGCCGACACTTTCTATGATATAAGACCAGATAATATGGGATGGATAACATGCACTTAATTGGGTTCCAGTCTTTTACGTCAACTCGACTGGAACATTTATGGCTCTTCACTCCTTTTACTGGCATCCAAGAGTTTCATATTCTGGTTAAACCATGTGGAAAAGGTGATGTTATTCTCTATTGGTCTTTTACAAGTGGTTTTTGGGTTCGTCTTTCAGATTACTCGTTTTCTCTCAAAACTATTTGATTCTTCTCTTTGTGCTTGGTTGAGAAGTGAATTAGATTTTTGCATCTTTTAGGGATTATTCTGAGGGGGAGCTTGTTGGTTAAAAATTTCAGAAGCTTTGTTTATTATACTTGTCAAATAATATATCAAGTCCAAGTCTTTGAAATCAAAGAATGAGTAGTAGAGATGTCTTTGTCATATTTACTCATATGCTGTGTAGCTTCGATCATGACTGGTTTTAATAAATTTGCTACATTTAAATTAAAGTATGACATGGTAGAATACCTTGACTAGATTAATTATAAATAGTGCTTTGTGATGTTCATCTAAATGGATTAGCTAGATTGTGAGTCTTATTTTAAATATTGACTATAAGACTAGCCTGTTTCATATTACAATCTTTTTATGATTACTCAATTGGCATTTATTAAAAAAATACATAAATGATAAGATGTATTCTGCAAGCATGCCATAGTTAAACACAAAGAAAAAGGCAAAAAAGTGCATAAATGGAAAGAAATATGCTTCAAGTATGCCACCATTTAAAAAAATTGCTACAAAGATGGTATTATGAAAAGAAGTATGCTACAAGCATGCCACATGCTTAAAAGATTTGAGTATGGTGTAATAGGTTGCTTTATGAGACTGCTAGCTTGTCTAGATTTAAAGTTTACTTCACTTTTATGCTTTAACTTTTCATTGTGACACCTTATTGTGCTCTCTATAATCAGTTTGGTCAATGTTGAGATACCTGTCATTAATCTAATTTACTTAATCATGTTAAAGACTAGTTTTGATAGTGCTATATGATATATGATTTTATATGATCTAGAGAGCTCTACTTAAAAAGATGGCTTGGTTAAAATATTAAATCAATGCAACGTGACTTGGATAATCTACAATGCTTCTAGATGTTTACTCTCATTGCTCCTTCTTAGAATTTTTTATTTTCTCTTGAGTTCTTGATGATTACATTGCCAAAGGGGGAGAAATAGGATAAAAATGAGAAATCAGAAAAAAATGAGAGGAATTTGTTAAAATTGCCATCTTATGTTAAGGGGGAGTTTTCTTAGCTTTCTATGTGGTCTAAGGGGGCGTTTTCTACGCTTTTGGCTTTCTGTTGTGGTCTGTTGCTTTCTCTTACTGTGTTGTTGTAACATCCTGATTTTCAGAGCCTTTTTGAAGCTTTCGAAATAAAATTCACCATTTGAATTTTCTGGAATTAATTAAAGCTTAAATGAAATTTTTATGAATTAAAAGGATTTAATATGATTAAGTTAAACGTTAAAATGTGCCAAAAGTATTTTATTTGAGTTCCCTGAGCCTCAAGAGTTTTTCTGGCATTTTACGTGATTTTTCTGGATTTATTTGCTATTTTCTAGAGCTCAAAAGTATTTGTTTGAATTTCTGGAAAAAGAAAAAGAAAAAGAAAAACCAGTCGGTCGAGCCGCACCGCTTCCGCCCCCGCCGCGTGTCAGCCATCCAGAACCCCGCCCCGCATCGCAGCCGCCCGCTTTTATCAAGTCGTACTCGTATCTGAGTGGGACTCTCGTGTCGATCCCACCCGGACTCGTACTCGTGGCCGACCAGGACACCTCTACGACCGGGTATAAAAGGGCCGAACCCCTGGTGTCTCCCTCGTCCTAAGTCAAGCCTCGCCTCCGAGTTGAGCCGCAAACCGAAGTCGTGCCGCCCGCCGCTGTGGTCGTGCGCCTCGCCAAAGCCGTGGTCATATGCGTAGCCGCTGCCGTGGTCGTGCCGGAGCCCGAGATCGTGTCGTCCTCGCTGTCGTTTCGCCTTCGCCGATTCGCCGTCGCCGGTGAGTCCCGTCGCCATCCGTGGTCGTAGATCCGTGTGGTCGTAAGGTTCTACGACTACGATGTAGAGCCTTAGTCATAAGTCGTAAAGCCACCGGAAAGTTCTTCGTGGTCGTAAAGTTCGGCTGTGGTCGTAAATCGACTACGTGGTCGTAACCCTCCGATCGCGTTTGCCGTGGTCGTAACCCTCCGATCGCGTTTGCCGTGGTCGTAACCCTCCGATCGTGTTTGCCGTGGTCGTAACCCTCCGATCGCGTTTGCCGTGGTCGTAACCCTCCGATCACGTTTGCCGTGGTCGTAGTCCCTCCGATCACGTTTGTCCTGGTCGTAGTCCCTCCGATCGCGTTAGCCGTGGTCGTATCCCCCTTTCCGACCACGTTGATTCCCGATTATGACTTGTTTTCTCTGATTTAAAACTTCCCAGAGCCCGTTCTCCCTCGTCCTAGCTCCGATTGACCCGATTCTTTTTCCTAAATTCATTTAAAACTGAGCTCTATCTTTTGGTTCAAGTTTGAGAATTTTTGGAGTTCATTTGATTTTTATTTGATTTTATTTTGTGGTTCGATTTGCGTTCTCTCTCGTTAGATCACGCGTTCGAAGGAGCGGAAGTTGGATTTGAAGATCAAGAGCCGTCAACTGAGCAAGGCCAAGGCAAGTCGTGTCCTTTGATCATGTTGAACCTAGTTTTCAATCTATTATGTATTATCTTGTTTCAAGTTATCATGCATCGCTATTTTATTATCAAACCCTTGTATTGGTAGTTATCGTCCCAATTGGTTATTTCCCTCCTTGATATTTTGGAATACCTTGATGCCATTGTCAACTTAGGTTGGGAATTTAATTAGTGATGCTATGTTATTTGTCACATTGGGTTGGTACGATTAGAATGCTTAGCCTTCCTTATTTTGCGAAAGGGTTCATCATCACATGTGGTTAATTAATCTTGACTTAATGATATACTTGAATGTGGTGGTTAACCACGACTATAAAACTTGTTCCCATGGCATGGGTAATGTCATTGGTGTTGGTTATACAAAATTGGTTTTCACTTGGGCGATTGATCGTGCAGTAAAGGGGGTGCTGAATGCACATGGGATGTGGATGCTTCGCCTGGGTAATTCTTAAGGACTTAACTTTGTGCGCCATTGATCTGAGCTAAGTCGTGCAAACCACATGTCTAGTATGGGATAGACCTGGCATAATAATTTGTGAAGTCTCCACTTTGGTTTTGCTACCGATGTTGTTGTGGCGTAAGAGGGGGCAATTATCGACTAGGGGGTTACCCTACTCGACGGCGAAACCTTAGCGAGTGGGATCAGGTGGAGATGGATCATTGTAAAAGCCTTGTTGTGATTATCTTTAACGTGAGGATTATCACATCGTGTGGGTACAGTTGTGCAACCTCTGCAGAGTGTAAAACTATTCGAATAGTCGTGTCCTCGGTCATGGACAATGCTCGGTGATCTCACACGAGGGGTAGAGTTTTCATAAAAACCTGGTTGGGTTAAGTTGGGAAGTGAATGGTTAGTTCACGGGTGTTCATTTCATGGATCTTGGTTCATGGTGGATTCCTTGGGTGAATGGTCAATTCACTTGTGGTTATATTCAATTCCTTTGATTATTTATTTAATGTCTTTTGTTAAAGTTGCTTTTCAATCTATTTATTGTATTTACTGTAAATTGTTGCTTTCTGCAAAATTAACCTTTCAGCCATCCATTGGTAAGCCTTGCATACTATATTGCATCTTTGTTACAAACAACTTGTTGAGTACCAATGTACTCACGGCTTTATGCCCCTGTTGCTCAGTTGAGGAGGAGGAGAATCACCAGCAGGAGGTTCCAGAAGGAGAGTACTTCGACGACTTCACGGATTAGGACTTCGCTCCCCAGTCGATTGCCTGTGGGCATGTCGAGTGGCTACTACGTTAAATTTTGGATTTCCGCTGCTAGTTTCTTAAAAGCCCTTCAGGCTAATAAATGTAAGCTTGGCCATAAGGTCGTACTCTGATGGTTATTAATATAATTTGGCTTTCTTTTAGAATATCGTGATGTGGATGATATTTGTCTTTGTTTGCGCTGTGTGCACTAGCGTGATCCTGGACTAGTGCAGAATACACAGGAGAGTCCGGATTTGTATATTCGGGTCTCGACAGTTGTGGTCTACTAGCTCTTCTTGCTGTGGTCTGTAGCGTTGAATTCTTCCTTTCGCAAATTTCTCATTCAAGAGTTTTTCAGGTGTTGTCAATATATTCATCAAGGGGGAGATTGGTCGTGGATTTATTGATGATGAATAATTGACTTTTGGGTTGCACTAAAATTTGCATTTGAGAAAGTTTCGGTTGGAAGTCGAAGTCTTTGTAATTGGTTGTTGTAGACTTCACGGTTGGTACTTGTAGACTTCATGGTCAGTACGAGTGATTCATTTTGAGTGATTTTTGAGTACCTCAAGTACTCGTGATTGGCCAGCAGTATGACTGGCTGGTGCATGGTGGTTAGAGATTGGTGAATAGTACTTAGAGGAACAATACTCGCAGGATTCGATACTCAAAAGATGGAAGTACTCGGTGGGCAGATGGTCGTAGTACTTTGTAGTCGGAAGGACTCGATACTCGATAGTCGGAAGGACTCAGTACTTAATAGCCATGGTTTTCACGATCATGGTTAGCGATTGGTTTTTAGAGTTGTGGTTGGTGGTTCGATACTCGTGGATGGTAGTTTGTGTGGTACTCTATGATTGTTGGTGCATCGATTGGCTAGAGATTGGTAGTCCTAGACTTAGTGATCTGTTATCTTAGTTATAGCGATCGCTACTCGGTACTCGATGGATCTATGGTTAGTAGCGATGCTTGTTATTCCCGAGTGTTTTGAGAGAAGCGATGATAGCGATAGAAAGTGTGGCCATGAATGACCTGGTTGGTATGCGTGGATGGTTCGATTCTTGTCTATGGATAAACGAGAGTGTGTTACGTGTGTGTGTGTGTGTGTGTGTGCTGATGATGGTCAAGTTGTGAAGAACTTGTGCTGGTAGAAAATGTTGTTTGGTCTTTGTGTGTGAGCGTTGAGACTATCATGATTGGTGATGAGGAGGATCAGGACTAGGATGAGGAAATTTGAGATCTAGGCAGTCGAGGATATTACGCGAGGTGGTTGGATCATGTTGGAGCATGTGGAGATCAAAGGTGGTGATTCTTGGAAAATCTATGGGTGGTGCGGTCCAGGAGGCTTCGACATGAGAGGTGATGATGCGTGGAGAAGCTACAGGAGGAGTTATCCTGAAGGCTTCAACATGAGTGTTAATGAGGCATGATGAAGATACAGGAGGTGTTTTCCAGGAGGCTTCATCATATATTGAGTTAGGAGTTGTGTATGGAGTCCATACTTTCCTGGAGGCTTCATCATATATTGAGTTAGGAGTTGTGGATGGAGTCCATAACTTGGAATAGATAGAGTTGGTTAAAGTCCGTGTTCGGAAGGGTTTCGGGTTCTTTGATTTCCAGAAGAGATAGGATTGTGTGTCCAGGTTGTTAATGATACAATTTGAGATGTCCGTGTTTGATGTCAACATGGTTTAGGGCTCTAGCATATAAAAACAGGTAGAGGCTAAGGGTTTTAGCCATGGTTTTACGTAGATTTTTTGTGCTAGAGTTTTTAGGGGTGCCATGAGGGCGCTTTGTAGCCACACAACATGATTCAGAAAAAATAGATTAGATCTATTCCAAGAAAAGTTAGTCAACATCGGCGATGTGTTGTTTCGAGCATTGTTTTTCCTGTGGCTTTGGTGGTGGTGTGCTAACACATCTTGATCTCAAGTGATATGAGCACGGTGTTGTCTTTGGCATGTTTTGGTTCAAGCGGTCAAAGCGTTCGAGCGGTTGAAGCTTTCGAGAGGTGGGAAATTTTGACTACGTGCATAGACGATCGAGCGAGCGGTCATAGCGAGCAGTCGAAGTGAGCAATTGTACACTAAGTGATCGAAGTGTTCATTGTGCATGTGCAAAATAGTCAATAGCAAGCAGTCAAACGACTTGCTGTCGAAATCTATATCTGGTAATTTAGATTACGTTTTTTCTATTTTGATATTTGTTTTCAAATATCAAAAGGCAGAGGCAATCATTCACCCCCTTTGATTGCGCCATACAATCCTATCCTTCCTCGTTGAATGTAGATGCATAATTCATGCTAAGTGGAGATCGAAGAGCCCACAGATTTTCTGACCAAAAAAAATTGTATAGTAATATAAGCATCACATGATATCTTGTGCCATTTCTCCAAGGTTGGGACTGGAATGGAGCACACCTTTAGGATATGTAACATCTTGATTTTTAGAGCCTTTTTAAAGCATTTAAAATGCAATAACCATTTGGATTTTTCTTGAATTAATTAAAGCTTAAATACAATTTTATGAATTAAAAGGATTTAATGTGACTAAATTAAATTTCAATAATTGATGAGAGTATTTTATTTGGATTCCTTGTGCTTAAAGGAATTTTTTGGGATTTTTTCATGTTCATTTACTATTTTCTAGAGCTCAATTAATTTTCTTCCAATTTCTGAAATGGAAATCCCTTAAAAACTCAAAAAGGCTGAATGGGCCAAAACCCATCTTTCTCCACGGCCCATTAATCCACAACCGTCCGATGTTCCAGTTAACACATGTCAACCATCCGGCCGAGCCATGTCGGCCGTTGGATCTCATCCCTTACCACGTGTCAAGCATCTGGCTCTACCATCACCATTCATCTGCAGCATCTAACCTCAGCCGATCGATCTCCCACCGTGCCATGTGTTGCCCATCTAGCCTTCCTAGTACTCTTCATCGTCTTCCTTCAGGACTCCACCGCCGTCCACGTTCGACATGGCCTCGACATCCGTGCCATGCACGCTGTGGACACCTCAGTGTCCAATCTTATTTAAGAGCGTTGCCCATCTCATTTCCCACACCCCGTAGCCGAGCTTGCCATTCGTGCTCATGCCACCTCGTTCCACCGTCGCTGCTGAGCCGTTGTCATCCTCCACTCAAGCAGCCATCGCTGCCGTCCTTGCCGTGCATCTCATCGCTTAGACCGTCTTTGCTTCGCCATCCTGCCTCGCCGTCTTTGTCGCCATCCCTACCGTGTGCCATCGATCATTACCGCTGGTGAGTCCCCGTCGACCAGCCACCATTCGCCGTCTTGCTCCGACTGCCACACCACCCTGTCGTACCACCCCTCAGTCTACGCGCCTGACCCCTTGCATGTCGAAGCGATGCCTTGTGCCTTGCGCCTACCTGTGTCAGCCCATACCCGTGCTGACCATCGGTTCGATTTCTCCGTGAACCTAGTCCATGTGCACCATGCCTATGCCATGTGGGTCCTTCTAGTCAGATCTACTACGCCGTGGGCCGAGCCGAGTCAACTGTCCACGCCAACAGCCACGTATGCCCTAGCGTGATGTGTCCATCCACGTGTTGTGCCACATGGGTGCCACGTCAACCAACCGAGCCATCCGTAGTGCCACATCAGCCCTACATTGCCACCTGTCAGCTACGCCAGCCCTAGCCGCCATGTCAGCAAGCCTAGTCGCCAATACATTGGTATATGAGCCGAGTCCACCGTAGACTTGCTATTCCATGCACCGAGTCTATATCACAGTAGCATTTCTTAATTTCCAGTATTTTCTTTAGGATTAATTTTTTCGAGAGCCCATTCTTCCCCGTCTTAGCTCCGATTGACCTGATTCTTTTTCTTAAATTCAAATAAAATTGAGCTCTACCTTTTGGTTATGGTTTTGATGTTGTTGTAGCTACAGGCTAAACAGGAATGAAGGGGACTAGTAGAAGGAGAAGAGGAGAACTAGATCTGTGGGGAGCTGGTACGAATGAGAGGATGCCCCCCTTTGCCCCTCCTGGGGGTTTATATATATGAGTGGGGTAGAATGGGAAATCCCCATTCTACCCCTTAGCACTTACAAAGGATGAGGGTACATTGGTATATTTACACTAGTATATTCCTCTACACTATTGGGCCTATTACATGTTGGATTAGTTACACAGCCCAGTCACGGAGGGTCGGGCCACCCCTACAATAGTACTCCCTCGACAGCAAGCGCTGAGGTCCCGATGGGCGAGCTGACGTGATCAACTATCCCAGCCCCCCGTTCCCTGACAGCAAGCGCTGAGGGCACCGAGTGGTGAGCCGTTGCAACTGGTAGCTTGTAGACCCCAGAGGCAATGCCTACGAAGAAATCAGTGAACCCCTGTGCTGAACCCCGCGCGTCTCGCCGGGGCGATGCCTACAAGGCGGACGATGGAGTCCTGCGCTGGAGCCATGCCGTCCCACCAAGGCGATGCCTATGAGGCGAACAACGTAGTCGAGCGCCGAAGACATGTCGTCGAGCGTCGAAGACGTGCTGTCCCACCGAGGTGATGCCTACGAGGCAGACAGCGTAGTCGAGCGCCGAAGACGTGTCGTCGAGCGCCGAAGACGTGTCGTCGAGCGCCGAAGACGTGCCGTCCTGCCGAGGCGATGCCTACGAGGCGGACAGCGTAGTCGAGCGCCGAAGACGTGTCTTCGAGCGCCGAAGACGTGCCGTCCCGCCGAGGTGATGCCTACAAGGCGGACGGCGAAGTCGAGCACCGAAGACGTGTCGTCGAGCGCCGAAGACATGCCGTACTGCCGAGGCGATGCCAACGAGGCGGACGGTGAAGTTGAGCGTCGAAGACGTGTCGTCGAGCGACGAAGACGTGCCGTTCCGCCGAGGCGATGCCTACGAGGCGGACGGCGAAGTCGAGCACCGAAGATGTGTCGTCGAGCATCGAAGACGTGCCGTACCGCCGAGGCGATGCCTACGAGGCGGACGGCGAAGTCGAGCATCGAAGATGTGTCGTTGAGCGCCGAAGACGTGCCGTCCCGCCGAGGCGATGCCTCTGGCGGACGCGTGAGTCGGCGCCAAGACGTGTCGCCGAGGGTCGGCGGTGTGCCGCCCCGCCGAGGCGATGCCTACGAGGCGACAGCGTACTCGGCGCCGAAGACGTGTCGCCGAGCGCCGAAGACGCGCCGCCCCGCCGAGGCGATGCCTACGAGGCGGGCGGGCGGTCGAGTGCCAAGACATGTCGCCGAAGCGCCAAGATGTGCCGCATCGACGCGGCGCGTTGCCTACGCAGGCGACGGCGGTCGAGCGCCGAAGACGTGCCGTACCACCGAGGCGATGCCTACAAGGCGGACGGCGAAGTCGAGCACCGAAGACGTGTCGTCGAGCGCCGAAGATGTGCCGTCCCGCCGAGGCAATGCCTACGAGGCGGACGGTGAAGTCGAGCGTCGAAGACGTGCCATCCCGCCGAGGCGATGCCTACGAGGCGGACGGTGAAGTCGAGCGTCGAAGACGTGCCGTCCCGCCGAAGCGATGCCTACGAGGCGGATGGCGAAGTCGAGCGTGGAGGCCGGGAGGCGGAGCCGCCGTTCCCCTACCTTCAAAAACAGTGCCCGCGGAGAGCGGGCGCTTGCAGCGTAGGCTGAGGGCGCTACGCGCGCGGAGGCAGGGAGGCGGAGCCGCCGTTCTCCTACCTTCAAAAATAGTGCCCACGGAGAGCAGGCGCTTGCAGCGCAGGCCGAGGGCGCTATGCGCGCGGAGGCAGGGAGGCGGAGCCGTCGTTCCCCTACCTTCAAAACAGTGCCCGCGGAGAGCGGGCGCTTGAGCGTAGGCCGAGGGCGCTACGCGCGCGGAGGCCGGGAGGTGGAGCTACCGTTCCCCTACCTTCAAAAACAGTGCCCATGGAGAGCGGGCGCTGCAGCGTAGGCCAAGGGCGCTACGCGCGCGGAGGCAGGGAGGCGGAGCCGCCGTTCCCCTACCTTCAAAAACAGTGCCCGCGGAGAGCGGGCGCTTGCAGCGTAGGCCGAGAGCGCTACACGCGCAGAAGCAGGGAGGCGGAGCTGCCGTTCCCCTACCTTCAAAAATAGTGCCCTCGGAGAGCGGGCGCTTGCAGCGTAGGCCGAGGGCGCTACGCGTGCGGAGGCAGGGGTGGCGGAGCCGCCGTTCCCCTACCTTCAAAAACAAAGTTCGCGGAGAGCCGGGCGCTGCAACGTAGGCCGAGGCGCTACGCGCGAGGCCGAGATGCGAGCCGCTTCCTCTACCTTCAAAAACAGTGCCCGCGGAGAGCGGGCGCTTGCAGCGTAGGCCGAGCGCGCTACGCGCACGGAGGCAGGGAGGCGGAGCCGCCGTTCCCCTACCTTCAAAAACAGTGCCCTCGGAGAGCGGGCGCTTGCAGCGTAGGCCGAGGGCGCTACGCGTGCGGAGGCATGGAGGCGGAGCCACCGTTCCCCTACCTTCAAAAACAGTGCCCGCGAAGAGGGGGCGCTTGCAGCGTAGGCCGAGGGCGCTACGCGCGCGGAGGCAGGGAGGTGGAGCCGCGCCTCTACCTTCAAAAATAGTGCCCGCGAGAGCGGCGCTGCAGCGATGTAGGCCGAGGGCGCTACGCGCGCGGAGGCAGGGAGGCGGAGCCGCCGTTCCCCTACCTTCAAAAACTGTGCCCGCGGAGAGCGGGCGCTTGCAGCGTAGGCCGAGGGTGCTACGCGCGTCGAGGCGCGATATCCAAGTGGTGCACCGCTTAAAGCGCGGCACTCCCTAGTGTCTCGGCCTGGCGCAATTTTTATACTCCATAGAGTGCGTGGGAACAACATCCACGTCTTATTTATACTCTAGAGAGTGTGTGCGGGAGCGACGCCCACACGTGCGCGGGACATCCGCGTCTTGTTTATACTCAGTAGAGTGCGCAGGGACAACATCCGCGTCTTATTTATACTCCGTAGAGTGCGTGTGGAGGCGAACCTCGATGCTACGTCTTATTTAGAGTCCGTAGACTGGTGCGTGCGGAGGCGGACCTCGGCGCTACGTCTTATTTTAGAGTCCGTAGACTGGCGCGTGCGGAGGCGGACCTCGACGCTACATCTTAGTCCGTAGACTGGCGCGTGCGGAGGTGGACCTCGACGCTACGTCTTATTTTAGAGTCCGTAGACTGGCGCGTGCGGTGGTGGACCTCGACGCTATGTCTTATTTTAGAGTCCGTAGACTGGCGCGTGCGGAGGCGGACCTCGACGCTACGTCTTATTTTAGAGTCCGTAGACTGACGCGTGCGGAGGCGGACCTCGACGCTACGTCTTATTTTAGAGTCCGTAGACTGGCGCGTGCGGAGGCGGACCTCGACGCTACGTCTTATTTAGAGTCCATAGACTACGCCGAGGCGCATGGCAGTCGTGCGATTTAAAATCAAAAAGAAAGGACCAAAACAGAGGCATCAAAGAAATGGCCGAAGGCTTGCAACAACAAAACGCTCCAGAATGCAGTACCAGGAAAGCATTAAATGCTACGGTAGCCCAGAATAGGCAAAAACTGGAGGAGCAAGCACAGCCAAATCAAACGCTCCCAGAATGGAACTATAGCCATTACCTCGATGGAGTTGCCGCGAGCTTCGTCAGGATTCCGTCGCGGAAGCCGTCCCTGCATGGAGTGGACAAAGACTTCGAGCCGAAGACTTCGGGCAAGAGACTTCGTGGCTACATGGAGCTCCGCGCGTAGACGCCGGGGGTGCGGAGGCCAGCGGAGTCTGTCACGGGATAACTGCCCCGCGCTGCTTGCTGTAGCGTCTCGTAAATTCCTCGGCGAGGTGCGGACACTGCGTTGAGGACTTCGGACACCGAGGCGAAGGCTGCGGACACCGCGGCGAGGACCGTGGCGCGAGGGCGACCTTGCCGTCGCAGACGCCAGGTGGGCCAACCGTAGACGCGGGAGTACGTCCGTGCAAGCATACGTGAAGCTTCGCAGAGGCCACTACTTCGAGGCTATCTTCGACAACGCGGAGGCCACGACTGAGGTGAACTCCGACTACGCTGACGCCACGGCGCGTACTTGTGTTGTGCCAAGGCCGGAACTGTGAGGTGGCTCCGTGGTGGACTTCGACGTCGCGAAGTCCACTGCTACGCGGAGACCGACGGAGACTCGAAGATGGAGTCGTTGGTGCGCCTGAGTGCCAGGCCGAGGTGGAGTCGGACGAGGGATACGCCATGCAATAATGCAGCCTGAGTGCATGTAGGCGGAGAAGCTCTTGGCCATGGATGCAGGTGATACCATCACTTCCCTGGCTTGTTGAGGTAGAGTAGGAGCAGGGCGTTGAGGATCTGGACGGGGTCCCACTCGGACTGCGTGATAGAGGAGAAGGGCGGTGTCTCGATCTTGACCTCGCGCCCAGCGGTGAGCTTGCCTCCCTTATTGTGAGCCTGGACATCGCAGATCCCTCCCTTGGGCGACATGGGCAGCCGCGTCTGGATGATGGGCTCAAAGCCGAACCGAATGCTGGCTACGCCGTCGCAGGCCTGAGCGGAGATGAGCATGCAGGGGCGAGCGGAGCACCGGGCGACCTCGTCGGAGCCGCCTCCCTCAGGGGCCGAAGCCGCCGAGTCGGAGGCCAGCAGAGACTAGGCGTGGACGTCGAGCACACAAAGGCGAGCGGAGCACTGGGCGACCTCACCGGAGCCGTCTCCGTCTCCGTCGGAGGTGATGGCTCGGCTTGGATGCTCGCTGCGAGGCACTCCGGGCGATGCGTCAGGGTCGAAGATGTGGAGCTGTGCCAAGTACTGAGGCGAAGTCCACCGCGTGGAGACGAAGCCGATGCCGCCCCTGCGTGGTCCGTCGTGCGGAGCCGGAGCCCCTTAGAGGCGCTCGACAACGCGAAGACTTCGGAGGCGAGGCACTCGGCAATGCGGAGGGTGGACTTGATGACGTGGAGGCTTCGGAGGGGATTTCACGCAGGGCGGAGGACCATGACGCGGAGGCCGGCACTGTGCCTGCAGGGCTCGACGACGAACACGAGCTCGCCGGCGTCGATGAACCGGCTGCCGTCGTGGTTGAGGACGCGGAATGCTGCCACGGCCGTGATGGAATACGCCCAAATATCACTCGATCTCTCCAATCATGTGTGTCGCTCGGGTGGAAGAATGAGGAAACAAAGCTTCAGGGAAACTCCATTATCAATACTCAATACGATGACTAGTAACCGAAATACAATGCTATTCAGAACCGGTTTTCTTCGCTCCCAAACCGATGGCTTACATAGATATTTAAAGATTTACGGAATGCTAACTACTTCCTAACTACATGCTCGATACCTCGTCACGCTTGATCCGAATGACCGGGAATGCAGATCTTGAAGCGATCTTATTTTGACCAGTGGCTCTGCAACTTCGACTTTGCGCAGAATCAATCACCCAACGATCTTGATTTTACGACAAAACTCAATCTCCGCAACGGCTTGATTATTTCAACAATCTCCCTAATCAAGACTTTGCTATGCCAAATCTTTCACTCCTATTACATGTAACTCATGACAGATGACCCGCCATCCCGGCTACTTGCCATCGGTAATTATTTTCTCGCACTGTTATCTAGGATCAATCCACGAGTTCAAGTGGCTCCCGCTACTCCGACTCTCGGCTTCTCCCGCACATAGAATAACTCGTGCGATACTACTTGGAACAATCTCGGGCACACCACCGTTGCACCACCGCTTGTCGCCTAAATCGGCCATCACGCTGACGCTGCCGCCGCGCTGCGTGCTATGCCATGCCACGCCCAAACCGCCGCCTCGAGCAGCGCGCTAAGCACCTAAAACCGCCGCTTCGCCTACGCCACCGTACTCGCCGCGGAGCCTGTTTTTTTTTTCTTTTTTATGCAATCAGTGCATATATACCGTATGTTCACCTTTCTTGGCGAACATCCGGCGATCCGCCGGTTGAACCCGCCGCCGCCGCGTTCGCCACCCGGCGCACCGCGCGCGCGCTCTGTTGCACTCGCCGCTTGCTCCACGCCGCGCACAAAGCCGAAGCTGCTCCGCCGCGCCGCCGCCGAGGTCGAGCCCACCGTCGCCACCGCACCACCATTGCTGGCGGCGCCGCACCCGCCGGCGCTGCATCGCGCATGTCCGCGAGCCATCAACGGCCGGGTAACATCACCTCACGTTGAACCTCGCTCGATACCAAATGATGGAATACGCCCAAATATCACTCGATCTCTCCAATCATGTGTGTCGCTCGGGTGGAGGAATGAGAAACAAAGCTTCGTGGAAACTCCATTATCAATACTCAATACGATGACTAGTAACGGAAATACAATGCTATTCAGAACCGGTTTTCTCCGCTCCCAAACCGATGGCTTACATAGATATTTAAAGATTTACGGAATGCTAACTACTTCCTAACTACATGCTCGATACCTCGTCACGCTTGATCCGAATGACCGGGAATGCAGATCTTGAAGCGATCTTATTTTGACCAAAGAGCTCGCAACTTCAGACTTTGCGCAGAATCAATCACCCAATCTTCGCTTTCGACAAAACTCAATCTCCCGCAACGGCTTGATTATTTCCAACAGCCGCTCGATGCGGCTTACATTGTAAAGGGTCTTACGACCTCCCGTGATCTTTTACGACCGGTTAGAGTCGTTTCTTACGAATAGAATTGAGTATGACCTTACGGATGCTTACGACCAGTTCCGATCGCCTTAATTCCCCCGATTGCCTTTTCAACGTGGTCGTAAATTTCTCAGAGCAATTTACGACCGCTCCGCGATCTCGCCGCCGCTGCCTTCCTTCACCGCTTAAGATACCGTGATCGAAGCCTTCTACGATCACGCAGTTGATGCCGGCGATCATCGCTCACCGTGGTCGAACACCGTGCGACCACGTTCACTTCCTTTAACGTGGTGAGTCATTTCCGACCACGCTCGCCTTCCCGTGTAGTCGTAGCTCGTTACGACCACCTTCACTCCTTAGCCGTAGTCGTAAAATCATCGTTTTGCCGTGGTCGTAACTCCTCCTGATCACGCTTGCGGTGATCGTGAGTCCTTTCGACCACGTCTTACGCAAACACACGACAAAACAATGCTCTGTGTTTCTCCCTCTTTTTGGTCTTTTCTCAATTGCTTGGTACCACGAATACATGGCTCTAAGCCTCTTTTTATACCCGGTTGTCCTACTTTAACACGGGTTCTCAACACCTACTCCGACTCCGAGTCTTATACGACTTCGACTCGGTTACGACTTCATCTAGGACTCGGTTTTAGACTTCTGATTTCTTACTTGTTTTGGATTCGATTACTTCCAAAACTTGTGTACGACTTCTAAACAAGATTATTTACAACATTCTCTCCCCAATCTTGTTTCTCGACTTCAATCATGCCGATCTTTCTCCTCATCTCTGAGAACTTTATCCGCCCCAGCGACTTTGTCAATATGTCTGCTTTCTGTTCTTCGGTTCTGATATAGTTGATAGCGATCTTCCCCTCTTCGACACAATCTCTGATATAATGATATCTTGTGTCTATGTGTTTGCTTCTATCATGTAGAACTGGATTCTTGCTCAGTGAAATAGCCGATTTGTTATCAACCCTGAGTGTTACCTTCTGAATTTCTTCATCTGACAATTCACTCAACAGTCGAGCGAGCCAGACTCCTTGGCAAGATGCTGCGCTTGCTGCGATGTACTCGGCTTCACACGAAGATAATGCAACTACCTTTGCTTCGAGATTGCCACTGATCGGACTCTCCCCAAGCACAAACATTATGCCCGCGTGCTCTTTCGATCGTCGACATCTCCGCCATGTCGTATCATCAGAGCCCGTCACCTGCAACGACTTTCCACCTCCTTTCTTGTACTGAATCCCAAGATTCAAAGTACTTTTGATGTATCTCGTGATGTGCTTCACGGCATTCATATGCTCTGAGCCGGTTTCTCCATGAAACGACTTACGATCCGACCGCAAACGAGATATCCGGTCGGTGTGCACCGATACCGTAGACTTCCGACAATGCTCCTATAAGTCGTGGCATCAATCGTGATCTGGGCCTGTCTTGCTCAACTTCGGATGATTCTCCATTGGGGTTTGACATGGATTGCACTCTTCCATACCCGACTTCTCGAATCTTTCGAGCATATCCCGACCGACAAAGTGTTATGCCGTTGTCGGTTTGATTTACTTCAATGCCGAGGTAGTAGCACGAAGTCCCAAATCGGTCATTTTGAACAGCCTTTTCATCTCTTCTTTAAACCTCATAATCTTCTTGAACTCGATCCAAGAATGATCAAGTCGCCCACGTAAACGCCCACGATCGATCGTTCTTCGCATCTCCCTTGAGTATACCGCATGTTCGAGTTGCTTCTTACGAACCCGAGTGCCGTTAGACTTTTGTCAAGCTTCAAATTCCATGCTCGTGGTGCTTGCTTAAGTCCGTAGAGAGCTTTGTTCAGCTTCAAGACTTTCTCGGCTTGCTTCTTGGATTGAAAACCCGGCGGTTGAGAAACATAAACTTCCTCCTCAATGTCTCTGCTCAAGAACGCCGTTTTCACATCCATGTGGTGAATCTCCCATCCACCGTTTGTCGCCAATGCAAGAAGTAGTCGATAGTCTCCATACGAGCTCTTCGGGCAAAAACTTCTTCGTAGTCGACGCCTTGTTTTTGAACATACCCTTTCGCCACAAGTCGTGCTTTGTGTTTTACGACTTCTCCCTTGGAATCCTTCTTTACCTTGAAGACCCACTTTAACCCGATCGCTCGATGACCTTTTGGCAAATCGGTGAGTTCCCAAGTGTTGTTGTCTTCAATAGATTTTAGCTCTTCCTGCATAGCAGTTCTCCACTGTTCATCTCCCGTCGCTTCTTCATAGCTTTCAGGTTCTTCACCATTGTACAAGAATGCGATCATTCATCATCAGATTGGCTTAGTTTGAGCATAGATCTCATCGATGCTCCTCATCTTCGGCACCCTGCCGTCTTCTTCATCTTCAGTATCAGGTGAGGCTTCCTGATCATTTGCATCAATCGTGTCCGAGCTTTGAGGTGTGATCGTAGCTCCTTCCTCCATTGTCGTATTGTCGGTGTTGACCTCTTCGACATCGAAAGTTATCCACTTTGACTTATCTTTCTCAATGTCTTGATGTTCTTCCCACTCCCAATGTTTGTCTTCTTGGAAGACCACATCTCTGCTCACATGTAGCTTGTTTTCGATTGGATTATAGCACCTATATGCCTTGGTACCTGATTCCGAGCCGAGGTAGATCATCCTTTGCTCCGATCGCCTAGCTTCCTCAGATAAGTCGATGATCTCACATGTGCCAAACAGCCGAAGACTTTTAAGTGATCGACGTTCGGTTTTCTCCCCGACCACAACTCGTATGGAGTAACTCCAATCAACGACCGTGTGGTTGCACGATTTAGCAAATAGACCGCATGTCTTACGGCTTCTGCCCAAAACCTCCCGGGCAGGTATCGACTCTTCAGAAGACTTCGTGCGGTTTCAACCACGGTTCGGTTTCTTCTTTCTACGACTCCGTTTTGTTGAGGCGAGTACGGAGCCGTGAAGACTCTTGCAATGCCCTTCTCTTCACAAATTGAGTCAAACTCTTTTCCGAGAAATTCTCCTCCTCGATCAGACCTGACTGCTTTTACCCTCTTGTCGACTTCGTTTCGGCAAGAGCAATAAACTTCAAAGTTCGACTTTGCCTCATCTTTGCTCTTCCGCATGTACACCCACATGGCTCTAGAGTAGTCATCCACGATCAACATGAAGTATTGATTCCGGCATCCGCACGAGGGTGATTGGTCCGCATGATCCACGTGAACGGGCTTCGAGTGGTTGCGAAGCTCAAACTCGTCTGCTGTGGAAAACCGCTACGAGTTTGTTTCGCCACTGCACGACCTTCGCAGACTTGCTCGGTGGTCGATTTTCGTAATCCGACCACCATCTCTTTCTCGCCATTGCTCGAGACTTTGGAAATTTATATGACCAAATCTCTCATGCCACAACCAAAGGGATCTTCAATTGTGGTCTTCAAACACTACGCTTGCATGTTTGATCTTGATCTTGTACAAACGGTTCACATCCATTGTACCTTCATCGATGAGACGTTCACGTGGTCAAACACCTTGAGATAGTTGCCTTTGAGCTCAATTCGACAATCTTCTTCATCAATTGTCCAAGGCTTATGATGTTGCCGTAGATTCGGTATGTAATATACATCCGACAATCTTCTCTGCTACCATCCTTGCATTTGCATCGATCGTGCCTCTCCTTTTATCTGAACGGTCGAGCCATCTCCGAATTGTACTTTTCGAGCACACTTTCGTTTAAGTCGTGAAACATCAGTGTATGCCCATCATGTGGTTCTGGCTCCGTTGTCGAGATACCACTCTCCGTCTGCTCCATCGGACTTGGAAATACCTTCTCCTCGCTTAATGTAACCATTGACGGTTCGTCTACGGTCTGAGTGACAACAGCGGTGTTGGTTCTTTGTGCTCGACGCTTGAGCCAAATTGACCTCCTCTCCCTTCTTTTTGCTCCGCAATTCGCAGCATAGTGACCATATTTCTTGCGCTTATGGCATCGGATGTGGCTCCGACATTCGGCCGCGTAGTGCCCAAACTTCTCGCACGTGTAGCATCGACATCGACTTGTCGGCCCGACGGTCACCGCTTCACGACCACCTCCTCGACCACCGTCCACGACCTGCGTGGTCGTAGCCTCGACCTCGCCCATGAGATGCACCGCGGCGGTCGATGTGCCACGACCACGACCACGACCGCCCCTCGATGGCGAGTCTCCTCGGTCTTCGCATCTTCTCTTACGAGCAGCACTTGCGACCGTTGTCTTCTTGATAACTCTTTAGGAGCTGCTCGTGTGCTTTGAGCGCTCGCTTATCTCCTCAATCTTCATCTTCGAGAGGTCTTGCGAGTACATAAGCGTGGTTACGACCGGAAGGAACTTCTCTGTAGCACTCTCAAATACTTCTTCACCGCCACCTCATCTTTTAAGTCGTCGCGAGAGATTTGATCTCGTTCACGACTTCGTTGAATCGACTGCAGAACCCTTCCACGGCCCGACTCTTCCCCATCTTCATGGCTTCAAACTCACTTCTTAAGGTTTGAAGTCGAACTTCCTTCACTCGATCTACTCCTTCATGCATAGTTCGCAGAGTAGTCCAGACTTCCTTCGCCGTCTCCTTGCCGACTAGCTGCCGCATCATTGAGTCGGGCACAGCTTGATAGATCGCTGCCATTGCCATCTTATCGAGACGATCATCAAGGACCTTGTCCTTCTCCTTTGGTTTGACCGCACCCCAGACGCCTTGCGCGATCATGTTGACCTTCATCTTCATCGCCCAGACCGGATAGTTGTCCGAACTGAGGATCGGGTACTGCAGCGACACGCTCTGCTTCGCCGTGTCAGCCATGTTTAACCACGGCTCTGATACCAACTGTTGTAAAGGGTCTTACGACCTCCCAGGATCTTTTACGACCGGTTAGAGTCGTTTACGACCAGATAGAATTGAGTATGACCTTACCTGGATGCTTACGACCAGTTCCGATCGCCTCAATTCCCCTCCGATCGCCTTTTCAACGTGGTCGTAAATTTACTATAGCAATTTACGACCGCTCCGCGATCTCGCTGCCGCTGCCTTCCTTCAGCCACTCAAGATACCGTGATCGAAGCCTTCTACGATCACGCAGTGATGCTGGCGATCACTGTTCACCGTGGTCGAACACCCGTACGACCATGTTCACTTCCTTTAACGTGGTCGGAGTCGTTTCCGACCATGTTCTGGCCTTCCCGGTGTAGTCGTAGCTCGTTACGACCACCTTCGACTCCTTAGCCGTAGTCGTAAAATCATCGTTTTCCCGTGGTCGTGTAACTCCTCCCGATCACGCTTGCGGTGATCGTGAGTCCTTTCGACCACGTCTTACGCAAACACACGACAAAACAATGCTCGTGTTTCTCCTCTTTTGGTCTTTTCTCAATTGCTTGGTACCACGAATACATGGCTCTAAGCCTCTTTTTATACCCGGTTGTCCTACTTTAACACGGGTTCTCAACACCTACTCCGACTCCGAGTCTTATACGACTTCGACTCGGTTACGACTTCATCTAGGACTCGGTTTTAGACTTCTGATTTCTTACTTGTTTTGGATTCGATTACTTCCAAAACTTATGTACGACTTCTAAACAAGATTATTTACAACAGCTTCGTCTCTCTCGAACTCCACCGACGCGACGCTGCACGAGCCCATTCGGACTTGGCGCCAGAGACGAGGCCATTTATGTAGCTTCTCTTCTGCGTTCGTGCGGGCTCGCCGGAAGCGGTGCGAGGTGACGTCCTCTTCTTTGATGAAGTCCTCGTCGAGGTGGCCATATCCTGTGCGGGGCACATCACTTGCAAGCCGCGAGCTTCGTCTTGACTGGGGGGCATGCGTCGGGCTCCTTCGCCTCATCATCAGATGCTCTCGCCTCCTCAGGACCTTCCGTGACCTGTTCCTTCCACAGACGTTGCACCCTCCGCCTCCCCAGTCTTCGCTGACCACGCGCTGATGGACCGCGGCCAGAACCAGCGTGCCGTCGCAAGTAATACGGCGCTGGATGAGTACGCCACGGAGAGAGAGGTTCGTTCCTGCAGCTCCACGGGCTTACACGGATGGATACGCATAGAGAAGTGCTTCGCGTAACTGCCTGGATGGATGCTTCACACGCATGCATAGAGAAGTGCTTCACGTAATTGCATGAATGGTTGCTTCACTTTGGCTTCCTGCGTGCATGCGTCCCCGGCAAGAATTCTCACGGCGGTGAAGTCGGAGATGACTTTATCGTTGCGGAGACGAGCTCGCCATCGCAAATGCCAAGGGAGCCAATGGAGACTCGTCGTCACTGTCAGACCCTGGGTTAGCAAAACCCAGCTCCTCTGTGATTGCACCGCACTATTCCCTGGATCAGTAGATAGTGCTCACAGATACATTACTGTATATCAAAAACATATCATGCGGAAGCATAAATAACACAGTAATACTTACCCATGGGCCGATTAGGAAGAAAACAATAAAATGCAGCAGCGGAAACTCCACACAGGTGGGACCCTCAGGACTTGCCCACAGGCAGCCAACTGGGGTTCGCGACCTAGTCCATGGCCTCTTCGTCTTCCAGCTCGGTCGACCCCTTTTTAGCGTCGCAGGGCTTGACATTCCTGTTCTTTCTGACTGAATGTTGGTAATTAAGCAAGAGTGAGTACCACCGTACTCAGCAAGCCACCACACAGGATGCAAATAACAATAGATGCAAAGCTGTCAAGGAAGGCTTGAGGTTCTTTTAGTTGCTAAAAAGCATTATTTTGGAATTACCATAAGTAAAACTCCTGAGACTTAGCAATTTTAACCGAAAACAGATTTTATGAAATTGAATGTGAGAATGCGATAATAATTGTAGTGTAGGTTACATCCACCTTTTACAGTGCATGATTACCTTCTCGAATGCTAGTTTTTGCCACTGGAGTACTTCCCTCCAGGAAAAATTCAAAACTCAGAGTACGTCCCTCTGACTGATTTTATCCCACCCACAAATGTTTTTGGAAATAGAACTAACTCGAGTAAGTTCCCATGTCCGCCCTTGACCGTGGGCACGGCTATTCGAATAGTTTACACTCTGCAGAGGTTGTACATTTTACCCATAAGAGATAAATTATCCTAATAGCCAACATGCTTCCTTAGGCATGAGACCCAGATAATTTATCACAAAGCCTTTACCTTACTCCGGCCTAGCTGACACCACCACCGAGGTTTCACCGCTGAAGGGTTAAATCCACCACATCGAAGCCCCTCTGCGCCGTATGAGTACAAGAAATCCTCATGCCTCACCGTGAGTAAACCAAGATGCCACGGCACCCACTTTCCACTGGTGATATCTAACTAAACCTTTGCAAGTTAATTAGCTAGGTCGTACCCATATAGACTTGTGGTTGTACTGTTTTACACAAGGAGGTCATCACAAGATTCAGTCCTTAATTTGTCCAAGCGGTTCTTACCACAAACCATGGGTTCTCGTGTGACATCGGCACCATCCACTCTCACCAACCGCCCAGATAGGTATAGCAAGTTTTGAGGGTTTTGAGACGCATAAAACAATCGCAGCAAAATACTCAGCCACGTACATCCCATGACTGTCCCAAAATAAATTCTTTTGTTGTAAAGATTGATGATCAGGATGACTAGCGCCCTGGACTTGACCGGACTAGCATAGCATTTTAATATAATCTATAGCTAGTGAAGATTAACATTAATATCTATGGTGACAAGGAGTTAGTAATTCAAGTGTCAAGGAATGGCATATTAAATTTAATACAATAGCAAGTGGGCATGTAGCTACCTTAAGCTTTGACATACATTTGCATATTAAATTAGGCATGCAAGTTGATAATTTAAAGGAACATAACTTTGCATAAAATGTGGGATCAATATGATCAAAGTGATGACTTGCCTTGCTTGTTTACCACGGCCTTGATTGCTCTAAATCAAAGCCTCTCCAGTCATTGACTTTAAATTACTGGTCCTCGCTTTTACCCAGTCTTACTGTTCTCATCCGTCGCCTCGTCGAGTCTTCACATTCTAATGCGCAGCAAAGAAAAGGAAGACCAATAAAACCAAACACTATAAATGCCTGATTAAATTTAAATTGTAAGTTCATTACGACTTGGGGATAGAAAGAGAATTCGGATTAGCGTGCCGTGAACACAGCGGTAATTGGATTTGAGTAAGAGAATGAGTTGTCTGAATAGCTTTACCGTGAGGGAAAATTTTAGGATAACGAGGATCAAAATGAATAAGTATCTTCAGGCATTTAACCATTCTGGAAAAAGGTAGTGGCCAAACCTAGCCGATTTGGGGAACGGCGAGGCTTGATTGTGTCGATTCCTATTTATCAAGGAAGTTCCATGAGTCAGACAGGACTGATGGATAGATGGAATAAATTACCGGGGATGTTAAGGAGGGATAGAGCTTGGCGGTTTTAAAATGCGGGGAGTTTACATGAGATGGGCATAATTTTAAATACTCAGTGAAACTTTGATATTTCATGTGGCACTATTTACCCAAAATTGCAACTGCCAAATTAATGGATCAATATTTTTAATAACGTAGTTAAAGTATGGAGTTAATCATTCAATTAACTATTATTATGGACAAGGTTGGTCATTTTATTGATTACCAATCCATTATTCACGGCCTGCCTTTTATGGAGTGAATGAATTATCATGGTTTACCTCGATGAAGCTTTTTCTTTTAGTATTTATTATTTTCAACCATTTCATTTGAATTATGAGATAATATTTGGAGATTCGGATGTGAGGCAAGTGCTATTTTATGCACTAATAAGAGAGTTGCCATGATTTTAGAAATGAGCAACTTATGGTCGATATTTTATGTGGCATTCCAATGACTTTCGAGAGATACACTTTTGTTGAGCAAGGCAAGGTGAATTCTTATTATTTGAAATGTTAGAATTGAATATGCATTTATTCAAATTATTATATTACTCATCTTTTGTTACCATTTCCTTAGTTGCCTTGAATTAGATAAAATGAAATGGGAAATAATTAAGCTTCATAGTTAAATCATTTAGCCATGATATTATTATTATATTAACTTCATGTTAATTTCTTGATAATAGAAAAGAGTTTATTGAATAAGCTCATTTTAGTTAAGCTTCTCCATAAGGGTTAATGTATTAATCTTGTTGGACATATCATTGAACAATGTTAGATTTTTAATTTGAGTGCATACATCTTTTTATTATGGATATCTAAGTGATTCTTTTACTCTTGTTACTTATCCCTAATTCATTTCAATATATGCTTGATCAGTGCAGAAGGATCCACCATTTTTAGCCAAAGGGTAAAACTTTATAAACCTTCCCCCGTTGGGCCCACACGACAGCCACTGAGAGAGCTGCCCTCGGCTAGCTCAGGACAGAGCAAGGCAGCAGTTGAGGGAAATAGGGGAGGGGAAAGGCGCTGGGTATGGCAGCGGCGGCGCCGGCGAAGGGCGGCCGGGGAGGCACCGACGACCGGCCAAAATGGGACCCCCAAACGTCGAGGAGGCTCCGGGATGCGGCAGCTTCAGCCGGGGTGGCGTCAAGGCGAGCAGGCAGTGGGCTTAGGTGGCCGGCGGTGAGGGAGGAAGGGGCGCCAGCGGCCGGAAGGGAGAGGGAAAAGTCAAGGGCGCGTATGAGAACAAGCGGGGCACAGAGAGCTCACCAGAGCGGCCAAGCTGGCCGGAGGGTGGCGGAGGCGAGCCGGCATCATCACGGGCGGCGGCACGGGGAAGATGACCGTGGCGGGAGTGCTCCGGGGACAGAGGATGTCGGCCAAAGGTTGGGGAGGCCTCGGGGCACTGGGAGGTGCTCTCACCGCGTGGAATCGCCCCGGGGCCGACCGAGGTGGAGGCAGCGGCAGGAATGGCATCGGCCGGCCAGAGATGGAGGAGGAGCGGGTGGGGCGTTCTCGGGCGATGGCGCTCCGATGAACGGCGAGGGGAAGTGGCTGATGCTCGGGCGCATGGCGGGACGCGATCGGCTATAAAAACTTCGCGGAGGCGCCGAGACGAGAGGCGCGCGCGACACCACCGGAAGCTCTGCTGGGCGCGAGGGAGAAGAGCAACGGGGAATAGGAGCAAGGGGGGTTCGGCCAACTCCTTAAAGGCGGGCAAAGGTGGCGAACAGCTGGGCGAATTGAAGTCGAGCGCAGGCGGATTAACGCTAGGCGGAGGTGACGCTGAGGAGTAACGCCGGGGTAGGGAGCAGCGCGCGCGGAGCTAGGCCGGCGGTAGGGTCGTGATTGCGCATACGGGGTGGGGTCGCGGCGGCTGTAGCTGGTGGGCTGGCCGAAGCAAGGGGCCGACAGCCCGGGGCGGTGGCGTTGTGAGCTGTAGGAGGAGGAAGAAGAAATGGGGAAGAAGGGAGGCGTCGGTGGCTTGGGCCAAAGGCCAGGAAAAAGGAGAGGCCGCTCGGGCTGAGAAGGGATGGGCCGGGAGAGGGAAAGGGAGAAATGGGCTGGGCCCAAAAAAATATTTGTTTAAGAATTTCTAATTTTAGATTTGTGACTAGATTTTGAATTTGAAAGCTAGATTTAGATTTTTGAATTCAACCATTTTAATTTTTGAGATCCTCGGGTTTTGGGGAAAAATAAATCTTAATTTTCCGAATTTGAAGTGTCGGATACAAAAATTGGATAGAAGGGTTTTATATTGATTTGATAATTTCTATTGTTGGCCTGGGATAACCATTTTTAAATTTTAAATTTTGAGACTAATGCTTCCAAGGGAACTTGGATTTTCTCGATTTGATTTTCAAACTTGGTTCTTGATCCCAAGATTTTGAATTTTATTAATTGGGCTCTCGGCAAGAAAATCCAATTCGAGAGATTCAAGTAACACCAAAGATTTTTGAAAAACCCAAGAAAACGATCAATAGATTTTACATTTTTCGCAATTACAGTAATTCCCTATTTGGGATGTTACAGTCGCGGAGGCTTACACTGTGCGCACGCCGGCGGAGCTAACTAGCGTTCGCACTAGGCGCGCGCGAAGGCCGGCGAAGACTTCCCACAGTCTAGGCGAAGTGGCGCGCGGGGTGCGGAGCGGGGTCCCGCACTGCGGAGTCTGCCATGCGAAGCCGGCGGTGAGGGTCGAAGTTGCTCGTGCCTGAGTGCCTGCATACATGGGTGCCTGCATACGACTTGCTAACAGTTCATGTGACGTCGCTTGCTAGCAATCCATGCATGCATGAATCGATATTTTGAGCGCATGCTTCGGCGATTAGACCTATTCAGTACCGCATCCGAACGATTCAACTAGATGCGGTCAATACTGCATCTACAAAACAAAGCGAAGTATACATACAAAGCTCATACGCCTCCACAGTCAGGATGGTTAAATTTTTGGCAAGCAAACTACTTATCTGCCGCTGATGACACTCCCAAGAATAGCTTCTAGCTCCTTAAGCGACTTTTCATCCAGTCCCCACGGACGGCGCCATCTGTTGTAGCTACAGGCTAAACAGGAATGAAGGGGACTAGTAGAAGGAGAAGAGGAGAACTAGATCTGTGGGGAGCTGGTAAGAATGAGAGGATGCCCCCCTTTGCCCCTCCTGGGGGTTTATATATATGAGTGGGGTAGAATGGGAAATCCCCATTCTACCCCTTAGCACTTACAAAGGATGAGGGTACATTGGTATATTTACACTAGTATATTCCTCTACACTATTGGGCCTATTACATGTTGGATTAGTTACACGGCCCAATCACGGGGGGTTGGGCCACCCCTACAACAGATGTTTTTGGAGTCCATTTGGATTTATTTTGATTTTATTTGTGCTTTGTTCTATTTCTCTCTCGTTAGATTACGTCTTTGAAGGAGCTGAAGAAAGATTTGAAGATCAAGAGCTATTAACTGAACAAGGCCAAGGTAGGTCATGTCCTTTGATCATGTTGAACCAATTGTTTCTCAATCTATTTATTTATTATTTTATTTCAAATTATCATGCATTGCTATTTTAGTATAAACCTTTGTATTTGGTTGTTATCATCTGTAACATCCTAAAAATTCAAGAATTCAAAATGTGGAGTTTTTAAAATTTCTCTTGCATTTTGCTAGCACACCAATTTCTTTTGAATATTTGTTTGAAATCTTTTTGAGTTTTATACCATACAAATTAATAACCAAGACTACTCCCAAATGCAAATAATAATATTGTAAATTATAAAAAGGAAAGTGTTATTACAGATCATGAAATCAAAATGCCAACACCTTGAATTCAAATTCTGGTCAATAAGATAATATCCAAACTAAAAACTTAGGTATTAAATAATGGACATTAAAAAATTTGAAATCCAATTAGAGAAGTAATGGCTAAAGGAATATTAACAACTCACATTTTAATTGGTTGGAAATTTAAACATAAATTTACGCAAGAACTGAAACTAATAATCTTGAATGTGAAATAAAAACCCAATTTCTCAGTTTATCATCCATTTTTTTTCCTATTTTCCAAAATCATGGCATGACCATTTTCTACTCTTCCCTTACCCTCTCTTCCTCTTGCGTGCGGGCCGCCCCTTTTCCTCTCGCCGATCAAGACGTCCGGCACTTCTTACGCGCGCGCTCCTCCTTCCTCTCTTTTCTCCTGCTTCTTCCTTCTTCGTGGCTGAGCTCCATCCACGTCGTCTCCCCCCTCTCTCTTCGCTCTGAGCGAATCCTGCCAAATCCCTGCCGCGCTGTCTTTCCCCAGCTCTGCACGCGCCGCTCGCCCGGTCGCGTCGCCACCGAGCCCCGTGCCGAGATTTTGCCCGGCGGTTCTTCACGCCCTCCGCCCGGTCCTCCGCGCCTTCCCGCCCCTCCGCGGCTACAAGCCTACAAGTTGCCCCCCGGGCATTCCTCCCCCTTCTGCGCAGCATCACTTCTCTTCCACTCCATCTCCCTCTTTCTTCCTCGAGAATGGCCGCCGCTGCGCCTCTATGCCATTCCCGGTCTTCCGGCATTTCCCCACCGCCCTAAGTGCGTCACGGTGTGACTTAGCTTCCCGTACACCTCTCCCACAGCGTAATCGGACCCCGGTGCACCGGAGAGCGCGCTCTGCCCGTTTTCCTCACCGCCGGCCGAAGCCGCCTTCCCCGACGCCGCTGCTCCCTCGAGGCATCCCCGGTCGATTCCGTGCCCTTGGAGTATCCCAACAACGTCCCGAACCCCCGCCAACCTCCGGTCGGGCCTCCCCTCGCCGGAGCTCCTCTCTCTACGGTGGCCTCCCCGCGCCGCAACAGGGTCTCCACCGCCGGCCTACTTCACGCTTGCTCCGGCTCGGCTAGTCGCTCGGTGAGCATCCCTACACCCTTTAGGTACTCATGCGCACCCCTATTTCCCATCCCTTTCGATTCGGCCACCGCCGCCATTAATGGCCCCTCACCGTCCGCTCTTCACCACCGCAAGCCAGCCACCAAACCTCCTGGCCGGAGCCGCCACCCCAGTGGCATTCCCCGCCTCGAGGAGGTTCCATTTTAGAGTTCACCGCCGCCTCCCCGGCCGCTCCTCGCCGGCGACGCCGCCGCCTACCTCACACGGCTCCCTCCCCTGTTCCGGCTGCCTGCCTTTTCCGTTGGCCTGACCAGCCGCTCGGTTCTTGAAGTTTTATATCCTCAGTTCACCGAGAGCCCAGATGGTTAGCCGAGTGAATGCATTAGCCCTCTCTGCTGGTGTTGAGTTCGAACCCAACAGCCGCACGATGTTGCCCCATTTTTTTTATTATTTTCAGTTTTTGTAATGCAATCCAATTAAGAAAAACTAGGCAAAATATTTAGAAGAAATGCAAAATTTAATTAGTAGGAATTATAGGAAAATTTGGGGAATAATTTAGAGCATGCAGTAAATTTAATTAAGATGTAAAATAAGGTTACCTAACATTGAAATATCTGATTATTTACTATATGAACAACTAATATGGTTTAAATACTAAAATGAGGTCCAATCACCAAATAAAGGCATTAATAAAATGTGGTTTAGTGTATAGTCCAAAGCTAATAAAAATTTTAATTAAAATACATCCATAGAGGGTACAAAATTTATTAGGACACATGTGAGTGTAACACATGTCTAATCATGGATTAGTTATTATCATGTATATGTGATTAGTATGCCTTTAGCATTTATTTTAAATCTAATCCTAAATTTAAGGAAAGGCTTAGGAGAATCAGGGATGACTGTGGAAGCTAATAAAATCCAAATAAGGCTTTAGAGAGTTTATGTATGATTTAAACTTGGATTAGTTGTCATGATGAATAGTGGGTGTGACTCTAATATTTACATTGTAAATCTAATTATTTATTAAGGCATTAATGAGGAGAAATGGCTTTGGATAAATGTGTATGCTTAATAAAGATGGCCCTTAATTAACATATAAGCATATATACCCAATAATTATCATGCCACCATTAAACAAACTTCAGAGACATATCTTAATATATTAGCCCTAGATCATTAAGATTCGAAATAATATCATAGATATATACATACTCTAAAGTGAACATGTTACTATTAACACGAGTAATTAGGGTCACATAAAATGATATATACCCAGCTTTGCTCAGCTAGCTAAGTTTAAACTAAGAATTAGAAATAAAGCTAAGCCTAGTAGAAGATAGAGTATAAGTAAGATAATAATGTGCCAATAATCAAAATCTTAACTTTATGGTTATCGAGCATGGTTAAATATAGCAAGACTAGACCCGAACCAATGGATTTTAATTATGCCTAGTAATAACTGAGGATACATAAAATGTTGAGCTATAAAATGCTATAAAACCGGACTCTAATATTTGTTTGGTAAACTAAAAATTATATACATCTCTATGTATAACATAGGCCCTAAAGATTAATGCTTGACAAAAACAAAGCTCAGCTAAAAACTTGCACACCGAATCATAGGTCTAACCTAGCTCATGGAACTTCCTTAATAAAGATAAAAATAATAACAAGAAGTTATTAGATAAAATAGAGTAAACCATAGTATTCAGTGGCCGGCTCAACCTAGTCCTCCCTAAATCTAAAGCAAGATAATCTCATTAATATTTCTGTGTCATAAACCCTCCTTCATTGAATGTCCTGCTACCAATCATCGCTAGTTCGGCTTCGATAATACCCCGCGTCCAATTAACCTCGTCTCCAATCACCTATTTAATCATAATAAAATTAATCAAGTTTAATTGGGTTTATTTGGATTTATTTGGATCTCTTGAGTTATTTGTTTTTATTTGGATTCAGTCGCTTATCGCATAGTTAGAAACTGGAGTCCCGAAGAATCAATGGATCAAGCGAGATCAAGATCAAGGTGGAGATAAAGACCAGAAGCTCAAGACCGTCATATGAGAAAGCTTTTGAGTGAGCTCACGACCACGGTGAACCGCGCCAGGCGAGTCAATACTTTGATCATGTTGGACCTACATTTTCTGCAAATTACTTTGTTTTAAATTATCAAATTGCATGCTGTTATTTTATATGCAAATACATGTTTAATTTAATATTCTAGTTATGTGCCCATTGTTTACCTTGAATAATATTACCCCTCCTTTGGAATATTTGAATGTGTGAACCTTGTAGCCCTAGCAAAAATATAATAGTAACATTTCAAAAATAAGTCCCTAATGATATGCTATGCTTAGTATTGCATAGATACTTATGGGGCGCTGAAATGCCCCAAACATCATTGTCGTTTTAATCATGAGAAGTTAGTTTGGGCAGTCATGGTGGAAATGACTGGTATATTTGGTTATGAATATTTTATGCTCCCCAAAAATCCCAAGTTGCTTAAATATCTGAGCGGATTGGTTCGAGGGTGTATATGTGTGGTGCAGTGGAAGCACAAAGTGGGTTAGTGGTAGACCGCCCAGATACCAATAAGGACTGAATCTTGTCATGACCTCCTGTGTAAAACAGTACAACCACAAGTCTGTAAAATACAACTTGGCTAAGTAAATCTATCGAAATCCCCGGACTCATCTCACTGGTAGGGGATTGATGGGGCTACGCTATGGCGAGGGGGCATGAAGGGACACCAGTGGGGGTGAAGTTTCCCAGTTGTCCTACGTTGCGGGAAGTAGAAGCCCGAGCTGCGTTAGTGGCTGTGGGAAACATCCTGCGCATAGATGGGACCCACCGCGAGTGGGAGAAGCCCATAAAGTGAGATGATAAAAGGGACTAGATATTTTGAAAAGTCACTGTGAGGGTCTACTCAACCACATGTCTATGGAATCATGTGGGGCAACGAGTTGATCATCTCTTGTGGTGAAAGTGTACAAACTCTGCAGAGTCAAAACTATTCGAATAGCCGTGCCCACGGTCAAGGGCGGACATGGGAACTTAACCAGATATAGTTCTATTTCAAAAACTTTGTGGGTGGAAATGGGAAAGTGGAAGGGCAGTGGAAAGCCCTGATTTGAATTGTCCTGGGTGTCGTCCCAGTGGTAAGTTAAGCGGCTATAACGCTGAAAGGTGCTATATGGTGCAGATGCCATGTAACGGTGGATGGACTCTGGATCGCTATTATTATTGCATATTCTTGAACATTATGCTTTTGTTCAAAACTGCTAGGTCTCAGGAAATTTCTATGTATTATATTTTTAAATAATGGTAACATTTCTCACAAATAAAATGTCAGGAAGAATAAATAGAGTCGTAAGAAAGGAAGATGGCTGTTTATGGCAATCACATAAAGAAGTTGGTGGATTCATGATTGATCATAGGAGGGTTAATGATAGTGTGGAGTCTAGGAGAAATAAATGGGTGGAGCCAAATGGATTTATAGACTAGATAGATGAATTATATGATTTTTGGAGTATTAGGAAATGCGAAGGTAATGGTTGGATTACAACACTGATATTTGATATAAATTCTTGGGAGATGTTGACAATATTGGGATTAATAGGATTTGAACAATTTCTAGATGGATGAATTGATCTAGGAAATTTGGAGGTATGAAAATAACTATAGGAGATTAAACTCGATCAATGATATTCTTGGTGGATATATATATTAGTGAATCATAGATCTGATCAATGATATTCTTGGTGGATATATATATATTAGTGAATCATAGATCTGATCAATGATATTCTCGGTGGATATTTAATAGAGAATCCTAGATCTGAGCAATGATACTCCTGGTGGATGTATACTAGCGATTCGTAGATTTGATTAATGTATGTGGTGGAGGTACAATAGTGAAATAGTTAGAGATGGATAATGGATAATAAGGTTGATAATTGGAAGAGCAAATTATGGTTGTGAATAAATAACCAACAGGATTGGATTGTTAGGGATTAGAATACAAACGATATTGGTGGATTAATTAAGTGATATTAGATAAAGGATGACACTACATGTTTAGAGTTGTAGACAGCAAACCATATAGAGATTGTATAATCAGTGGATTAATGAAATGATGTCGCTCACTGTTCCGAGGGGTCGATAGAAATCAATATAGAAAAAAAGAGATAGTGGATTAGTTAAATGATGATACTCGTTGTTTGGAGTCTTAGACAGCAGTCAATAATTAAAGTGTATTTTAGTGGATTAAGTCAATTATGGCAATTGATGTGTGGAGTTTAGGTAGCAACAATAATACTAAAATTAAATCATGATAATGCTACCAAAAGCGATTTTTGGCAAATAAAATAACCCGAGCCTCTCCTTTGTTCAGCCATGCATGCTATTTATTTGCATTCTGTGTATTGGCTCGCGGAGCACGGGGTTGGAGTGCTCACACTCGCTTTTGCGACAAAATTCAGAATCGGGAATCAAATCACCGCGCCTCAGCAACAAGATTGGACAAGCTGGCAGAGAAGATGAAGATGTCAAGGGCTAGGTCGCGAACCTCCAGTTGGCTGCCTGTGGGCATGTCCTGAAGGTCCCACCTGTGTGCTTCGTTCTTCCGCTGCTGCAATTTAATGATTTCGGCCTCATCAGCCCATGAGCAAGTTTACTATTATATTTACGCTTCCGCATGATATGTATTTTGATGTCCATAACTGTAACTATGTGCACTATCTACTGATCCACAAGACCACGATCATCAATGCAGCGATCCAAGGCCTTCGCATGGGGCCACTGGATAAGTACAACGCACGCAAGCCGATAAAGACGGTCACCAGGCTCTTCAACAAAATGGAGGAGTATGCGAGCACAGAAGAAGACGCGCAACGGTGCAAAGCCGACACTTCGAACACCAAGCAGGCGCCGGGCTCCCCAAAGGACACCTCCAAGCGCAAGCAGGACTCACCAAAAGACAACTCCAATCGCAAATAATGCAAATCCCAGAAGGCCAGGTATGTCTTCGACATCGAAGGTGGCTCCAACGATAGTGCCCCCGTTGGGCGGGGATGGGGTCACAAAGTTCGCGGGCGCGGGCGAGGCCAAGGCCGGGAAGATGGAACGCGTGGCGAGGGGGAGTGCCAACAACACGGGCTCTGGTGCGAGGTGCATGGCCACGGCGACCATCTCACTCGGACATGCCCCACAATAGCGACACTTCGCCAGAGCGTCGCTAGGGATAGGGCCTTAGAAGTGGGGGCCCCAGCGGTAGCTCATGTGCAGCAGCCCCAGGAGAGCATTCTACGGATATAGGCCCCTGAAGAGAGCTAGCGCCGAGTCATAAATGTCATATCCGGAGGCTTTTCGCTCGAATTTTCAACTGCACGACAACAAAAGGCTTACACTCGTTGACTGCATCATGTAGTGCCGTACCTTGCCCAGGTGCCGCCGACCTATGCACAAAATGATATCATCGCTATCTGACCGCCGATGCGACAGGTGGATTTCCCCACGGGACCCCGTGATCCAGCCGCATCGCAGGTGTGACATCAGCGGTCTGGTCGACGGAGGCAGCTCCACAGACATTCTATTTGTTGGAGCCTTCGACCAAATGGAGATTCTCCAAAACAACTGGGCCCCCGGGAATCCCACTCCAGGGCTTCGGGGGTCAACCGCTGAAAGCCCTGGGTCAAATATGACTGCAGGTGTCCTTTGGGCGGGGCGACAACATGAGAAGCGAAGATGTCACCTTCGACGTCGTCGACCTTTCTACCCATACAACTCCATCCAAGGGTGCCCAACCCTAAATTCCTTCGAGGAGATCTTGCACCACAACTTCCTCTGCACGAAGCTTTTGGGTCTGCACGGCATCGTCATCGTGTTCGGAGATCAATACCTTGTGCGCTGGATAGAGCTCAGCACGCAAAGCCCCCATCAGAAAGCACATGCGGTCACCAATACCCTCGATGCAGGCACGCCCTCCACCCCGAGGTGGACGCCTAAGCCCAAGCTAGACGGCGGAAGCAAGAAAGTCCTCCTGCATACCACCGACCAGCAAGTCTCCATCAGCGAGGGCCTTTCGCTAAAGGTCGAGTAGGGCCCACTCCGAGTTCTTCGCGACAATGTGGATGTCTTCGTGTGGTCACCAGCCGACATAAAGGGGGTGGACCACGCCATCATCGAGCACACCCTCGCGGCCTGCCCTGATGCTAAGCCAGTCAAACAGCGGCTCCGACGCATGTCCCTCGAGAGCCAACAGGCGACCAAGGTGGAGGTTGCGAAGCTACTCTAATCCGGAGTGATCCGTGTGGTGCAGCACCCGGAATGGCTCGCGAACCCGGTCCTGGTCAAAAAGGCCAGCTGCGCATGGCGCATGTGTGTCAATTTCACGCGCTCAATAAGGTATGTCCAAAGGACAACTACCCACTTCCCCTCATAGACCAACTGGTGGATGCCACGGTGGGGTGCGAGCTCATGAACTTCTTGGACACATACTCCGGCTACCACCAGATCCATATGGCCAGGGACGACGAGAGCAAGACAAGCTTCATAACGCCGGTAGGGACATACTGCTTTGTCAAAATGCCCTTCGGCCTCAAGAACGTGAGAGCCACGTTTACACGCCTCGTCGCTCTCGCCCTCGCCTCCCAGCTTGGCAGGAACATCGAAGCCTATGTCGATGACATTGTTGTCAAGACAAAGGAACTTGCCTCCCATGGTCAAGACCTCCAGGAAATCTTCAACAACCTCTGACGGGCGGGCATCAAGCTGAATCTAGACAACTGTGTCTTCAACGTACAAGCTAGAAAGTTGCTAGGCTTCCTGGTGTCAGGGTGAGGGATACAGGTGAACCCCCGATAAGTTTGATGCAATCCTTTCCATGGAGCCACCCAAGACGACAAGAGAGGTCCAGAGGCTCACCAGTCGCATGGCCATGTTGAGCCATTTCCTATCCAGGGCGGCTGAGAGAGGCCTCCCGTTCTTTAGAACCCTCTGTGGATGCGATGGATTTCATTGGGACGATGGTTGTGCGAAGGCCTTCGATGAACTCAAGGAGCATCTTGCAAGCCTTCCCACGCTAGTTGCCCTAACACCAGAGGCTCCGCTGCTACTGTACCTCATAGCTACGGCAACAACAATTAGCGTAGTCCTCGTCCTTGAGGAGGGTTCCTTTTATCAACCCATGTACTTCGTCTCTAAAGCCTTTCAAGGTGCGAAGACACGGTACACCGAGCTGGAAAAATTGGCCTGCGCCCTCGTCATGGCCTCAAGGAATCTCCGCCACTATTTCCTCACCCATTACATCACCGTGCCTTTGTCATTTCTCTTGGCGAAGATGATGCATAACAAGGAGTCCATGAGACGTATCGGCAAATGGGCAACCAAGCTCGCACCATTCTCTTTGACGTATGCTTCGTGCACGGCCATAAAGTCTCAATTTCTCGCGGACTTCCTCGCCGAGTGGACCCCACCAGCTCAGCCGTAGGCATAGCCTCCAATAGGCCCAGTGTGGAGCCTCCATACTGATGGAGCCTATAGCGCCCCTGGCGCCGGGGTAGGCGCAGTCATCACAACGCTGAAAGGTCATCGCCTGTCATACTCAGCACGCCTCGGGTTCCCGGTGATGAACAACACTACTAAATATGAAGCGCTACTCTTTGGCCTTGCCATGCTAAATGCCCTTGGTGCGCAGAGGGTGATCATCCACACCAACTTGCATTTGATCGCAGGGCACGTCGATAAGTCATACCAGGCCAAGGACCCCGACCTCACCAAGTACCTAGCCGCAGTGAGGGTGAAGGAGCACCATTTCTTGGGCGTTACCGTGAAAGCCATTCCGCAAGTAGATAATGAGCAGGCTGATGCACTGGCTAAGGCCGCCAGTCAGCAGATTCCCCCTCCCGCGGGGGTGTTCACCGAAGTCCTAGCCTCCGCAGCCATCGAGCATGACAAGCACGACAGAGCCCTCGTCCACCAAATCGTCCAGCAAGGCGATTAGCGGGAGCCCATCCATGGCTTTTTGCAGGGTGTAGCCGAGCTGGACAATCTTCTTGAGTTGCGACGCTTGCAGCAACACGCTAGGTCCTTTGAGGTCCTAGACGACATCCTCTACAAGCGGGGAGTTTGCGCCCTGCTATTGCGATTTCTTTCACACAGTGAGGAACAATAGCTCCTTACTGAAATTCATATAGGGCTTTGTGGCTGGTACATCGCACCAAGATCCCATGTCTGCAAGGTGTTCAAGCTGGGCTTCTATTGGCCAACCGCCATTGCGGACGCGCAAGACCTCGTGAGCCACTGCCAGGGATGCCATTGGATGGGAAGGGTCATTCACAGACCTCCCAACAATCTGCAATCCATCCCACCGATATGGCCGTTGGCACGGTGGGGCATCGACGTCATCGAACCACTCCCTGGCGCCCAGGGGATTTACGATACGTCGTAGTTGCACTTGAGTATTTCTCTAGATGGCCCAAGGCAGTGGTGCTCTCCAAGGTAACCTCTGTAGCCGTGTAGTGGTTTCTCTGGTAGAACATCATCTGCCACTTTGGAGTGCTCAGGGAGATCACTATCGACAACGGCCTGTAGTTCGAGTCCACTCCCTTCAAGGCGTTCTGCGACCGCATGGGCATCACACTTCGATACGCCTTGGTCGGACACCCATAGTCCAACGGAGCAGTCGAGCGGGCAAACAGCACCATCTCCGCCAGAGTTAAGAAATGCCTTGTAGGTCTCCCAAAGGGAAAATGGCCAGAGGAGCGTCCCAGCGTGCTTTGGTCCCTTTGCACCATGGTCATGCGCTTGACAAGATTTACGCCGTTCAAACTCCTTTTCGGCGATGAGGCGGTCACGCCAGAAGAAATCAGGGCCGTTTCGAGGAGAGTCCATGCTCAGGCTCTGACGGAAGAGCGCGCGCTGTCTCTGGATCTTCTCGACGGTGACCAAGTCAATGCCACTGAACACGTTATGAAGTATGTGTGCCAAGCAGCGCGCATGTTCAATCGCACCATGTACTCGTGAGAACTCCAGCCAGGAGACCTCGTCCTCAAAATGGCGCTGCACACGGTGACGGTGGGCAAGCTAGAATCCAAGTGGGAAGGCCCATACATCGTCACAGCAGCTCTGCATCATGGGGCGTATCGTCTCATGACTCTAGAGGGACGGGCTCTCTGTCACACGTGGAATGCGGATTGGTTGCGACGGTATTATGCATGACGGCGAAAGTGAAGCTCAGCATGCTGCAGGCATTGTACCATCTATAATGGTTCACCCACACAAACGAGACATTAATAAAGTGCACCATTCATGAAGACATTATCCCACTCCAAATAAGACACGTGGAGGCAAGCCTCCGCGTGCACTCTTTGGAGTATAAATAAGACACGCGGAGGCAAGCCTCCACGTGCACTCTTCGGAGTATAAATAAGACATGTGGAGATGAGCCACCGCGTGCACTCTTCGGAGTATAAAAAAGATACACCGAGGTGAGCCTCCATGTGTACTCTTTGGAGTAAATAAGACATGCCGAGGCGAGCCTCCGCGTGCACTCTTCGGAGTATAAATAAGACATGCCGAGGCGAGCCTCCGTGCGCACTCTTCGGAGTATAAATAAGACAAGCAGAGGCGAGCCTCTGCGCGCACTCTTCAGAGTATAAATAAGACACGCCAAGGAGAGCCTCCGCGCGCACTCTTCGAAGTATAAATAAGACACACGGAGGTGAGCCTCCGCGTGCACTCTTCAGAGTATAAATAAGACACACCGAATGGTAAAAGTCTCGCGAAGTTGTGAGAGGAGAAGGAGGTGTTTATACCTACATCGCGAATGGGTGAAGATCGTCGAGAAGCAGTCGCACCTATGTCCGTGGGAGGGACAACTGCGGGGTCATCACCAGCACCCTGCATGACATACTCCACTTCGGGCCTCGTGGCTTCCACCTCGGAGTCAGAATCCTCCAAGAGCGCCACCACCACCACTTGGAAGCGGTCGCTCGCCCCTACAAGTGATGCTACATGAGCGCGCATCGCACACGGCACTTCCGGAAGTAGGCGATAGGCTAGGTCCACTTGGAAGCACAGCCGGCATAGGCGATGAAGCTTTGCATTCTCCTACGTCCACGTTGGGTCCATCGCGGCTATCGCCTCTGTTGCCCGCATGCTTGTGGATCCCTTGTCACCGGTCACGCCGCGGTATGCCTTCGCCTCCATGTCCGAGTTGGCGTATTCCGCCAGGTCAGAGCTAATAACCGCAGGGGTCTCAGCCTCGGCAGGTCCTTTGGGGAGAACGGCCATCGAGCTTGGTGGTCGGGCGATAAGAGACCAGGCCCTTTAGTGAGGAGGAGAGGCCTCCCCCTTGTCGTCACCATCCCGGGTGCAAGCCCGGCCAATGGTTGGCACGGCACGCTCTGGCACAGGGATGCCGAGTGCTTTGCACACACGGTTTATCCACCCAACGTTCGCCATCACCGCCTCTCGGAGACTGTGTTCCTCGGCCACACACGGCCCAAGGAACACCGTAGCGGCATGCTCGGCGTCCTCGAGGAGGAGCTCTGCCAATAAAAGGAGTTCAAACTATGACCTACAGAATACCTACTTCATGGGCAACGGGTGCGGTCGAACACTTACTTAGCTCAGTGGGCCTCAGTAAAGATGTGACTGTAGACTGAATTTTGTCATCGCGGGCAGGGCCGGGTTGGATGTGACACGGGTGGGCCAGCAGAGCAACGCCAAACGTGAGGTACTCCTCCGCGAGGTCCCTCATGTTGAACCGGAGGGCAATCCCCACCAGCCTCTGTGCCCAGTGTTCGTCGTCGTGGTCGAGGGCCACCGAAGGGGAAGTGTTGAAGTCCATTAGACGACCCGTCCACTTCAAGCTACTACCGCCATCCACACGGTGGTAGAACCACCACCTCATCCAGTTCGACTTTCACTTGGCCTGGGTTGCATTCGCTGGGAACAGCTTCATGCATGCCGAACGCAGCATGAAGCTAATGCTCCCGAAGTTGGAATACTCCCCTCTATCCAGCTTCTTCAGCTAGCAGCGTGCGTCGTGAAGAAACACAAACAGAGGGGCACTAGGCCACACCGTCTCCGTTCGCGAAACCCAGCAATACACAGCCAGGCGAACCAGCGTGTTTGTTGGATCGCAATCGGCGACAGGGGGGTGAATGTCGACTTTTAAAAACAACCCCGAATGAATCTCCTTTCCAATAGATATGAAAGCTATGAAACGGAGCTCAAGGATCACTGCAACCTTAAGCTATCTGAGAGAGGAGCAAGACAACAAACATTAAATCAAGCCATACAGCAGAGACCAAAAGCCAAAATAAATCAGCCGCAAAAGAACCCCTGGCCGGTCTGACCGCAATGGTTTGGGCGGTCAGACCGCCTACCAACCGTCGGTCAGACCGGTTATACAAGGCCGGTCAAACCGCCTTGTTCCACCCGGTCAGACCGCCCTCTGGTAACCGGTCTAACCGGTTACCCTGAATTTACAGGCAATCCCCAACCGAAAAGACCTAGAAGAACTGAAACTTGCAGATCTCAATGGGTTTTGAAAAATAAAATGATCTCCCCAAACTACAACCACCAGACTAAGATCTAAGTAGCCCTGGGACCTTAGGACTCCAAAAGATTCCACCAGAAAAGATATAAATCAAGATTTTGACAAAATCTGGAGCTCTTACAGGAAATTTGATGATTTCCAAAATATTATACAACTTCAAGTCTTTTGGTCATGAGATTTAGCATTCACCTTAGCAATGATCTCAGGGCTAGACAAAAAAAATCTCAAGTCATTTTCTGAAGGGAAACAAGAGATTCCAATATGCCCTAACTAGAAACTCTAGGAATGCTTGAACAAAGCAATTTGGAAGAAAAGAAATCTTTGGATTTTCAGCTGTGCTCTTGGGAGTTTGATTGATCAAATGATCTTGAGGCATCATCCCAGGATGGAGCAATCCATTTTACACCTTCTGGGCAAGAACAAACTTCAAATCACAAAAGCAAGGAAATCAACAGAGAGAGAACAAAAGCATCGAAGGAAACTGAAATCCATCACAATAAGGCACAAACTCAAACCATTTCCATATATGATTGCAAGAGATACAAAGAGCTACGTCCCCATATGCGATTGATACAAGGAATTACTTCCTCTTCACTACATGCTTGAGAGAAGAGGAGCACTACATCAAGAACTCACGCAGGGAGACATGCACAACAGCAAAAATCCACTCTCCTGCTCTCACCTACTCCTCACCAACTAAAGACAAAAGCAAAAACAGCCCCCAAAAATATCAACTCCTTTCTAAAGTCTTGACCACATGCAGGAGACACCCCTCCTTTATATAGCCATCCTCTAATGGATTTGAATTTGCTTTATCCATTAAGCCTCAACCTTTACCCACTAATGCTAACCAAATCCGCTTCCTTATGCAGCTTTACGCTTTTACCGAAACGCCCCTCCTGCAGCTTCCGGGAAGCTTCCGCATTCCTTGTGGTCCAAGCCTCGCAACTACCTCGAGTCATCGCCGTCTTCGGCACACCTCGACCGTTCTGACCTCGGCACCGCCTGCGCCTAGTCCGGTCATCCCGTGCCTCGCCATGACTCTACCTCGACGTCCTGCAGCCATCACAGACAAGAAATACATCAAATAGCACCGCTCGACACATGTAAGCATACAAAGCATCAATGAACCTGTAACAGCCCAGCTGTTTATTTTAAAAATTTCAGAAAAGAAAAAACAATTAATTTAATTTAAAATAAAATAAAGTGTTCTTTGGTTGCATAAATTTTGAAGATTTTATTTGCATTTTCTGTGTTTTTCTGGAGTTTACTTGGATTTATCTGGAGTTTATTTCAAAGTCTAAAGCAAGAAAATGAATTTAAAATATTTTATTAAAGCCAAAAAGAGTTTATTTTATTTTTCTAGCCTTCCCAAAAATTTTAAAATAAATTTTGAGAATTTTCTGGATTTAAAAATCAATTTTAAAGGTTAAAAAGTATTTTATAAAATATTAAATGCAAATCTAAAATTAAAAATATTTTTCCTAAGTCTAAAAGAGCTCCAGGAATATTCTATAATTTTTCTGGAATTTTTAGACATTAAATATTATTTTTCTAAGTATTTACAAAGCTTCTAGTATTTTCTGAAAATTTATTCCGAAAGTAAAAATCAAATTATTCCAAGCCCGCCACGTGTCGCTCTCAGATTGAATCACTCTCTCTCCACGATTTAATCCTAGCCACACATGATCACTTACCCCTTCATAAAATCCAAGAGCCATGAAACACTCACTTGCCACGTGTCGCAAATCCGACGGCCCGTACCCCTTCACTTACTCCCTCTCTCTATGACACATGGGACCCATATGTCATATCCTTCTTCAACCTCACCTTCTTCCTCCTCCCACCTTCTCTCTCTTCCTCCATGGATGACAAATGAAAGCTTTAATTCCCGGCCGTTTCCTCCTCTTAACTCCCGATTAGCGCATGGAAATGAATGCCCAAATCACCCCCATTAATCTACCGGCCGTTTCTTCCAATTAAATCCCCTCTAAAGCCGCGGCCGTTTCTTCTCTCTCCACCTATAAAAACCTCTCCCCATACCCGGTTCCTTCACCATTTCGGCCCCCCCTCTCACCGCCGCCCTTACCTCCCTTCGGCCGCTCTCCCGCCGCCGCGCGCTGCCCCGGCCACCTCCCGCCGCGCCGTGCTTCACCACCGCCGCCTCCTTGCGCCACCGCCGCCGCCGGTCTCCCGCGCCGCGGTGAGTGCGCCGCCGCCCTCCTCATCCGCGCCGCTGCTCGCCCCGCCTCGGCCGCCGTCGCGCCCCATGCCGCCTGTCGCGCGTCCGCGTGGTCGCCCGCGTGGCCTCCACGTCACGCCCGCATGCCGCCATGTGGCCGGTGTGCCACGTCAGCGAACCCCGTGGTCCGCGGACTTGGTCCACGGTAGACCGGGCCCACCGGTCATTCAAATCATTTTCCCGCTTTGAAAATTCAAAATTGGCTGACGTCATAAATAGCATTTTTCAGTATAAAAATAATTCCCGAAACCAGCCTTTTTCCTTTTTCCCTCCTATTAATCTTCCGAAAGCCATAACTTCTTCATTTTAACTCCGATTTAACCCGTTCAAATTTCTAAATTCTTCTAGAATCATAAACTACCCAAATCTAGGCTCTTTTTTGAATTTTTGGAGTTTATTTCAATTCTGTTTGAATTTATTTGTTTGGTTCTTCGCGCGTAGATTTTGTCGAATTCAGAGAGAACGACGCCGACGATTCGCACCAGGTCTTCAAGCAAGGCAAGTTACACCTTTGATCATGTTGAACCTAATATTTTAAATTAATTATGTTGTTTTTAAATTATTATTGCATGCGTAATTTTATCCAAGTTAGTTTAAATTCAGTTTTGAACTCTAGTTACAGCCAAATTTGATATTGCTTACCAATATACCTTGTCAACCCTAGATAAAACCTAGTTAGTACAATAGCACTGACTAGAAATTTTGTAGAAATGCTTAGCCATGCTTATAATACTTATGGTTTGGGATGATGTTTCACATAAAATGATAAGCTTTTGAAATGTATTCATGACTTTGGTGAGTCAGGGAGTGTTATGAAATATTTTGGAAACAAAATATAAAACTGGTTTAGACTTAGGCAATTGGTCAGAGTGGTGGGTGCAGGCATGCCCTGTTGGTTGGAGCCGCAGTGGTTGATTGTTGTGCACAAGGGGTTAGCGGTTAGGCCTAAGTCAAGTTAAGGACCGGTCTGTGAGCTACTATTGCAAAGCCCTATCGTACTATCACAAGTCTGGTATGGGACAGACCTGGCCAAATAATTTGTGAAGTTCCAACATGATCTCGCTATAGGCTGAATGTGAGCGCGGCGTAGGCCGTGAGAAGTCTCACATGGCACAAGAGGGGGCTCCAACATGTGGATTCATGTTGTGGTGAAACCTTAGTGGCGGCGTGATTATGTTGACAATGGATCATTGTAAAGGCCTTGTCATGATCTCCTCGACGCACACCTAAGGAAGTGTGTAACTCGCGTGGCAAACCGGGATAATCATGTCTTGTGGGTAAAGCTGTACAACCTCTGCAGAGTGTATAACCTATCCTGGATAGCCGTGCCCATGGTCATGGGCAAGCTGAGTGAAGTTTTTCATGGATTAGACTTTGGTTTTCAAAATGGTTTGCGAAAACCTTGTGGATGGATGGAATCCACGAGAGATGAAAACCTTGCGGATGGATGGAATCCGTGAGAGATTGAAATCTGGTGAATGGATGGAATTCATCAGAGTTGCGCAGTGAAAGCGTGTGGATGGATGGAATCCATACGTGAGCTTTTGGAAAAGATGGTCTGGGTGGGATACCCGTGGATAGGTTAGTGTTTGGTTGGAGCCTGCACTAACGATATTATTTTGTTAAAATCTTGTTTCTATTTATCGTATCAAATTCAGCTTTTGCACTTACTTATGATATTTACTCCAATGTCGCCTTTTATGCAAATAAACCATATTATGCCTTCCTTTGATATTCCATATGCATGCATCTATTCAGTTAAACCTCCGGTGTAACTTGTGGAGTACTTTTGTACTCATGTTGCTATATCTAACTCTTTCCAGAGGAAGCTTTCGACGACTTCGGTGAGGATTGCGACTAGGCCACGTCTTACAGTCATTCGCCTTGTGGGAAGGCTGGATGGGCTGCTACATTGTTTATCTTCCGCTGTCTTCTTTTGCTATTATTGTAAAACTTTGGCCATCAGGCTCATATTAGCTAAATAAAGTTTGTCATTACGCATGATAATTGTCTTTGTGTTACTGTGTGCACTAGCTTTTCCTGGGATAGTGCGATTAACACAGAGGGTTCTGGAGTTGTTGCTCCGGGTCCCGACAGAACCAAACTTAGGCATGAATTTGCCCAAACGACCAATCGGGAAGAATAATATGCAATAAGTCCGTCTAACCAAACCCGACTGAGTCAAATGCCAACTTGGCACGAAACGATCAAACCAAACTCAAACTTTCCAAAATACTCGTCAATTACTCATCACAAACATGGGGTCATAACTACATGGTCTCTCAATCTCCCCCTTGATGAGTATATTGACAAACCCAGAAAAAGCGCAAAGTTGAGTTTGAAAAGAAAGTCAAACATGGTCTAGAGAAGATCAAGAAAGCTTAAGACCATATCGACAAAAGGAAAACTAGAGCAACAACAGAATGAGCAAATTGTATTCCAAAGCTCTAGAAAGTTCCCAAATGGCTTTTTCTCTGCTATTCTCCCCCTTTTGGCAATAAACACATCAAGATGCAAAAGAGAGAATAATTCATGATGTTAGATGAAATGGCCGAAGTTTGTATATTTTAAGCATTTAGGGCCATGAAGATTATCCAAAATGACCATATGAGAATTACATCAAGCCGTAACACATAAGTATACTATCAAGATCATGACAAGACATGTATAATCAAGCTAAGCCAAATAAGTCACAATCTGAAAATTAGGCGAATTTCGTAACATGTCAAGTCAACCATGATTATAGTCTAGCTAAAGGTATCCAAAGATGATGCAGGCCATGTCAATAGTCTAAGTGGAACCAAGAAGGTAGTATTGAGTCAATTTAGAGTGCTACAAGTTCAAGAATGAGGCATTTGTTCATGTACTTGTAAGTCTTGTAATTTTAGCAAATTGAGCACAATTGACATGTTTTTCTTTAGAAATCTCATGATTGTTGCCAACCAGATTTGTGTTTTAGTCATATGCTAGATCTCAAGCCTTATGTGACCACTCCAAACAAGAAGCTTAAGAAGATGATCTGGGTCAACCAAAACTCCCCTGAGTTCATACCTAGTGCAATGGCAAGCAGTCTCATGAGAAAGAATTGGTGAGATCAGTTTTTTTCGCACAAAAGAGATCTTTTTACATTTTCATGAACATAAGACTTGTACTAACTCATGCTTCATCAAGAAACTAGCATAGCTCAATCTAAAGCTCAACAAAGATTCAAGACTCAACTTAGTCTATTTGACATGGCATGAATCATAAAAGGATAACTAAAAACAGACTAGACTCAAGAGCTAACATGACATGAATTGATTCAAGTTGAGCATTTTGATTAACCTATCGTGGTAAAGACTCGACTACACATATAAAGTCATGATCAATCTAGTAATGAAGCACAAATAATGGCAAGATGTAAAGCATTGTAAACATGTCATAAATGGATAATAATCAAGGCTCCATGTAGTTATATTACAATGCAGAATGACATGCAAGGAAATCCAGCTCCCCCTCAACATGTGATGCAACTTTTAGTTCAAGTTGAGTTATGTCAACATTATGATCTAGAAGCTCCCAAATGAACTCGGCCTGAACCAAAGCAATAAAATCGAGAAGCTGGCAATAAAAACAGAAAAGGCAGTCCTTAAAGCATAGACAAGATATAGAGGATATTATGGCTCAGACTGACTCTCATCTACTCCATATGACTCTAGCACTATCAGTTGGTCAACTAACACACTAAGGAGCAAACACGTACCCTGTCTACCCGAGGGTGGCCCGACCCTTGCTAGAACCTATAAGAAGTGAGTGAGCTCAACCAAGTGAGAATAGAAACAGCTAATAAGCAGCATCCTAGAATCACAAGATGAGAGAAAGAAGTCTAAACAACTAGACGTGAGAAACACTCTAATCTATGCTAGAAGGACTAAACCCAATGCACCCGTATGCAATGCAACAGAAAGGAGTAAGAGCATAATAAACATGATAAAGCATAAAGCACAAAACTCCCCCTCATAACAGTCCATACGGACAAACCACCCCAAGCACTCCCCGCAAGGCTGAAAACCTAGAGCTATCCAAAGGCTTGGTAAAGATATCAGCCAACTGGTGGTCACTCTCTACAAACTGGAGTACTATGTCACCCTCCTCCACATGGTCTCAAAGGAAGTGATATCTGATATCAATTTGCTTGGTCCGAGAATGTTGCACTGTGTTCTTAGCAATGTTAATCGTAGAAGTGTTATCACAAAAGAGTGGAACACTGTCGATAACTAACCCAAAGTCCCGCAGGGTCGAGACTATCCAAAGCACTGGCCGCGACAGAATCGCGGCGACAACGCACTCGACCTCTGCGGTGGATCAGTGCAACACCGCATCGCTTCCTCGAGGACCAGGAAACAAGCAAAGTGCCAATGAATTGGCAGGTGCCAAAAGTGCTCTTCCTATCTATCCTACAACCAGTAAAGTCTGCATCTGAGTAGGCTCTAAGGGAAAGACAGGATGAGGAAGAGTACCAGATACCATAGTCAATGGTAGCTCGAAGGTACCGAAGAATGCGCTTCACCGCCTGGCGATGAGATACACAAGGAGAAGCCTGAAAGCGAGCATACAGACACACGGAGAAGTGTATGTCCGGCCTCGAGGCAGTGAGGTACAAGAGGGAGCCGATTATGCTACGATACTCCTTCTGATCGACGGACTCGCCGTCCTCGTCTGGGTCAAGTGAAGCTGTGGATGCCATGGGAATTGACACAGGCTTAGCATCACTCATGTCAAAGCGTCTCAGGAGGTTACGAGTGTACTTACCCTGATGCAAAAAGGTACCCTCCTGAGTCTGCTTGATCTGGAAGCCAAGGAAGAAGGTCAACTCGCCCATCATGCTCATCTCAAACTCAGTGCTCATGACATCCGAGAACTGTGAAACAAGAGCATGGGAGGAGCCGCCAAAGATGATGTCATCCACATAAATCTGGATGAGCAGAAGGTCAGTGTCATACCTACGAATGAACAAGGTCTTATCTACCTTACCCATCTCAAACCATGACTCAACAGATGGGACTTAAGCCTCTCATACCAAGCTCTAAGGGCCTGCTTAAGTCCATACAAGGCTTTGGAAAGCTTGTAGACATGGTTTGGGTATTTGGGGTTCTCGAAACCTAGAGACTGTCTCACATAGACCTCTTCCTCAACAAAGCCATTGAGGAAGGCACTCTTCACATCCATCTGGTAAAGCTTGAAACCCTTAGAAGCCGCAAAAGCAAGCAGGATTCTAATGGCCTCAAGTCTCGCTACAGGGGCAAAGGATTCCTCAAAATCTAGACCCTCAACCTGGGAGAAGCCCTGAGCTACCAGTCTAGCCTTGTTCCGAATAACCACCCCATCCTCACTCTGCTTGTTCTTGAACACCCACTTAGTCCCAATGACATTGTGACCTCGAGGGGCCTCAACAAGCGACCAGACCTTGTTTCTCTCAAAATTCTTTAACTTCTCATGCATGGCATTGACCCAAGACTCATCAGATAGAGCATGACTAACATCCTTGGGCTCAAAGGTGTTAACAAAGGCAGAATGGAGACAGAAATGTGACATGTCAGTCTTTGAGCGACTGACGCGCTCAAAAAGGTCTCCAATCATCTCCTCAGAAGGATGGTCTTTCTGGATATGTCGAGGAGGTCCAGGATGAGAAGAAGCAGTGGCCTCTACCTCGTGAGCTGACGAGGTAGGAACAGAGCCACTAGCTCCAAAGGAAGCAGAAGGCATGTGCTGATCACCTGGAGGTGCGGTGGAAGAAGGCACCTCGAGGGGAGGATGAGGAACTGGATCGGGTAGACAACCCTCATCTCCATCCTCCTCATCATCTACAAAGATGGTCTCGGACTGCTCTAAAGAACCTAAGATATCGGGCCTAGTCCCTGGACTGGTCTCGTCGAAGGTCACCTCATAGGTCTCTATTATTTTACTAGACTCGCAGTTCCAGACCATATACGCCCGCAAAAAAGTCGAGTAACCTAGAAAGATACATCACATGATCGTGACTTGAACTTGTCTAGGTTCCCGGACTTCAGAATGAAACACTTGCAACCAAACACACGAAAATGAGAGACACTAGGCTTTCGCCCGTATCTCAACTCATAAGAAGTGCGATGCAAGTGTGCCCGAAGAAAAACTCTATTCGAAACATGGCACGTGGTCGCTATAGCCTCAGCCCAAAACTTCCTAGGTGTACAATATTCATCAAGCATCGTCCTGGCCATCACGACCAAGATACGATTCTTCTTCTCCACGACGCCATTTTGCTATGGGACATGCGGAGAAGAGAACTGGTGCTCTACACCTGTCTCAACGCAAAACCTCTCAAAGTAGGAATTCTTGAACTCCGTGCCATTGTCACTGTGGATCGCTCGTAAGGCACCCGGGAGCTCGACAGAAAGCCTACTAAAAAGACCTCAAAAATGTGTAAACGTCTCATCCTTCGAGGCTAAGAAAAATACTCAAGAGAACCTCGAGAAGTCACCGACCACAACAAGAACATACCACTTCCCTCCTGCTGACTGCACTCGAGCTGGTCCAACTGTGTCCATGTGGAGCAGCAGTCCTGGTGCATCGGTCATAGTCACTTTGACCGGAGGGTGAGAAGCGGCAACCATCTTGCCATGCCGGCATGGAGCACAAACCAGATCTTTGACCATCTTGAGTTTCGGTAAACCACGAATCAGATCGTGGCCGCTAACTCGAGTCAAATGGTCAAACCCAATATGACCAAGTCTCCTATGCCAGAAAGTAAGGTCACGGGACTCAGAAGCAACCAAACATCGGAGAGGATCACCAGAAGACTTAGAAAAATCAGCACGAAAGATCCTCCCATAAGAAGAAATCCCGCAAACCAGACTACCCGAAGAATCAAGAATTTTGCAATTGTTTTTCTTAAAGCTCACCTCATAACCGTCATCGGTAAGCTGAGAGACTGAGAGCAAATTATATCGCAGCTTACTAACCAAGGCAACATCTTTTAAAATAAAAGACTCATTAACGTGCACTGTACCTTTGGCGATGACGCGCCCAGACGAAGCGTCTCCGAAAGTGATAGTCTCATCACCTGGAGCGCGGGCTAGGGAAGAGAACCAACGTGAGTCTCCGGTCATGTGTCGTGAACACCCGAAGTCTATGAGCCAAACCTCTCCCTTCGCAGCCCGGCGAACCTCATCGGAGTCGGAATAGAGCTCGCTGTCGTTGATCTCGCCCTCAAGGGTCATGAAGCACATCCCGGAGAAGTCGTCGCCATCCTTGGGTTCTTGATCACCGGTCCCGTCATCGTCGCTCCATCCCTCCACCTCGCTGAGGTCGAGGTTGTCGAAGACGGTGAGGACGCGGTGGAAGAGCTTCTTGGCTTTGCCAAGGTTGCGAAACTTCTTCTTGCCTTGCGTGTGAACTGGAGGTTTCTTGTTGCGGTTCTTATCGATGTAGTCATTCTTGTTCATGCCACCATAGTCGCTCTTGCCCTTCTCCAGTTTGGGGCAATTTGCCCGAATGTGGTTGGGGCCACCACACTCGAAGCAAATGATCGAACCACTCCTCTTCCGATCTCTCACTCTCTTGTATGCGTGGGAAAATTTTTTGGCTAAGAGAGCGAGTTGGTTTTCTGGAAGCTGCTCTAACTGATCATCAGTTACGTCACAGAGAGCAGCTAGGGAGAAACCACCAATCAAATCAGAAGAAGAGCCAAAAGCTGAACTGGGATCGATGACTAAGGTCATCGACTGCGACTTCGACCTACGAGAGACTATGTCAATCTCGTGAGTCTTGAGGCGTGAGTACAACGCGTCAAGAGTCATGGTCGAGAGGTCGGTCGTGTCTTTAATCGTGGTCACCTTCATCTCCCAAACATGCAAATCAAGAGCAGAAAGCATCTAGCGAGCGTTGTCCGAGTCGGGGTATGTGAGACCGACCGCTCGGAGGTTGTTTAAGATCTTGTGGAAACGCGCAAAACACTCATCGAGGGACTCACCAGTGAGCATTTCAAAGTTGTTGTAATCTCGTTTGAACTGTTCCTGTCGAACCGTCTTAATCTGGGTGGTACCCTCATGATATGCATCGAGGGTCTCCCAGATGTCAAAGGCCGACGTCAGATGAGAGATGCGATCAAATTTGCTTCTGCTCAAGCCCTGGATTATGATGTTCCTCGCCTTAGCATTCGCCATGATAGGTTAATCAAAACGCTCAACTTGAATCAAGAGAGATGAACTAATCATAGGTTAATCAAGAGAGATGATAGGTTAATCAAAATGCTCAGCTTGAATCAATTTGAGCATTTTGATTAACCTATCATGGTGAATGCTAAGGTGAGGAACATCATAATCCAGGGCTTGAGCAGAAGCGAATTTGATCGCATCTCTCATCTGACGTCGGCCTTCGACATCTGGGAGACCCTCGATGCATACCATGAGGGCACCACCCAGATTAAGACGGTTCGACAGGACCAGTTCAAGTGAGATTACAACAAGTTTGAAATGCTCACTGGCGAGTCCCTCGATAAGTGTTTTGCATGTTTCCACAAGATTTTGAGCAACCTCCGAGCGGTCGGTCTCACATACCCCGACTCAGACAACGCTCGCCACATGCTTTCTGCTCTTGATTTGCGTGTTTGGGAGATGAAGGTGACCACTATTAAAGAAACGACCGACCTCTCAACCCTGACTCTTGACGCGTTGTACTCACACCTCAAGACTCACGAGATTGACATAGTCTCTCGTAGGTCGAAGTCGCAGTCGACGGCCTTAGTCACCGATCCCAGTTCAGCTTCTGGCTCTTCTTCTGATTTGATTGGTGGTTTCTCCCTAGCTGCTCTCTGTGACGTAACTGGTGATCAGTTAGAGCAGCTTCCAGAAAACCAACTCGCTCTCTTAGCCAGAAAGTTTTCCCACGCATACAAGAGAGTGAGAGATCGGAAGAGGAGTGGTCCGATCATTTGCTTCGAGTGTGGTGTCCCCAACCACATTCGGGCAAGTTGCCCCAATCTAGAGAAAGGCAAGGGCGACTACGATGGCATGAACAAGAACGACTACATCGACAAGAACCGCAACAAAAAGCCTCTAGTTCACGCACAAGACAAGAAGAAGTTCCGCAACCTTGGCAAAGCCAAGAATCTCTTCCACCGCGTCCTCACCGCCTTCAACGACCTCGACCTCAGCGAGGTGGAGGGATGGAGCGACGACGATGGGACGGGTGATCAAGATCCCAAGGATGGTGACGACTTCTCCGGCATGTGGTTCATGGCCCTTGAGGGCGACGTGAGCGACAGCGAGCTGTACTCCGACTCCGACGAGGTATACTCTTCCTACGACCAGCTTAATGATACTTTTCTTAAGCTAGGGAAATCCCATGCTAGATCTAGAGCTAGGGTTAGCGAGTTGGAGAAGGAAGTAGAGAGCTTGTCACGGGAGCTTACTTCACTTAGATATGCTCCCTCCCGTGACGATTGTGATGTTTGTACTACTCTGCTTGGTGACATGGAGAAACTAAGGACCTTCCATGATAGTGTGTCCTCTGAGTTAGACATGGTTAAGGTGGAGAATGTTAGTCTTCTTACTGAACTAGAAATGAGTAGGGTTGCACCTCTTTCATCCGTTGTTGAGACTACATCTTGCACCTCATGTGAGGATAAGGATAATGCGTTTAGAGGTCTTTATACCATGTTGCTCGATCTGCCCGAGACTTGTGAAAGTTGTAATAATTTGAAGATGAACCTAAAATGGGCGGATCATAAAATTACTGAATTACAAACTTTTTTACTTGAGCCTATTGCTTCATGTGTGAATTGTCCCAAGCTTACTGCTGAACTTGAATCTGTCTCTAAAAAGTTTCAAGAATTAATTGATGATAACAACAAATTGGCTCAATATGCTTCTAAGGACCCTGTTAGCTCACCATGCATTAATTGTAACAAACTAAAATCTGACTTGATTGCATTGGATGAAAAATGTGTGAAGCTAACTAAGGACCTTCTAGAGAAACCACCTTCTGCTTGTAATGTGTGTGCTGCTGTGGGGGAGAAGCCCAAGGGTAAGGTAGAGACGCCTAGCAACGTGAACCACTTGACTAGCAGTAGGAATGTCCATTCTGAGTCGGCTGTGCATGCACAAGCCATTCGTTCCTCTGCTGTTGGTTCTTCTTCTACTCCCTTACCCTCTGTTGTCTCTCCTTCCCCCTACTGTTCTTGCACCTCTCTCTTTCGAGAGTGTCAGTATCTTATGAACACTCTCGAGAGATTTGTAGGAGGCAAGAAGAAGCTTAATCTTATTCTAGACCAATCTAAGATTTGCAAATTTAATCAAGGTCTATTATACGATTTTTATGAGGACATGAGGAAGCATCCCCCTGCTGTTCTTCGACCCATAGCAGCTGGTGTGATCGAGATTGAGCCCAGTACTGAGAAAGTTCAATTCAAGTCAGCGGGCTTTGTCCAAGGGATTTCTGACAGCAAGGTGATTCAACCTGCTGCTTCGGCCTCTCAGAAGGCGAAGCCTCATCATGCTACTTCTACCTCTCAGAAGGTGAAGTATCATTGCACCTTTTGTCAGAAGGATGGACACTCGATCGAGCGATGCTTCAGGCGCACCAAGATCGCGCGGAGAGACCGTGTTCATGATCTTAGGCGTATTCAGGGTCAGCCCCAGACCTTGAGTGCACCTAAGACCAACACAAGGTCTAGGTTTGTTTCTGGTGATGAGTTTGGACAGCATCGAGGACTTGGATTTTCTGAGTTTTCTGGTTTTTGTCCTCGTACTGCTCCTGGTCATGACTTCCGCCATCTTGAGGGTAGATCTCGTTTCCCCCGTCGAGATAGCTACCCGCGGCGTGATCAGCATGTTGCTGGTGTTTTGACTCGCTCCTCCGTAGCAGTCAAGCCCAACAACAGCTTCAGGTCTGCACATAGACCTTCTGCTTCTTTGAGCGACAGAGAGCGTAGGGTAGTTAGAGGTCAATCGTGTTTGACTACTTCTACTGCTCGACGTGTTACTCATTATTGGGTGCCAAAATCACTCTTGATTTATCCCAGTACTGAGCCTTTACTCTCTGTTTGACTCAGGTTCGCCGGGATGGGAAGGGAGAGGTTTGGCTCGTAGACTCCGGGTGTTCTCGACACATGACCGGAGACTCACGTTGGTTCTCTTCCCTAGCCCACACTCCAGGTGATGAGACAATCACCTTCGGAGACACTTCGTCTGGGCGCGTCATCGCCAAAGGTACAGTGCGTGTTAATGAGTCTTTTATTTTAAAAGATGTTGCCTTGGTTAGTAAGCTGCGATATAATTTTCTTTTAGTCTCTCAGCTTACCGATGATGGTTATGACGTGAGCTTTAAGAAAAACAATTGCAAAATTCTTGATTCTTTAGGCAGTCTGGTTTGTACGATTTCTCGTTATGGGAGGATCTTTCGTGCTGATTTTTCTGAGTCTTCTGGTGATCCTCTCTGGTGTTTGGTTGCTTCTGAGTCCCATGACCTTACTTTCTGGCATATGAGACTTGGTCATATTAGATTCGACCATTTGACTCGAGTTAGCGGCCACGATCTCATTCGTGGTCTGCCGAAACTCAAGATGGTCAAAGATCTGGGTTGTGCTCCATGCTGGCACGGCAAGATGGTTGCTGTCTCTCACCCTCCGGTCACAGTGACTATGACCGATACACCAAGATAGCTGTTCCATAGGACACAATTGGACCAGCTCGAGTGCAGTCAGCAGGAGGGAAGTGGTATGTCCTTGTCGTGGTCGATGACTTCTCGAGGTTTTCTTGGGTGTTTTGCTTAGCCTCGAAGGATGAGACGTTTACACATTTCTGAGGTCTTTTCAGTAGGCTTTCTGTGGAGCTTCCGGGTGCCTTACGAGTGATCCATAGTGACAATGGCACGGAGTTCAAGAATTCCTACTTTGAGAGGTTTTGGGATGAGACAGGTGTAGAGCACCAGTTCTCTTCTCCGCACGTCCCACAGCAAAATAGCGTTGTGGAGAGGAAGAACAGTACCTTGGTCGATATGGCTAGGACGATGCTCGATGAGTACTCTACACCTAGGAAGTTTTGGGCTGAGGCTATAGCGACCGTGTGCCATGTTTCGAACAGAGTTTTTCTTCGGGCACACTTGCATCGCACTTCCAATGAGTTGAGATACGGGCGAAAGCCTAGTGTCTCTCATTTCATGTGTTTGGTTGCAAGTGTTTCATTTTGAAGTCCGGGAACCTAGACAAGTTCGAGTCACGTTCTTGTGATGGTATCTTTCTAGGTTACTCGACTTCTTCGCGGGCGTATAGGGTTTGGAACTGCGAGTCTAGTAAAATGGTAGAGACCTGTGAGGTGACCTTCGACGAGGCCAGTTCGAGGACTAGGCCTGATATCTCAGGTTCTTTAAAGCAGTCCGAGCCCATCTTTGTGGATGATGAGGAGGATGGAGATGAGGGTTGTCTACCCGATCCAGTTCCTCATCCTCCCCTTGAGGTGCCTTCTTCCACTGCACCTCCAGGTGATTAGCCCATGCCTTCTGCTTCCTCTGGAGCTAGTGGCTCTGTTCCTACCTCGTCAGCTCACGAGGTAGAGGCCACTTTTTCTTCTCATCCAGGACCTCCCCGACATATCCAGAAAGGTCATCCTTCCGAGCAGATGATTGGAGACCTCTTTGAGTGTGTCACTCGCTCAAAGTCTGGCATGTCACATTTCTGTCTCCACTCTACCTTTATTGCCACCTTTGAGCCCAAAGATGTTAGTCATGCTCTTTCAGGCCAGTCTTGGGTCAATGTCATGCATGAAGAGTTAGAGAATTTTGAGAGAAACAAGGTCTGGTCACTTGTTGAGCCCCCTCGAGGTCACAATGTCATTAGGACCAAGTGGGTGTTCAAGAACAAGCAGAGTGAGGATGGGGTAGTCATTCGAAACAAGGCTAGACTGGTAGCTCAGGGCTTCTCCCAGGTTGAGGGTCTAGATTTTGAGGAGACTTTTGCCCCTGTAGCTAGACTTGAGGCCATTAGAATCCTGCTTACTTTCGCAGCTTCTAAGGGTTTCAAGCTTTACCAGATAGATGTCAAGAGTGCCTTCCTCAATGGTTTTATTGAGGAAGTCTATGTGAGATAGCCTCTAGGTTTCGAGAACCCCAAATACCAAACAATGTCTACAAGCTTTCCAAAGCCTTGTATGGACTTGAGCAGGCCCCTAGAGCTTCCTCTTGCTCGTCCAGATTTATGTGGATGACATTATTTTTAGTGGCTCTTCCCATGCTCTCATTTCATAGTTCTTGGATGTCATGAGCACCGAGTTTGAGATGAGCACGATGGGCGAGTTGGCTTTCTTCCTTGGCTTCCAAATCAAGCAGACTCGGGAGGGTACCTTCTTGCATCAGGGCAAGTACACTCGTGACCTCCTGAGATGCTTTGATATGAGTGATGGTAAGCCTGTGTCGACTCCCATGGCGTCATCCTCCACACTTGACCCAGATGAGGATGGCGAGCCAGTTGATCAGAAGGAGTATCATAGCATGATTGGCTCCCTCTTGTACCTCACTGCCTTGAGACCGTACATACACTTTGTTGTGTGTCTATGTGCTCGTTTTCAGGCTTCTCCTCGCGTATCTCACCACCAGGCGGTGAAGCGCAATCTTCGGTACCTTCGAGCTACCATTGACTATGGTATCTGGTACTCTTCCTCTTCCTGTCTTTCCCTTAGGGCCTACTCGGATGCAGACTTTGCTAGCTGTAGGATAGATAGGAAGAGCACTTCTGGCACCTGCCAATTCATTGGCACTTCTCTTGTTTCTTGGTCTCCTAGGAAGCAGTCCGGTGTTGCACAGTCCACCGCAGGCGAGCACGTTCTTGTCAGCGATTCTTGTAGCAGTGCTTTGGATGGTCTCGACCCTGCGGGACTTGGGTTAGTTATCGACAGTGTTCCACTCTTTTGTGATAACATTTCTGCGATTAACATTGCTAAGAACCCAGTGCAGCATTCTCGGACCAAGCATATTGATATCATATATCACTTCCTTTGAGACCATGTGGAGAAGGGTGACATAGTGCTCCAGTTTGTGGAGAGTGACCACCAGTTGGCTGATATCTTTACCAAGCCTTTGGATAGCTCTAGGTTTTCAGCTCTGCGGGGAGAGCTTGGGGTGGTTTGTCCTTATGGACTGTTGTGAGGGGGAGTTTTGTGCTTCATGCTTTATCATATTTATTATGCTCTTACTCCTTTCTGTTGCATTGCATATGGGTGCATTGGGTTTAGTCCTTCTAGCATAGATTAGAGTGTTTCTCTTGTCTAGTTGTTTAGACTTCTTTCTTTTATCTTCTGATGCTGCTTATTAGCTGTTTCTCTTCTCACTAGGTTGAACTCACTCACTACTTATAGGTTCTAGCAAGGGTTGGGCCACCCTTGGGTAGATAGGGTATGTGTTTGCTCCTTGGTGTGTTCGATGATCAGTTGATAGTCCTAGAGTCATGTGGGGTAGATGAGAGTCAGTCTGAGCCATAGTTTCCTCTATATCTTATCTATGCTTTAAGGACTACCTTTTTTGATTTTCTTGCCAGCTTCTCGTTTTTATTGCTTTGGTTCAGGGGGAGTTCTTTTGGGAGCTTCTAGATCTTAATATTGTCATAACTCAACTTGAACTAAATGTTGCATCACATGTTGAGGGGGAGCTGGATTTTCTTGCATTTCATCATTCTGCATTGTAATATAACTACATTGAGCCTTGATTATTATCCATTTATGACATGTTGACAATGCTTTACATCTTGCCATGATTTGTGCGTACTTGCTAGATTGATCATGATTTTATACGTGTAGTCAAGACTTTGCCATGATAGGTTAATCAAAATGCTCAACTTGAATCAATTCATGTCATGTTAGCTCTTGAGACTAATCTCTCTTTAGTTATCCTCTTATGATTCATGCCATGTCAAATAGGCTGAGTTGAGTCTTGAATCTTTGTTGAGCTTTAGATTGAGTTATGCTAGTTTCTCGATGAAGCATGAGTTAGTACAACCATTTAAGAAAGCAAAAAGATCTCTTTTATGCGAAAAAACTGATCTCACCAATTCTTTCTCGTGAGACTGCTTGCCATTGCACAAGGCATGAACTCAGGGGGAGTGTTGGATGACCCAGACTATCTTCTTAAGCTTCTTGCTTGGAGTAGTCGCATAAGGTTTGAGATCTAGCACATGACTAAAAATGTTGGTTGGAAACGACCATGAGCTTTAAAAGAAAAACATGTCAATTGTGCTAAACTTGCTTAATTACACAACGATCAAGTACTTAAACAAATGTCTCATTCTTGAACTTGTAGCACTCTAAATTGACTCAATACTAGCTTCATGGTTCCACTTAGATTATTGACATGGCCTGCATCATCTTTGGATACCTCTAGCTAGACTATACTCATGGTTGACTTGATATGCTAAAAAATTCGACTAATTTTCATATCGTGACTTGTTTGGCTTAGCTTGAGTATACATGTTTTGTCATGATCTTGATAGCATACTTATGTGTTATGGCTTGATGTAATTCTCATATGGTCATTTCGGATAATCTTCATGGCTCTAAATGCTTAAAATAAACACACTTCAGCCATTTCATCCAACAACATGTTTTATTCTCTTCCTTGCATCCTTGATGACTTTATTGCCAAAAGGGGAGAATAGTGGGAGAAAAAGCCAAACTTGCTCTTTCTTTTGCTCTTTGTGTTAACATGGTCATTAGCATCATTTTCTTCCTTTGGATCATGTTTGGCTCTCTTTTTATTTTCAAACAAACTCAACTTTGCGTTTTTTTCTGGGTTTGTCAATATACACATCAAGGGGGAGATTGAGAGACTATGTGGTTATGACCCCATGTTTGTGATGAGTAATTGACGAGTATTTTGGAAAGATTGAGTTTGCTTGGTTCGTTTCGTGCCATGATGGCATTTGGCTCAGTCGGTTTGGTTAGACGGACTTATTGCATATTATTCTTCCCGATTGGTCGTTTGGGTCATTTTATGCTTGAGATCGATTTATTGATGCTAATGAGGTTTACATGTGTCGAGCGGTGCTATGTGATGTGTTTCTTGTCTGTGATGGCTGCAGAACGTCGAGGCAAAGTCGTGGCGAGGCACAGATGACCGGACTAGGTGCAGGCGGTGCCGAGGTCAGAACGGTCGAGGTGTGCCGAAGACGACGAGGACTCGAGGTGGTTGCGAGGCTTGGACGACAAGAGATGCGGAAGCTTCCCGGAAGGTGCAGGAGGGGCGTTTCGGTAAAAGCGCAAAGCTGCACAAGATGAAGCGGTTCCAGTTTGGATTTAGCAGGTAGAATGGGTTGAAGACCCGTTAGCCAAAGGCGATAAATAGGAGAGGGTTTCTCCTGGTGTATGCATGTCTTGAGAGTGGAGTGCATGGCTTCTAGGGTTTAGCTTTTAGTCCAAATGGCATTTGGGAAGATTGTTTTGCTTTGGGGCTTTAGTTGGTGAGGAGTTGTTGAGAACAGGGAAATGGACAGAGTGTGTTCTGTTAGTCTCCCGTAGCTTCTCTGTTCTTGGTTTTGGCTTGGGTTGTTCTTGTGAGCCCTGTGATTGTGGAAGAGAGGAGATGAGTTGATACTCCATGTAATCATTCCTCTGTATTCAATCATGTCATGGGGACTCCTTTGTTTTCATCTTGGTTCAACTTGAGAAGGATCTCTTGATTTCTGTGATTAATTTCATTTTCAGCATCTCTCCCTGTTCTTCCTGCAGTAATTGATCTTTTGGTGATTTAGTGATTTGCTTGTTTGTTTCTTCTTAGCTCTGTGATAAAGAAGATTCTTGGTCTCATGATCATTCCATTTTCTAGAGCTTTTGGAAGATTCAACACTGCCTGTGAAATCTGGATCCTTCGTCATGTGATTCTCTGTTTTCATAAGAACTAGGGTTTTCTTGCTAGGGTTGATGAGATCTCTTTGATCCCCTTTGGGAGATAGCCTGAGATTTTTGCTTATGAGTCCTGAGTTCATTGCTAATCTATTTGCAAGAAATCTTGAGCAAAGGATGGATAAATCATGAGCAATCTGGATTTTCCTCTCTCACCATCCTATTTTCAGATTTTAGGGAAATTCCTTAAATCTTGGCTTTGAGATGGATTATTTTGCTTCCCTAGGTTCCTCTGGTTATTTAGGAAGTTATCTTGCAGTTCTGGACTGAGAGATCAAGAAGCAAGTCTCAAATTTCTAGCTGGGTGAAATCTTGAGCTTGCAATATGAAAAATTCAGCCTGCTGACTACTTTGATTATTGAGGGGCGGTCTAACCGGTTGCCCATTGGCGGTCTGACCGGCCGACCAACTACGGTCAGACCGGCCTATGGGCGGTCAAACCGGGGGAGACTTGGCGGTCTGACCGGTGCACTAAGTGCGGTCAGACCGGCCAGATGCACTTACTAATGGTCTCCATCTCCTCAGCTGAGTTTTTGGTTCTTCTCTGGTGTCTGTGGTTTCACTTTCTTCTCTGATTGGTTCTAGTTTCCAGTAAACACATGAACTACTACTTTTCTTAGTTTCTCATAACTTTTGGAAAGGATAGTTTTTGATACTTTTGGGGGCGATCTTTTAAAAGCAACATTCACCCCTCCCTCTGTCGCCGATTTCGATCCAACAATAGCCATCCTCTAATGGATTTGAAATTTGTTTTATCCATTAAGCCTCAACCTTTACCCGCTAATGCTAACCAAATCTGCTTCCTTATGCAGCTTCACGCTTTTATCGAAACGCCCCTCCTGCACCTTCCGGGAAGCTTTCGCATTCCTTGTTGTCCAAGCCTCGCAACCACCTCGAGTCCTCGCCGTCTTCGACACACCTCAACCGTTCTGACCTCGGCACCACCTGCGCCTAGTCCGGCCATCCCGTGCCTCACCACGACTCCACCTCGACGTCCTGCAACTATCACAGACAAGAAATACATCAAATAGTACCGCTCGACACATGTAAGCATACAAAGCATCAATGAACCAAACTCAGGCATGAATTTGCCCAAACGACCAATCGGGAAGAATAATATGCAATAAGTCCGTTTAACCAGACCCGACTGAGCCAAATGCCAACTTGGCACGAAACGATCAAACCAAACTCAAACTTTCCAAAATACTCGTCAATTACTCATCACAAACATGGGGTCATAACTACATGGTCTCTCAGCGTTCGGAGTCAAGTGCGCCAGTTCCAGCCCGTACACCCGCAGCACCTCGCCGACGAACATGGCGGAGGGGAATCGGAGCCTAGCTTCAAGATACGCGACGAAGACCACAGCCTCTGACTCTGTGGGGTGCGGCTCCGTCTTGTCGGTGGAGGGTAGACAAACCGCATCGCGATCCGAAAGCTTCCCTTCGCGCAAAAGAGACTGGATAGTCTCCTCGGTCACTAGGCTTTGCCCCAGCACGTTCAAGCAGACGCCGTTGAGCTTCCTCACCGCGCTCCAGTGCTTGTTCACCAGCGAAGGGTCGTGCCCAACCAATTCATACTCTACCTCAGTCACCGAGAAACTACGACAGCTAGAAGTGCTGCCGCCCCACGATCAGGAAGCCCAACCGGCGAAAACTAACACCACACGACCCGCCAACCACGCGCGCACACGTGTGCCACGACGTCGCTAACAGCCACACGACCGCGGTCAAACTTCAACCAGCAACGCACGACGTGCCAATAGAATTCCGACGTGTGTCCCACTATGCGCGAGGGGGCAGTACAACTTCGGTCAGGCAACATCACCAGTTCGGCCCGTACGGCCTAACACGGAATGCATCATAGGCCGTAGGGATGGAGGAGGCCAAAGTGCTCGGCGACATGGTCTTGGCCGTGAGAAGCCCTTTACTATGAGAGGCTCCTGTAGTAGGGGTGGCCCCCACTTGAGCCTATCCGGCCTGTTAGGAAACTGTAAGGCCCAATATGATATATGTAATGACAATGTACCCTTATGGGAGACACATGACTGTACGGGCAAGATTGTAATTATGCTTCATGGAGAAAGATATACATGCCCTAGACACAGAGTACTGTTTGGTCAGTAGCACAACAGTGAGGAAATTGTATCAGCATGTGGCGTGGAGTGAGAGGATGGTGGAGGTGGGGGTTGTTGTGAGGAAATTGTATCAGCATGTGGCGTGGAGTGAGAGGATGGTGGAGGTGGGGGAGGATCAAGAAGGAGAGTTCATACGACTATTTAGAGTTTTTCTTTTCTTATCTTGGTGATATATGAAGTGCAAATTAAATAAAAAAGTTGCCAATTCTTTTAGACTGCAGAGTATCGCATCACCATATAACAATTAAAGTTTAAACTACGAAATATTTCATAGAAATAAAAAAGAGATTTTTGCTGTGAAAAAATACCTTTTGAAATTTCTTTTTTAAATGGAAGTATACTAAATTGAGAACTACCTTCACATTTTTTTAAAAAATACTATTCATTTTTATTTTATATTTAAATTAAAATGGTTTGCATGGTTGAACCTAACACTTAAGGGTTCGTTCATATAGGTTTTTAGTTTTGGCTTATAAATAGTAATAGCTTATAGAGAGACTCGCGTGTGATTTTAGCTGATATAAATGAAGTCGCTACAATGTGTCCTATAATCGATTACTAGATTCCGCCTTGAAAAGACGCTTCATTTGAAAGCTAGATACTGTAGAAAAGTTATTTACTGTAGATAAGCAGCTTTTAGAAGCCAATATGAACCACCCGTCAATCTCTTTGATCTAACACATTTTCCGCCCATATAGGTTCTGTTCAAAAGTGACGTGGCTTTGGCTTTTGACAGTGGCTTTTAATTGTTTATGAGAGAGATTGAGAGAGTAAGGGATACTCGCGTTAAGAAACCACTCTGTTTAAAATGACTCCGATAAATAGCTTACAAAAATCGCCTTAAAAAACCACTCCATTTAACTTCTAATTTTTAAAAGTCAAAATAAGACCATAGTTTGTAGCATTAATTTGCGCACACCATTTAAAGTGTAGCTTGCAACCACCTGGACAACCCCTATTTGTACCGCCGAAGGGTAGATTAATTGTTTCTCCAGATCATATTGATCTTCATTTCTAGTTCTCTCTTCTAGATGGCAATATCATTTGATCGGCCCCCAGATATACGCATAGTGTACTCAGTATAAGAAGAAACTAAAAAACGACTTCCTCTCTGAGAGGAGATAAAGGGTTTGTTCTTTTCGAATTTTGTTTTTTGCTATAGTACGTAATTTTTAAATAGAGTATTTTTTTAAATGGGATCTACAAATTAATTATAGTACATGTTAAAAATCTAACATATGTACCATATAAAATCACAAGTGAGTATCTATCTCCGTAATCTATGTTGCAAATAGCTAAAATTCAAAAATTTCAGCTAAAAGTTATAACCCACAACCATAAAAGAACAGACTAACTCTGTTCCAAAGAATTTAGACTTTTGGTTGAGATGACTAGTAATGGTTGTTAGTTTTTTGAGGTACTTAATTAAAAATAAAGAAATAAAGAACAATAAAAACATCATTATATCTCCACAAATAATACAAAGGATACAAGAGAAAAAAATAAAAAAGCCACGTTAAGAAACCAACGTATTCCAAACGACTATTGACTTCTGAAAGTCAGAAACCATTGTTGTTTGAAACATGGCCAAAGTCTTTCCTTAGAGACCGCATAAGTTAATTGCAAAACTAGCATTCATTCTTAGAGAGTGCTCGTATTGGCTACGACTGATGGCATTTGATTGAAAATAAATAGTAATGATTGAAAGAAGTAACTTTTAGATGGAGCGAGCGGTAAGGTAAGTGAGGGAGAGATATCTACGCGAGACGAGCGAGAGAAGTGGGATGCGTGATACATCTATAATCTCTTATCTTATACTTAAAGTGAGACAGAAACAGAAGAAATATAGAGGCGCTTCAAAAAATCAGGTATTTATATTAGCCACATAAGGCAATGCAAACGCCCCCATCGACTTCGATCCGATAGCCAAATCTATCTTCGCTGTCGTGCTTGACCTGGCAAGCTGGCATTGTTAAAGTTTTCCAGTCTCTTGATCATTGCGTTGCGTGCATGTAATCCAGAACCTAGTGCGTACGCACCTTGACACACGATAGCTGCCAAATGAATCAGAAAGGGACGGGAGTGCTTCACACGTTTCCAGCTGGGACACTTTGGATGTTGATCGTCGAACGTTGCTCCATAGTGACTGCTCTACGTCGTCGCAAGCTTGAAATGATCGATTAGTGAGAAGATACCATCTTTTTTTCTTTACTAACAATCAGTTCACTTTAAGTTACATTCAAATTGTGTGTTCGAAGAAACAAAAAATAGAATTACGTGACAAACATAAAGTAAAAGAAAACAAAAAAGAGAAAAAGTCACAACTCACAGCAAAATTGTCTATTTCATTTCTCCTAACTCATTTTGAGCTTAAATTTGAAATTTTTATTGGATGATGCAATACTCCATAGACCAACTCCCTAATTTTTATTTTTAAGAAATTTTGATGTTGATTTAGTGCCCAAACCAAACAAACTGGTCGCTAAAATTGTACAGATACTGCGCAAAATATTTTTTACAGCTACAACAACATGTTGTCACAATTGTTGCATCGTTTTATTATATCAACTTCTATTTTTTACTGCAAATAATTTTGACAACTAATGGCTAATATAATATTGCGAGATATCGCACAAACAAAATCAACTAGTACCTCTTGCTTGTTATCAATTCTGTTCATTTTTGTGACCTCACTGGTCTCTGTTTGACCATATTAATTATGCAGAAAATTTTAGGATATGCTACTCCAGTCGGATCCGGGACTCGCAAACCAATGAAACATGGAGTGTCATATCCTGCAAACGGTCTCTGAACTAGGTAAAAACACGATAAATTTGAAATCCTTCCTCATTGAACATAGATGCATCATTCATGCTAAATGGAGATCGAAGAGCCCATAGATTTTCTGACAAAAAAAAATTGTATAGTAACATAAGCATCACATCATATCTTGTGCCATTTCTCCAAGGTTGGAACTGAAAACTAGCACAGTTTCAGGAAATTAATCGAAAAGTAAGCAAAGCTGCAAAGATAGAGACACTACAAAAGACCAATTTGTAAGGTCACTTCCTTTTCTATTGCAGTTGACTTCCCTGAACGATTAGATCAGTTGGCATACTATATATACTCCAGCCAACCTGTTCAAACCAAGCACCACAAGTCCCCATATCTGCCATGGCAATGTTCCACAGAAAAATGCAACCCACACTAGTGCTCCTCATCTTGTTCCAGCCATGCCTTCTTTTCCTGGAAGCAGATGCGGTGCGGCATGGAGGCATATCCCTAAGGTCCCACAAGACGGCCCTCCTCCAGTGGAAGTCTGCTCTACGAAGCACACCTGCTTTGAACTCATGGCAGCAACATACCAGCCCGTGCAATTGGACGGGCATCGCGTGTGGTGTCGTACGCCGTGGCCACAGCATGCCCTTGGTGGTGACCGACATCTCCCTACCAAACACGGGCATCAGCGGCCGCCTTGGTGAGCTCAACTTCTCGGCACTCCCATTCCTTACCTATATGGACCTTAGCCATAATAGCCTCAATGGTGAAATCCCACCCACCATCGGCTCTCTATCCGCACTCTCCTACCTTGATCTTAGTAGCAATTGGCTCCATGGGCAAATACCATATGAGATCGGAAACATGAGGCGCCTTAGCCAATTGGGGCTCTCTTTCAACAACCTCACAGGTCACGTCCCTGCATCCCTTGCGAATCTAACCATGCTAGTTGTTATTGCCATCGAACAAAACATGCTCACTGGGCAATTCCCTAACGAACTCGGGAAGCTCAGCAACCTGGAGTCTTTCGGAATAAGTGATACTTTGGTAAGCGGCCAAATCCCTACCAGTTTTGGCAATTTAACCAAACTAAGCCTCCTCCACCTTTACAGCAACCAATTATCGGGGCCCATACCATCTTCTTTAGGCAACCTCAGAAACTTGCAAGGTCTTGACCTCTCTATCAACCACTTGAATGGTGGAATTCCAATCTCTTTTGCTAATCTCACCAATTTAAACACACTTGGCCTCATCGAGAACCAGCTCACGGGCTTTGTTCCCCAAGAGATAGGGTTGTTGTCCAGTTTAAGTAGATTAGGTTTGTATACAAACCAGTTAAGAGGCCCCATTCCTCCTGCCTTAGGAAACCTAACCAGGCTAAACCACCTTGATCTATCCGAAAACCAATTTGTGGGTTTCATCCCAGTTGAGTTTGGGAATTTGGTGGATCTTGACAATATGCGTTTATCTGAAAACCAAATTTCAGGCTCAATTCCTGCAACTTTCGCGAACCTCACAAGAATGAGAAGGTTGTCACTTTTTGGTAACAAGCTGTCAGGTCCTCTACCTCGAGAATTTGGAAAACTTACACGTTTAATAGAACTAAGTCTGTTTAAAAACTCTCTCTCTGGGGAATTGCCTTCAGACGTTTGCAAAGGGGGGCAGCTCCAATTTTTCAGTGTTGCTACAAACATGTTCACCGGTAATTTCTCTAGAAAGCTCATGAGCAGATAAGGGAGCATGACCATAAAATGCTCCGTTTAGACGTGGTTCATTGGCAGCCTAGTACTAGTTGAGATTTCAAGTGAAATCTGATCACAAAAGGCTGTGAATTCAAGGCATAGTCCATTCGTCAGCTGTGAGAAGATGAATCTTGTTATTCTAGGTGCAAGTTCAACCCGTACGGGACTTACACTAAAAGACTGGTATATTAACAGTACTTCAGCACAATATCTTTGATATCTAATTCTGCTTTGGAATTGGTGGGGGATTGTTAGAAATTGGCCCAATGAGCAAGGCCCATTTCACGAATCCCAAAGCATGCATGGTTAGTACCATATTGCTAAGGCAAGGTGAGAAAGACCAATTTATAAGGTGGAGTTCTCACCACTCCTTGAATATGGATAGAGATGGTATTAGGAGGACTCTGGCTAGTCACACACACGCGCGCACGCACGCGCGCGGATCCGCGTATTTTCGCGTGAAAATCGCGTGACTTGTGACTTGTGACGCGCGACCGTGCCGTGACGTGGCGCGCCACTTGGCAGACCAAGTCTATCTCTATTTTTGCTAAATCCTGCACCACTATCTCTCTGTTTGAATGAGATTCAAACATTTGAATGGGGCTTTATTGGGTTTGATGACGATGATGTGGCGATCGTTGAATGTGTCAGTTACCAGTGGGTAAATGACTGTTTTAATCATGTCAGTTACTAGTCTGTCTATTTGTATGCCTGGAGACGTCCAGAGTAGAGGTGACAAACCGATCGCCTCCATTCTTTTCTCCAAACTTTTGTGTCTTTGTTGAGCTGCGCTGTCTCGAACCGTCGACTCTTCTTCCCGGCGTGCACCGCGAAGAAGAGGAGCGGTATCTCGAACCATTGCTGCCGTGAAGACCGCACGGGGCGGCAATAAGGTTTCGGCAGCGCGCATCGCGCGACCGCTCACTACATCGCGACACCTTCGTTACGCATCTGCGTCAAGCTGCGCGCTTCTGTTCTTCATCAGGCTAACAAGTAAGTCGTTCGTGCGCACGTTCGACTTTGTTACTATATTGTTTTTCTTGTGTAATTTGTGAAGTATGATGAGTAGCTTGCTGTTGGTTGTGAGTTTTGCATCATTAGTTTATTATTTCTGTCTCCTAATAAAACTTGGAATTAAAATATTGCCCACATTTCCAACATTCCAGAAACCTTATTGTGAATTTTGTTGCAATACAGAAATGGCTAATGCTTCTGATGCGATGAAACCTGAGAGGTTTTCTGGTCAGAATTTCCGTAGATGGCAGACTAGAGTCAAGTTTTGGCTCATGTCTTTGGGGCTGTGGTGGGTTATCCACCCACAGTATCCATTTACGATTGAGCAGTACATGCAGTTTGAGGCTGCAAATAATACTGCTCTTGGCTGCATTCTGACTGTTCTGACAGATCGGCTCTATGATGTGTACATGGACTACAAGTCCACCACAGAGTTGTGGGATGCACTAGAGCAAAAATATGCAGAGGCAGAGGCAGGTCGCTGGCTCTACATATGTGAGCAATTTTTCGACTTTAGCATGGATGAGGCTAAGTCCATAGTTGGACAAGCTCATGACCTCCAGCTACTAGTCGGTGAGATTGCGCATTTGGGCTGTGTGTTGCCTCCAAAGTTTGTGGCTGCGGGTATTGTTGCTAAACTCCCTGCCTCTTGGCGGGATTTTGCTACTAGCTTGAAACATAAGAGGGAAGAGATTTCTGTTGAGGATCTCATTGCAGCCCTTGATGTGGAAGAAAAAGCAAGAGCAAAAGATGCCCCTAGCACATCTGGCCAGAACAATGCAAATGTCATACAAAGAAAGACTGTTGCTAAGAAGTACAAATCCAACAAACCGAACAAGACAACTAGCTTTAAGAAGAAAACTGAGAAAAAGGATTTGAAGGACATCACCTGCTTTGTGTGCGGTAAAGACGGTCATATGGTGAAGGACTGTCGTTTCCGCAAAATCAGAGATGGTGAACAGCCTAAGAAGAAGGCTGTTAACGTGACCATATGCGAGGCCTCGACTTGGGAGGGTATGGTAATTCACTGTTGTCTTTTCAGCTTGTCAATCCACCGATTGGTGGGTTGATACTGGAGCTAATGTTCACGTATGTTCGATATTTCCTTGTTTTCCTCTTATCGTGCAAGAGGGCTTCCTCCGTCCTAATGGGAAACGGGTCGCATGCTTCTGTTCTTGGTGTTGGCACGGTGGATCTGAAGCTTACTTCAGGGAAGATTGTCCACTTGAAGAACGTACAGCATGCGCCTACAATAAAGAAGAACCTCGCTAGTGGTTCTCTCCTATGCAGGGATGGTTATAAGCTAGTTTTTGAGTCAAATAAAATTGTAATGTCTAAGTTCGGAAAATTTGTTGGTAAAGGCTATGAGAGCGGAGGCTTGTTCCGCCTAAGTATCTTAGAGTCTTGTTATAATTTGAATGTTGCAACTGGTTCAAATAAATGTGAGGCAAATATTTGGCATTCTCGTTTCATCATATTGGCTTTGATAGTATTGCTAGAATGTCCAGATTAGATTTAATTCCAAAATGTGAAATTGTCAAAGGATCAAAGTGCCAGTCATATGTGCAAGCAAAGCAACCTCGAAAACCTTTTAAGGGATTAGAGGATGAAAAGGACTTGGCACCTTTAGATCTTATTCATTCAGATTTGTGTGAAATGAATGGATTATTGACAAAAGGAGGCAAAAGATATTTTCTAACTTTTATTGATGATGCAACACGCTCATCGCTATGTGTATTTGCTGAAAACTAAAGATGAAGCTTTAAACTACTTTAAAACTTATAAGGCCGAGGTTGAGAACCAACTAGAAAAGAAAATAAAAGATTAAGGTCGATCGTGGAGGAGAGTATGTCTCTCATGAATTCTCCCAATTCATTACGAGCATGGAATAGTCCATGAATTTACACCACCATATTCACCCCAATCAAACGGGGTAGTTGAGAGGAAAAACCGGACAACGATGATTTGGTTAATGCCATGTTAGAGAGTGCCAGTATGCCTAAGGCATGGTGGGGAAGCTATTTTAACAAAGAACTTTCGTCCTAAACAGAGTAATCAATAAAAAGAGTGAGATTACTCCGTATGAGGATGGAATGGGAGAAAACCTAATATTAATTTTCTGCGAACTTGGGGTGTTTGGCAAAAGTCAATATACCATTGCAGAAAAGAGAAAACTTGGACCAAAAGCGATCGATTGTATTTTTCTAGGATATGCACAAAACAAAGACGGCCTATAGATTTTTAGTAGTTAAATCGAAACTCCCGAGATTATTGCTAATACAATAATGGAGTCTAGAGATGCTTCATTCTTTGAGAATATCTTTCCTATGAGAACAATGAGCGTGACTTCACAAGCAGAGAATGTTCAAACGATAATATTGAAAATGAGAATAATCAAACTTCGAACTTCCCACCATTTACGAACCAATATGTGATATCCTCGAGGAGGATAACAATCTAGTCGCGAAGCTCCTCGCAGGAGCAAGAGACAAAAGGTTGAGAAAACCTTTGGTGACGACTTTATTGTATACCTCGTGGATGATGTGCCAAAGACTCTTTCAGAGGCTTATGCATCTCATGATGCTGAATATTGGAAAGAGGCAGTCCGTAGCGAGATGGATTCTATCATAGCTAATGGGACTTGGGAGATCACGGATCGTCCTATCGGGTGTAAACCTGTAGGATGTAAGTGGATCTTTAAAAAGAAACTAAGGCCTGATGGAACAATTGAGAAGTACAAGGCAAGACTTGTGGCCAAGGGTTACACCCAGAAAGAGGGAGAAGATTTCTTTGATACCTATTCTCCTGTCGCCAGATTAACTACCATCAGAGTGCTCCTTGCGTTAGCATCTTCCTATGGTCTACATGTTCATCAAATGGACGTGAAGACAGCTTTCCTTAATGGAGAGTTGGAGGAAGAAATCTATATGGATCAACCGGATGGTTTTGTGATTTGTGGACAGGAAAATAAAGTATGCAGATTATTGAAATCTTTGTATGGTCTAAAACAAGCACCAAAACAATGGCACGAAAAGTTTGACAAAACTTTAACATCCATTGCTTTGTTGTGAATGAAGCTGATAAATGTGTGTATTATCGTTATGGTGGGGGTCAAGGAGTTATCTTATGTCTGTATGTAGATGACATACTTATATTTGGAACAAATCCTGCCTTAATTGACGAGGTCAAATCTTTCTTATCTCGGTGTTTTGATATGAAAGACTTGGGAGAGGCAGATGTTATTCTGAATATTAAATTGATCAAAAGTAAGGATGGGATTACTTTGAATCAATCCCATTATGCTGAGAAAATATTAAGCCGGTTTGGTTTTGAAAACTGTAAAGTTTCACCAACACCCTATGATGCGAGCATTAAGCTTCGAAAGAACCAGGGGTTAGGAAAAGATCAATTAAGATATTCACAAATTATTGGGTCACTAATGTATTTAGCTGGTGCCACAAGACCTGACATTTCATTTGCTGTGAGAAAATTAAGTCGGTTTACTTCTAACCCAGGAGATGATCACTGGGAGGCACTTGAAAGAGTGTTGCGCTACTTGAGAGGCACAACATCTTTTGGAATACATTATACTGGACATCCTTCTGTTTTAGAAGGATACAGTGACTCCAATTGGATCTCTGATGCGGATGAGATCAAAGCTACAAGTGGTTATGTATTCACTTTAGCTGGTGCTGCAGTTTCATGGAGGTCTTGCAAACAGACCATATTGACGAGGTCAACCATGGAAGCGAACTAGTAGCACTTGATACAGACCACGATTGAGGCCGAATGGTCGAGAGAACTTCTATCGGACTTGCCATTGGTTGAGAAACCAATACCTGCAATCCTGATGTACTGTGATAATCAAACAGTGTTGGCCAAAGTCACAAGTACAAAGGATAATATGAAGTCCTCTAGACATGTGAAGCGTAGGCTTAAATCTGTCAGAAAACTAAGAAACTCCGGAGTAATTGCTGTGAACTATATTAACACTGAGAAAAATCTGGCAGACCCTTTTACAAAGGGATTAGCACGGAAAGCGATTTCTGTTGCATCCATGGACATGGGAATGAGGCCCATTTAAGTTACATCACAATGGTAACCCATACCTTCTTGATCGGAGATCCCGTGACTTAGGCAATGGGAAAAACAAATTGATGTTGTAACAAGAGAGTACATATTTATTGTACCCATGTCCTAATAAACAATGTACTTTCGACTGTATGGAAGGTTGGCATAAAGCCTTAATGTATTCTGTTGTCCAAATAAGGAAAAGGTATTAGCCTGCAGGATACCTAGAAAGAATACACCTACTTGAGCTTAAGCTGTGTGTCGCGGTTCACGAGAACGGGCATTCTCTAGAAAGCTCATGAGCGGATAAGGAGCATGACCATAAAATGCTCCGTTTAGACGTGGTTCATTGGCAGCCTAGTACTAGTTGAGATTTCAAGTGAAATCGATCACAAAAGGTCGTGAATTCAAGGCATAGTCCATTCGTCACCGTGAGAAGATGAATCTTGTTATTCTAGGTGCAAGTTCAACCCGTACGGGACTTACACTAAAAGACTGGTATATTAACAGTACTTCAGCACAATATCTTTGATATCTAATTCTGCTTTGGAATTGGTGGGGGATTGTTAGAAATTGGCCCAATGAGCAAGGCCCATTTCACGAATCCCAAAGCATGCATGGTTAGTACCATATTGCTAAGGCAAGGTGAGAAAGACCAATTTATAAGGTGGAGTTCTCACCACTCCTTGAATATGGATAGAGATGGTATTAGGAGGACTCTGGCTAGTCACACACACGTGCACGCACGCGCGCGCGTATCCGCGTATTTTCGCGTGAAAATCGCGTGACTTGTGACTTGCGACGCGCGACCGTGCCGTGACGTGGCGCGCCACTTGGCAGACCAAGTCTATCTCTATTTTTGCTAAATCCTGCACCACTATCTCTCTGTTTGAATGAGATTCAAACATTTGAATGGGGCTTTATTGGGTTTGATGACGCATGCTGTAATCGATCGGTTGAATGTGTCGATTACCGGTGGGTAAATGGCTGTTTTAATCATGTCGATTACTAGTCTGTCTATTTGTATGCTGAGGCGTCCGAGTAGAGGTGACAAACCGATCGCCTCCATTCTTTTCTCCAAACTTTTGTGTCTTTGTTGAGCTGCGCCGTCTCGAACCGTCGACTCTTCTTCCCGCGTGCACGCGAAGAAGAGGAGCGGTATCTCGAACCATTGCTGCCGTGAAGACCTGCACGGGGGCGGCAATAAGGTTTCTGGGCAGCGCATCTGCGCGACCGCTCACTGCACTGCGACACCTTCGTTCTGCACTGCGTCAAGCCTGCGCGGCTTCCTGTTCTTCATCAGGCTAACAAGTAAGTCGTTCGTGCGCACGTTCGACTTTGTTACTATATTGTTTTTCTTGTGTAATTTGTGAAGTATGATGAGTAGCTTGCTGTTGGTTGTGAGTTTTGCATCATTAGTTTATTATTTCTGTCTCCTAATAAAACTTGGAATTAAAATATTGCCCACATTTCCAACACTTTCAGGACATATACCATCTGAATTTGGTCGAATGAGCAAGTTACAGCATCTTGATATATCTAGAAACAAGTTGAGCGGGTCGATACCGGAAGAGCTTGGGAATTGCACTGAGTTGATATTCTTGAAGATTAACAACAATAACTTGAGTGGAGATTTGCCAATCACCATTGGAAATCTGGCGACGTTGCAGATCATGTTGGATGTTAGCAGCAATAAACTCACTGGGAGACTGCCTGCGCAGCTCGGGAACTTGGTGATGTTAGAATTCTTGAACCTCTCCCACAATCAATTCAGTGGAAGCATTCCATCCTCCTTAGCAACCATGGTTAGTCTGTCAACACTTGATGTATCATACAACAACTTGGAAGGGCCTCTTCCAACAGGACGACAATTTCGCAGTGCTTCAATAGGCTGGTTTCTCCACAACAAAGGTCTATGCGGAAATCTCTCAGGCCTGCCACCTTGTTCTTCAGCTCTGACACTGGAGCATCATGCAGGAAAAATTCGAAGTTTGGTGCTAGCTATTTCCCTTCCTACATGCATGGTCATTATTATTGCAAGTGTGATTATGGTTATCCATAAAAGGAAAATACCACAACAAACCACAACCATACAAAACAGAGATGTGCTTTCCGTGTGGAATTTTGATGGGAAACTAGTATTCGAGGATATCACTAGGGCAACTGAAAATTTTAGTGATAGGTACGTCATTGGGTCAGGGGGGTATGGCACTGTCTACAAAGCTGAGCTTCAAGGAGGGAGATTGGTTGCAGTGAAAAAGCTACATCCAATTGAAGAAGAGATGAATGATGAAAAGAGATTCCTCATTGAAATTGAAGTGTTAACAAAGATTCGACACCGAAGCATCGTCAAGCTATATGGGTTTTGCTCCCATCCACAATACAAATTTCTAGTATATGATTACATTGATCAAGGAAACCTTCATGCAGCCTTAGAAAACGAGGAGCTAGCAAAGGAATTGGATTGGCAAAAGCGAGCTACTATTGCAAGAGACATGTCTCAAGCTATATACTACTTACACCATGAATGCAGCCCGCCAATAATCCATCGTGATATAACAAGTAACAACATCTTGCTAGACACAACTTTCAAGGCTTATCTTTCAGATTTTGGCACAGCAAGGATGCTAAAACCTGATTCGTCGAATTGGAGTGAACTAGCGGGGACATATGGTTATATAGCCCCAGGTATGTGATTAATTTCTTCTTGCGTATAGCATACATATTGCCACGTTTACTTGCTAGCTATATTCCTAATTTAATCCTAGTGCCCTCTTTTGCTGTAGAGCTTTCATACACTTCGGTGGTGACAACGAAATGCGATGTCTACAGCTTCGGTGTGGTTGTACTGGAGATTGTGATGGGGAGACATCCAAGAGACCTGCAATCCCTTGCTTCTATTGGACAGCATCATAAGCTTGCAATGGATATCTTGGACCAACGCCCACCATCGCCAACAATGGTGGAGGAGGAAGACATTGCTCTGCTTGTCAAAGTGGCATTTGCTTGCCTGCAAACTTCTCCTCAGGCAAGGCCAACAATGCAGGATATCTATCAGATACTGATGCACCGCCACTCTTCTTGTTCTTTTCCCACGCCTTCGGATGCACTTATAGTAGAACACATAGCGGATGAAGAAGTTTAAGATGAACTGTCCCAAGATTAATAGTTTTGAGATTGAATTTCGGAATGTAGTCGCAAGTAGAAACTTTATTGTCAGCCACTAAACTTTATTTGCCCTTTTCTTTTCTGGGGTGGAAGTTTTTCTTGGTCTTTGTTGTTTTTCCAATGTACACATAACAAGGTCTCTCTAAAAAGCTGGACATAACTGTGGGAGTGCAATAAATCTTCAGTGTTGTAATAAATGCAGTATTAACCTAAAAGTTATATTTACCATTTTAGGGTGTGCTTGGTATGTGCCCAAATTAGCCCTGCCAAAATTTGGTTAGCCAAAATTTTGGTCAAGGTTTTGGTTACCCACAATTTGGTCAAGGATTGCCAAGAAATACATAGGATATGACCATACAACCATAGGCTTACTAAAATTTTGGCAACCATCCAAACAAGTGCCAAATTGTTGAGACTAGCCAAATTTTGGCAGGGTTGACACAAACCTAACACACCCTTAATTCCTGACTTTACTACAATACAAACATGTCTATAAGATTAATTACCATGTATATATGGAAATGTCTTTAAGCGTGGTTTCAGGTTTGACGATCACAAAGTTACACGCCAAAGCAATTTCAGATTGGGAGTCTGACTTGAGAACAATCAGCAGTACTCCAAACAACAAAAACTCCTAAAATGTAGCACTGAAAATTATAAACACAAATACCAATACAGAACAGCAGCTAGGTAGTCATAACGAACTACTTTAATGTCACAAACTAGTACTAAAACAGCTGCTATATGCAAACCGGTAAAGAACAGAGAGCACTGCTACTGAATGTCGTATCTCAACAGACCACTAATTGTCCAGCAAGTTTACCCGAAGGCTAATACTTCACTCTGCCCAACAGAAGAAAGCTAGTACAGGAAACGAGAGCTGCTTAGTGCTGCCAAATTTAAGTTTAATCCTGACAGAGAATAATCACAAGCCTTTCCGTGCAATACCAAGTTCAGACAACTATAACAGTAATTAACCATGGGCAAGAAGATGCGGACAAGTACTGACAAGAACTGAACAAGACAAGAGGGGGCTCAAATCCTGAACTAGTATCTACAACTAGTTGGCTTCAGCCAAATTGCCAGTGCCAAGAAGCAAAGGATACTAACAGAGGTAATAAGCAACAGTAAGAGAACTAGTTCAGGTAAATACTGCAAGTAAAAATCAAAGGGAGAAGTTCTCACTGACCGACGGGAATGAGCGGCGGTTTGTCTCTTGCCTCAACTACGAGAGTGGGCCCCACCATTTGTCTCTTACCCCCAAAATAGAAAATAATGAAAAGGTGGAAATTTTTAACCAGAAATTTCTTGCGCACAGAACCAAATATTTAGAAATTTCAATTTCAAATTTTTTTTTGGAAAGTGCAGTTCAAAACATCACTCAATCAAATCTCCACACTATGTAATGCTTGTGATGTGGAAAAAGTTGCAAATGATAAACAAATCACTCCTGCGCTCAGCGCTTCCCCTCCCACCCCCCCGTCCCTTCACCTCCCTCCCCCCCGTCCGAATCCCCCCTCCTCGCCGTCGCCTGAGCGCGCCACCGGTCCCCGGTGGACGCAAAGAGGGCGACGGCGGGGCTTTTTTTCCTTCCCCTGCTCGGTTCGGTGGGGATTGGTGCGCTGGTCGTGGGAGCCCCGGCTGCGGCTCCCCTCGCCGGCGGCGGATCCGGTGGCCTGCTGGCCGGATCTGGAGTCCCTCGGCTGGTGGCGCTGCGGCGGGATCCCGAGCCATGGAGCGGCGAGGCCCGCGTGGAGGAGGTCGGCGTGGAGCGCGCTGGGAGGGAGGCGGAGAGGGGTGGCGGGACCCGGTAACGGATCCCCTCGCCGGCGGTAGATCCGGCGGCCTGGTGGCCGGATCTGGCATCTCTCAGGTGGTGGCGCCGCGGCGGGCTCCCGAGTTTTGGTGCGGCGAGGCTTGTGCGGAGGAGGAGGGCGAGGAGCGCGGCCGCGGCAGCGGTCCGGCGGCTTCGAACTCGGGCGAACGACCCGGAGGCCGTGCGGAGGCGGTCGGGCGGCCAGCGGGACCGGCGTCGGCGGAGTGGCCGCGAACGCTGGCGGCTTCGAGCCGGAGGCGCCCGACGGGGAGGCCGAGTGGCTGCCTGCAGCTTCAAGCGCAGGCGGCGGTCGCTTCGGTCGGGCTTCGGGCGGCGACCATCTCTGGCGACCAGCTCCGGGCACGAGCAGCGGGGGCCGGCGAGCAGCCGGCGACTTCGGCCTAGTGCCAGGTGTCGCCGAGCACGGTCGCCGGTGTATGGGATTGTGTGGTGGTGACCGTGGTCGTTGTGCAGCCATCAACGCTAGATTGTGCTAGTAGTTGGCGTGCTGTCGTTGGGAGTGGGTTGGGTGCCAGGCGAAAGCCTTTGTCTTGCTGTTGGGCTGACAATAACGATACCTTTGGGAGTCGTATTACTCCTTGGAGGCGTCTGTCTGTCGATGCACCCCTCCTCTCTCGTTGTGGATCTTGCGGGAGAAATCCATGTCCATGTTGGACGGGCAGCGGCGGCGTGGCTACGTCGTGTTCCTTCCTGAAGGCGTTGTCTTTACTGATTCCACACGTGGTTCCCACTTTGGTGGCTTCGTTTTGATATCTTAGTTTCTAAGTAAACGAGGATGCGAAGGTTTGCTACTGCACAAGATCAAATTTTGAGGCCTGACATCAAGAGTTTCTAAGTAAACTAGGATGCGAAGGATTGCCAGTACACAAGGTCAAAGTAAGTTTGAAGCAAGGACATAGAAGTTAGAATGTCTTTCTAGCTTTCTTAGTCTTTTTGCTATTTGTTTTTTGCGTACCTCAGTTTTGAGGTTTTGAGTAATTGAGTCTAAGGGCTCCTGTAAACTTTGGCTGCGTATATCCACGTGTGGATATAGAGGCCGGATTTCTATCCATTATCTAAAAAAAATGTAATGCTTGTGATGTGTCATCCACTCCCCTTGCCTTCACATCACCACGCTCCTCTCGACCTGTAGGCTTGCCCTCGCCACCACCACGTACCCTCGAACCATGAACTCACCACTCTACCTCCACTACTACCTTCTTTCCCGTATTCGACGGCTCACCGACGCTTGATCCACAAATAACAACCGCCTCCTATCGTCTTCGCAATACCTAACATGCACCACCTTCCGCCGATCCAGTGACCAGTGGCCCAGTCGTCTAGCTCCAACCATCGGGCCACTAAGCCCTAAGCGTAGCTCGACACCTAGATTAAAGACGCTGCCGATTGAGGAGCTAATAATCCGACTACAATTTGGTTAAAACCTCCTCGAAAGGAATTAGCACGTACCATTTGAATTTTATTTTATTCATCATCCACCCACGCCACACACAACAAGCCTGCATGCATGCGGCACTTATTATTACATATACCGCCGTTGCACCGACCGACGGTCTAGTCCTCCATCTGTCTTGGCTACCCGTTCGCCCATGGGCACACCGACCCCGAGTGTAGCACCTCCTGCATGCACACGATCGGGAGTCGCACGGCGACCTGCGTCATCATGTACGCCTGGCACCCCGGGAATGCCTCCTCTTGCAGCTGCTGCTGCCCTTCCTTGACGCCAAGCTCCCTGTACAAGCTGGCCAGCATGTGGGCAATGGCTGGGCATTTGCACCGGACGTCCTGTATGGCGGCGAGCTGCCACCCACTCACTGATGCGCATTTGCGCTTTAGGTACGCTCGGCACCGTGGCAACGTGTACGCCGGGAAGGCCATCCCCGGCTGGCACGTCGGCTCCTCCGATCCGGCTGCCAGGGGGCAGGGGTGAGGCTGTGGGATGATCTCTTATGGTGATCATCGGCCGTGGACGTCACCGCGAGCATATACAGGAGGACGACGACGGAGAAGAGGAGCTTAGCTGATGCCATTTTGTACTCTATTAAATTATTTGCATACCACTACTACAGAAATCATCATCACAGATGGTTGAAAAACGTCATCACAGACGGTTATATGAACCGTCTGAATTTATGGGTCAGTGATAGTCGAAGGTTATCACAGACGGTTTTTGAACCGTCTGTGGTGTACATATCACAGACGGTTTGGAATCAAAAACCGTCTGCGATGTATCGATATCACAGACGGTTTTTAATAAAAACCGTCGTGATATTAATATATCACGAGCGGTTTTATTCCAAACCGTCGTGATATTGATACATCGCAGACGGTTTTGATTCCAAACCGTCTGTGATATTGATATATCGAAGCGGTTTTTACTTAAAACCGTCTGTGATATTGATTTCTACCCTAAATCTATTTCAGTTTAAATGGCTAGCCTCAGGAAATGCTAGCCATGCCCTCTGAAACAAGCAGATATATACATACAATTCACATGGGAAATCATTTCACATACATAAAACATCCAATTCACATCTCAATTCATTTCACAAACATAAAACATGCACTTCACATCTCACTCATTTGACAAACATAAAACATCCATTTCACAAAGCAAATAATTGAAATGAAATAAAATATCCATTTAGAAATATACAATTACAAATCCGGAGTGATAAGAGCAATAAAAACTCATGGTGCGCAGTGGAACCGTCCTTCTGGCTTTATAACTTGAGTCAGCAAAAAGTACGCTAACTCTGATCGAATTCGGGCAAGGTCAGGCTGTTTCAATGCAGATGACGGGATAAATGCAGCCTGTCGATAGGAATATCAATGTGCGTATATATAACATGATAAGTATGAAGTAATTATGGGAAGATTGACAAACCTTGGGATTGGTAATCCTCGAGGAATCGAGGAGTAGTTCCATATGGTGGCAAACGTAGTAGCCACATGTGTTGCCAATGCTCTTGGTGGCACCGCAAAAATAGAATGTGTCAATTCAAGAGGCATTAATTACTACAAACTGTTGCATAGGATTAATTAATGTGTAATAGCGAATACTTTAAAATCTCGAGCATGTGTCAGGCCTTTGGCCCCTGGCTTGGAGTCACCTCCCTTTGCAACGTACATCTCGAACGCCCTACGTGATTCGCAAAGATTAACCTTAGTCATTCGGAAGGAAAGAAAGAGTACAATATAGGTATGTATGGAGAAAATGTACTTACACATCGATTACTTGGCTGATAAGTGTGAAGTCCATTTTATTCTTACTTAGGGAATCAAGGTAATATACCATGTTCCATTTTGGTACAATCACTATTAAAATCCAATGATAGCTCTGGTTGTAGGACATAAGTACGTATTCATCAGTGCGGTAATCCAGCAGTCCAGCTGCAATGTACGTCTGGACGAAGGGTCTATCCTCGTCGATGGTATACTTGGCGACCATGTGTGGGTCCAATAAACCAACCGATGCTTTGGATGCCCTAGCTTTACTCAGCATGTGGCTACATATATACACAAGAAATCAACAAATTATACGAAATTTATCGGTATGACATGAACTGAGACTGTGATTGTACACACTTACAGCGTCCAGCATCGCATGAGAGAGACGTCCAGAGTGTTGAGCGTGTAAAGATCGAATAAATCATCAAAGGTGACTACGAAGACACTGTTTTGCATATTGTGATGTAAATCACTCGGCAAGAATTTGATAGAGATACTTGAGATCCGCTCTTGCTCTGGTTTATTGGACTGTTGCATGTACCACATGTGCAATTGCACGCAACTATATGCTAGGCGTTGGAGGGCCTTTTCCTCGAGCAACGGCTCGCCAAGCACGAATTTGCGAGCTAATGGCTTGTACGAGATTTCATCATTGGTCTTTGCTTTGCTTTTGCCCTTGCTGCCCTTGCTGCCCCGACTGTTGGTCGACTTTACAGGTAGCACCGGTGGTGGAGGTTGCACTTGTTCAGGTAGCGGGTCCGGTTCGGTTGCCCTTGTGGAGAAGGCACCGGTGCGTTTGCTGATCGCCACCGGTGAATAAGCCTCGAGCAGATATCACTTTTGGGCCACCGGATGAAGGATCCAATGGCTTGCCCTAAAGTCACGAGCTCGTCGTTGGTGGGCTTCGGTAGTGGGGCGACCTCAAAATTGGTGTTTACCCCATCTATCGACACTTTTGCGAAGCTGTTGCTAAAGGTTGACTGTGCACCACGGCCTCGATACGACGGATATGCCATGCCCCACGCAGCGCTCAACGCAACGGAGGCATATCTTACTTGGGCGTGCGCCGTGGCTCCTACATAACGATACAAAATTAGCTACTCAATTAATAGGCATATCAATGGAGCAAGCATTCGAGAGATAATAATTATTACCGGATGTCGTCCCACCGGAAATCTGCCTCGCTGCGCGAATTGGGCGCACAACTACTCGGATGGTTGCGCGGGCTAGCTAGACCGATGGCGGCGGCGGCTGCTGATTTTCTGTAATTCTCCGCACCTCATCTCTAACATAATCAGCAAGCTCCTCTCTAAGAGATGCCTTGATCTCTTCTCGTACTGTGCCTCGCGATCGGCTTTGCTTCTCTTCCTACGCCGATCTTCGTCGAGTCATCTTGAAACCATGTTTCCAAGGAACATAAAGCCCAAGGCCTCTCGTGCGGCACAGGTGCTCCTTGTTTCCGTGGCAGCGGAGAGCATATCATTCTCCTTCGTCCCCGGAATGATCCCAGCGTAGATTCAAAACTCACTCTTCCTGCAAGAACACGACATGTCATTTTACTGTAGGAGGTTGTGGAGTAATTACAAGCTCGTAGTTCGTTCGATATCTTACGGTATTTGGGACACTTGCTGGTCTGCAGGGTTTCAAAGGAGACGTCCCCGATGTCGTTGTAGATGACCTTGCTCTAATCCAATTTCGAGCGGTCATCCGGGATATTTGAAAATGGCGGGCGATGTCTGTGGGCTGCGATTCATCCTCCTCGTCCACTGCAGATTTTACCCGCATACCCAGCTGTGCCAAGTCTGTGGGGGTGGGTGTTTTTTGCCTGGAGGGCCTTGTGCGCCGCACTTGTACTTTTGAACTCGTCGGTAATCTTCATCGCCTTGAACTGTTCCCATTGTGATTCCAAGAATGGGTATTTATGATAAGGCGTTTCGTCTGTCTCCACATATTTCTTGACAAGCGTGCTCTTGAAGTTCTTCCATGCTTTGCACGCCGCTAGTAAGGTTTGTCGTTGCACGGCGTCTTGATGTTCTTCTGGGATCTCAAACGACGCCAAAATTTCTGTCCACAGCTCGCTTTTCCGAGTCGGAGGCACGTCCTTCCACGAATTGAATGTGATCTCAATTCGTTCTCGTGCAACTATGCCGATCATTCTTCTCCATGCGCTTACTGTTTTCTTAGGAATGAGAGGCACCCCAGATACATTGACCTGTGTGATGATAAATCGGCCCTCAGGCTTCTTCGATAGCCCTCTTCCTTGGCGTTTTGCTTTTGGAGCGGACTCCTCCGGCGAAGATGGTGAAGAATGAGTGGAAGACATGTTGCTCAATTTGTGCGTCTATTAGGACAGGATGAGGAAACATGATGCTCAATGATATGAAGAGAGGAGAGGAGTAGAGGGGAGGGGAGAAGGGAGGGGGTGATGTGGACAGAGAGAGGAGGTAATGTGCCTATCTTAGTTCCATATTTAATTCCAACTAAATTCAATTTATATTTCCAACATAACATGAATGACATAAATTGCATGTAAACATATAATTCTATCTTGCCATTCATAACCATGTAAATATTCAATGAATATAAACACCAACATGCTGAAATAACATGACAATCATCTTCTAAGCAAATAAACAATTAAATCCAGCATTACACAAATTAATTGTTTTAGATTTGCTCTCGATGAGTTGCGCAAGATTGAAAATCTTGGCCATCTCATGCTAATATCGACACTCATCATCAATAATCTGATTATTAAAGATTTGAGCTCACAAAAATACATGTCTAGACAAGATTAATACTGCATCACAAATAGATCAATTGAATAAAAGGATCTGTTCTACACAAGATTAATCTTGCATCACAAGATTAATATAATCTGCATCACAAACAGATCTCAAAAGATGTAAACTTATATGCCCAAATTAAATAAGGTCTAACAAGATAGCCGAAATACCAAGGAGCTCAAATCTAACTCAACCAGATTATTTCTGTTTCGATATTATCATCACAGAGCGGGAGGAGGCGGCGACGGAGGATTGAATGCACTCACGGTAGGAGGCGGAGGAGGAGGAGGCGGCAACGGAGGAGGAGGAGGCTGCGGCGGCGTCTTCGTCCGAGGAGGCGGCGACGGAGGAGGAGAGGAGGCGGCGGCGGCGGGCTCGGGGGCTCGGGGATGGCGGCGTCGGCGGGCTCGGGGCTCGGGGATGGCGGCGGCGACGGAGGATTGAATGTACTCACGTAGGAGGCTCGGGGATGAGGCCGACGGCGGCGGCGGAGGAGGAGGCCTACGGCGACGGAGGAGGAGGAGCGGGAGAGCCGCGAGTTTAATTAGATGTATATCACTGCAGCGGAAAACCCTGGCGGAGGGAATATATAGCGGGATTAGCACAGACGGTTCCACATTTAGAACCGTGCAGCGAAATTATTATCACGACGATTCTAAATGTGGAACCGTCGTGATAATAATATCACGACGATTCTAAAGTGTGGAACCGTCAATAAATATTATCACGAGCGGTTCTAAATGTGGAACCGTGCAGTGATAATAATATCACTGACAGTTCTAAAGTGTGGAACCGTCAGCGATAATCATTACACCCGCACCTACCAGCTGCATTACAACACCAACCAGCTTAAATGCCAACATACAACACAATATATTTCTTCACACATTTGCCACATACATCACACACATGCATTGTTGTATACAAATATGCCAATTCACATATACATAACACATATACATCATTCTACTTGCTTATTTCCTTGGCAACATATAACACAATGTATTTCTTGACACATTTGCCACATACATCACACACATGCATTATTGTATACAAATATGCCAATTCACATATACATAACACATATACATCATTCTACTTGCTTATTTCCTTGGCAACATATAACACAATGTATTTCTTGACACATTTGCCACATACATCACACACATGCATTATTGTATACAAATATGCCAATTCACATATACATAACACATATACATCATTCTACTTGCTTATTTCCTTGGCAACATATAACACAATGTATTTCTTGACACATTTGCCACATACATCACACACATGCATTATTGTATACAAATATGCCAATTCACATATACATAAGACATATACATCATTCTACTTGCTTATTTCCTTTAAAAATATACTTTCGCTTCATACACAACCAAGGAGGAAGGTTATACATGCAGAGAGTCACGGGCCATGTGCTATGTCTGCTGCTCATGCTACTGAAAGGATTCATTCCATCTGTACTCAGTCCAAACCTAATATTCCTTGGTTCTGCACCGAAGTCTGCAAAACTCCTATCGATGTTTCTCCACTGGGCAGAATCCGCAAGGTGTCTTAGCATTCCATCCTTCTTCCGCTCCTCCGAGTGCCAACGCAACAGTTTTGCCTCCTTTGGATTTGCAAAAAACCTTTTCAAACGGGGAATTATAGGAAAATACCATGCCACCTTAGCAGGCGGTCCTTTCTTCGCCTCTGTTCCCTCGCCGTCATCTGATTGATTGTTACGTTTGTATCGGGATGCGTTGCACACCGGACATACATGCATGTCTGCATACTCTTTACGGTAGAGGATACAGTCGTTCGGACATGCATGCATTCTTTCTATTTCCATTCCCAATGGACAAAGAACCTTCTTGGCTTTATACGTGGTTTTAGGCAACTCATTTCCCTCCGGAAGCATGTCGGCTAAAAGACCTAGCAGTGCTGTGAAACTCTTGTCGGACCAACCGTTGCTTGCCTTCAATTTCAACAGTTCAAGCACGGCCGACAACCGCGTGTACTTTGACCTGCAGCACGTGAACAAAGGTTTCTCCGAGTCCTCCATCAAGCCCCGGAATTTAACATACTCTCTCTCATCATAGTTCTCTTCTACATCGCGAAGCATCTCGATCAGTTGTCGTCGTGCAACCTATCTGGTCGCACAACAATCGACATCATCCGTCAGCATATCATTCACTTCACCGGCGATGTCGTCCGGCGGCATTTCATTCACTTCACCGGCAATGTCATCCGGCGGCATTTCATTAACTTCACCGGCAATATCATCCGGCATATGATCGTTGACTTCGCCATGACTGGTCCAACACGTATAACCCTTTTTGAAACCCCTCCGAATCAAGTGCGCTTCAATTTGCCCTCGGTTCTTAAACATCTTTAAATTCTCGATCGATGCATGGACAGTACATATATTCCACCCCCTTATTCAACATATCCTCCTCGGCAGCTCTTGTAAAATCAGACACGCCATTAATGTACTCTTCACTCACACGGCTAGCGGCATACATCCAGCTTCGGTCCTACGTTACGTACATATATAACAACTTAGTATTACAAATTAAATTAACTAATTATTACTACATATATATCGGCCACATGTATTATATTGAGGCTTATTAATTTGCTAGCTCAATTCACATTATAAACACAACAACTATTATTGCAAACTATCTTCAATTAATAACACTCACCAATTACTTATATCTAGAGCATGAAATTCATTACTAACCAAATCTAGAGCAAATTTGTAATGCATGCAAAGAAAAATGAAATTCATTACTAACCATATCTAGAGCAACCGGAAAATATAAGTAGCTTCAAAGCTCAATATCGCCTCCTCCCACCAATTTAAGTGGCACGAAATCGCCAAGCTTGCCTCGAGGCGAAAGAGTAAAGCAACCACTAGATCGTGGATCGAAATGAAGACAGATGCGATGCGAGCGGCGCAATAAATGCCTTAGCCATTATCACGAGCGGTTTTAGTTAAAACGTCAGGAATATCCTGACGGTTTTTAATAATAAACCGTGCGTGATAACTAACTTATCACAGACGGTTTTTATTAAAACCGTGCGTGATATCTGGGATTATCACGACGGTTTTAATACAGACCGTCTGTGATACTTAAATAATAACCGCCTGTGATAATCCATTTTCCCGCCACAAATACCACAGACGGCCTCCTAATTACAACCGTCGTAATAGTGTTCATCGAGACGGTTTCACAAAACCGTCTGTGATGAGGCGTCTCCTATGAGGCTTTACTGTAGTAGTGTACGTTATATATGATCTCCATATATATGTATATATATATATATATATATATATATATATATATATATATATATATATATATATATATATATATATATATATATATATATATATATATATATATATATATATATATATATATATATATATATGAAAAATACTTTTACTCCTGGGTGTAATTACACCCTATATATGGGCGGTTATATATCTAGAGACCGAAGAAACGGACGGGAAGAAAATCTTTAGCTGTTTATGAGTAAACATAGGAGAAGTAATCATACTAGTGGCTTTTCTGCATCTGCTTAATCTGTCTGTGTATGCTTTGCACGTCAAAATTTCAAGTGACAATCAAACCAACAAACAATACATATGTCCCTGGGATCAATGAAGACATGGGTTATATTTGGTTGGACACATAAAGCGATACTTTTGAAGGCGAGTCCTACACGTCTCATTACCGTAATCCCTTGTTTACCACTGGGTTTTACCTCACAACCAGGTTATAAAAATCAGTCAAAAATCGGTCCTACCAGCCACTCCAGTTAGAGTATAAACTGGTCTTAAATACTTCGTTTTACGCCGAGTCCATCTGATTTACTCTGATTTATATCGATTTCAGCTGATTTTTATTTCTATTTGAAATTTAAAATTTTATTTGAAAATTTTGGCCTGAAACTACTGAAATTTTTCGAAAATCGATACTACTAGTTCTACCAGACCCCGGTAAAAATTAAAACCGGTTTTGATAACCTTGATCGCAACAATATTGTGATTAGTGATAACAGTCACAAAGTTGGTGTTTGTACACTAGAACTGTTATGTTTACGGACAAATTGGTTAAAATATGCACTGTGTTACGATACGGACAGGTTACACTAGTGCAGATTAAAATTTTCTACCACATAAATCATAAAGTCATGTGAGTAAGAGATCATATATCGTTACCATTAGACATATAGTATAGCGGAAGTAGAGTTGAAGCAGCCGATTCAACGAAGAGTGCGTCGGTGTAGTAGAAATAGTCTATCGTTCTCTGGCCAACCGTCTCCTCCTCACGATCATCCCGATCAGCGCCGCAGTCACAGCAGCGCCTCTACCAAGGTCCACATATCCAGAGACGGAACACCGTGTGTCGGCGTGCTAGAACTAGCGCGCACAATAGGGGTTATGAGAAGTAGCGGTTAGGGTTTCGATGTGTGTGCTTCAGGATGCCTCCCTCATCCCCGCACCTCTCTTTATATAGCCTCCAATCGAATCCTAATCAGATATGATCAGATATCATATCTAACTCAAAGAAGCCTTAGGCTAGATTTTTATCCAATACAAGTAGAGATCGTATCCCACTCGGAGATTATCATTTGGATCCTTATCGTTCTAGCCCATTAAGTGTATGACTCTCTAGGTTCATATATGTTTAGCCATAGGACGAAAACTCCTTTCCGATCTATAAGTCGGTAACGGTCCCTAATAGGATATAATGACTCCCAAACATACATAAAGATCATATCGGACGAATCTATATAGTGCTTATGTATTGATCCCTTTATCTCATGATACCATATCGAACTCAAGGCGAGAAGTGTGCCATCCTATGATAGCTCGACCATTCACTCGAGCCTGTAGTGAATTACTCAGTTGTGATTGACTCCTCAACCATATTCGGCATGGTCATGTGCTTCTTTAATCCTACCATATCCAGGGGGCCTAGATGATGTGACCACGCCACAAACACATACGACAATCGCGCCCAATATCAAGATTGAACTAAAGGTGAATTCGTTTCTTCAGCCTTCATATGTTACTGAGAACAGACCGCTACCTAATACAAGTGATTTAATTGTGCTTAGGAATTTGGGAAAGGATGAAGGAAAGGGACATGGAGTCCTGGACATGCATGGAAGGAATAATGGAGGTCACCACGTCACTTTGAGACCAAGTCAAGCACGAATTCGAGTTGGACACGTTTTGGAATCAGACTCGGACTGCTGCAATGGTGCAAGTTTAAACGGACGTAACTTTCTCATACGGACTCCGTTTGAGACGTTCTTGGACTTGATGGAAAGCTTATCAAGTCTACTTTCTAAAGGATTCAACCCCATCTTCAAATTCTATGCGAGACAGCCGCAATCATTAAAAGAGTCCGTGTTGGTCACGTACTGGAATCAGATTCGGACTGCTGCAATGGTGCAAGTTGAAACGAACGTAACTTTCTCATACGGACTCCGTTTGAGACGTTCTTGGACTTGATGGAAAGCTTATCAAGTCTACTTTCTAAAGGATTCAATCCCATCTTCAAATTCTATCCGAGACAGCCGCAATCATCAAAAGAGTCCGTGTTGGTCACGTACTGGAATCAGATTCGGACTGCTGCAATGGTGCAAGTTGAAACGAACGTAACTTTCTCATACGGACTCCGTTTGGGACGTTCTTGGACTTCATAGAAAGCTTATCAAGTCTACTTTCCAACGGATCCAACCTCATCTTCAAATTCCATCCGAGCCGGCTGTAATCATCAAAACAATCCACGTTGGTTTTTGAGTCCGAGTCAAAAGGGTGCTGCGCCACCACCAATTGGGCCCATGGGCCTTGTAACCCTAGAGCATGCACTTTGGACGCCCCTCCTGGTTGTTCTCCTATAAAGGAGCCGCCTCCTTGTTAGGACTTGGATTTTGTTGAGTTTAGGTTTAGCTATTATGCAAACTTCTGTTCTTCAGTTGTGTCGGACGACCACCTGTCAAGACAGCCTTCGGAATCCCACCTTTTCATCTTCATATCAATATTTGCAATTCAGATTGCTTGTTATCTTGTTCTTGCGTGTTCTTCGGTTGCATGCAGGAATAGACCTTCGTGGTCAGGTCAACCGCGTTCTTGGCACGGTTGATAACAACTTGGAGTGTGGTTCAACGATTGCTAAGGCGCAAGCGACGTCGTTCGGTTGTAGTCGGATCGCAAGGGTTGCCTCCGCCAAAATCGATAGTTATCATCCTATCGGAAGATCGGGACTCCATCGCCTCATCACTAGAGATATCTCTCCTCTTATAAAAGAGGGGTAAATTCCATCTTGATCGCTCATTTTTCTCTGCTTGTTTTATAGTAAACCTGAAAGATACTTTTATGACCACCTAGTCATAGAGTAGTGTTTAGTAACCTCTAAGTAAAATATTACACATGTCAAAAATAATGACGATCTCAGGTCTAAGAATCCTACATACACTATATATAAGACCAACTGATGAAACTTAAGAATATAACAATTTTCGCAGTGTCTTATGGTGGGTCAATCTAACATCATGTTCTCTAATATGTGTCTACATTATTGATTTGATATCCCATATCTATTATCCGTAAAATATGATCATCTATCAATACATGTTTTGATCTGTAAATCCTAGTTATCACACATAATAATATAATATCAGGGATAATTTAGAATAACATCAAAAATATGAATAAAAAGTTCCATGAACAAGTCACATACTTGTTGATCAATATAAAAGACATTTATTGAAAAGATAAAATAACATATTATTCAAAAAATCATAAATATAGAAATGATACAATCACTTTTATGATTGTCTCTAGGGCATATCACTAACACACTGTACGTAGATTATTCTTTACATAGTTTATTCAAACTTTTAAGCAATCCATTCGTGCAAGATAATAAATTTAGTATGGATGGCTTGGCTGCTTTATCGAGGAAAAAGAGATCGCTTTTCTGTAGGAAGGAAAAAGAGAGTTAGTGAGACAATAGTTAAAAAGATACCCTGAATATTTAGTGAAGCATTTGATGAAGAAGCAACCCTATATTTGGAGTAATTAAAGGAGCCAAAGGCTGAGTGCTAATTACTAATAGATCTCAAGGACAATTTTGAGTTGCCATTTTGAAAAAGAAAGCTGCAGCTTCCCCTGGCGAGGGGTTGCAGCTATTAGGGCCTGTTTGGGAGAGCTCCACCAGCTCCAGATCCACGAAAAACAGCTCCACTCCACGAAATTTTACCCAAGCGCTCCACTCATGAAATCTGGATCCACAAAATCCTCGGATCGAGGCCAGATCCATGGATTTCATGGAGCTCCTCAAGGGGTGCTCCACTGTGGAGTTGGGTGGTAATTACCCGCCAATGCCACTGGTTACACACCCCATCCCACCAAAAGTGGCCATTCCCACCAAAACCTCAATTTCGTGGATCTGGAGCTGCTGTACAAGCCAAACACTCCATGGTGGGATCCCAGATCCATGGTGGAGCTGCTCCATGGTGGAGCTGCTGCTCCAGATCCACGTTTTCAGTGGTGGAGCTCTCCCAAACAGGCCCTTAGTGCCAAACTATGCTTTCCTGGATGCATTAAGAAATGATTAATTTTTGGAGGTCTACTAAGCCATGTTGGCAGCATGTCAAAACAGAATTTGCAAAAAATGCAGAGGCACCTAATTAACTTTATACAACCATGCCAGCACGTGTAAAACCAGATATGCATGTTTTGACGACAGTAAAAAAACCGTTGGTAATTCTATTTTTTTAGAAAATGGAAAATTTCCAGCCTCTGCAACCGCACACAGCCAAGTCTTACAATGTTGTCAGCTTATTTGCTGACCAAAATAAATAAAAAGAGTATACTCAAATAGGAGAAAATCATATGTAAAGTCTATTATTACTTTGCCATCCATTCTTGGCAAACACATCTAAAGCGATAACCTCCAAAGCTTTGCTTGCCAATCGAAACGTCTCCCTTTTATCTTCACGCTGCAGCAACGCCCAGAACCGCAACCAATATGCTCCTCTGAAAATAGTCTGCATAAAAGAAATATTTTATTTTTTCTCAAAAACAATGTCATTACGAGTACACCAAATTGCCCAAATAATAGCAGCAGCCCCCACAAAAATCTGTTTTTTATCCTCTCTCCCAGTGCACGTGAGCCAGCCTCCAAGCATGTGAGTAATAGATCTAGGTGGGGTTAACCCAGTAGCAATATGAACAATATTCCAAATAGTTTTAGCATGGCAGCAATAAAAAAAGGTGCTTTATTGTTTCATTGCGATCACAGAAACAACACTTTTGGCTACCAGTCCAGTTCATCTTAGCTAAATTGTCCTTTGTTAAGATAACCCCTCTTTGGAGGTACCAAAGGAAGATTTTTATCTTAAGAGGGAGCTTCAATTTCCAAATGAATTTATTAGTGAAAAGGGTATCCTGGTTTATCAAGTACGCATACATTAACCGTACAGAGAATTGACCATGATTATGTAGATCCCAGTTAAAAACATCCCTCTCATTTGAAAGTTGAACATTGGCTATTTTAGCTACTAGGTTAAGCCAAGCCACCAATTTATCCTCAGTTAAAGCTCTGCGAAAAGAGACATTAATAGGCACTTGATTCATAACCGTCTCCACAGTTACATGAGGATAATTGGCTATGTTGTACAGACTGGGAAATTGCTCTTTTAGGGGTGAAGAGCCTACCCATGTGTCAGTTTCCCCTCACTCATTGCTTGTCAGATTTGGTAGGACGGCAAATTAACCAATGCCCATAGTTTTTATATTTAGCGAGGGGCATACGATTCCCTGAAAAGTAATTAAAGAACTCTTATGAAACCCTTCAATGGCTCATACCGTGTCTGTTTTACCCAGATTTATCCAACGTCTCAGGGTGCTCTTTGATTGCCAGGTAGTAACGGAGGTGGACACGTCTAAAAAGATGTAACGGAGGTGGAACAGAGTTTTACAGAACTTGACGAACCCAACCTAGACTATGGAAAACTTAATTAAAACCCATTGGCTACATGCCCACACCAAAATGACCTAGACTACTCACAAAAGTGGTCACACTCTTGGGGGATTTGTTGGTATAGGATTGTGCGCTGCAACGCCTTTCGCAGTGCCACACTCGTAGGCGGATGATCGATTCCCAGACCAAACGCCAGATCGTACACGTCCCCGAACTCGAATAAATCAGGAACACCCTGTTGATTCGCAGCCGGATATTTCAGAAAATGCTAGTACTGTTGTTATCAGGCATAATAGGGATACTTAATGAACTTGTGATAAGAGTAGCAGTTTAGGCAGAAGGGAGATCGAGTCACATCTTTGATGTCTTGTTCAGTTCGGTAGCCGAACGGAAGCATGGTCGCTGCAATGAAGATTGCTTGCTTAATTCTGTCTCCAAAAAAATGCATGGCATGTGTCACGCTTAGCCCTCCTGCACTGTGTCCTACCAAAATGACCTGAGGGAAGACAAAATTAAAACGCTGGCCCTGAATTTGCTGTGTTATCAATCGGTGAAAAAGTGAACTGGTACGGTTTTCTGGAATGGAAAACGTATGCGGTGCATGCAGTTGCGAAATGGATGGAACGGATACGACGATGACCACCTTCTCGCCGTCCGGCAGTGCGGCCATGAGGTCAAGGAGCGGCGCGTCGTACTCGTCGAACGACCGGACGGCGTTGGGGTCGACGCGGCTGCCGGCCGCACCGGCGAGGTCGACGCAGGAGACGCGGTGACCGGAGCCCTGGAGGACGCAGAGGAGCTTGAACCAGCACCAGGCGCCGTGGCCGGCACCGTGCACAAGAACAAAGTGCTCCTTGCTCCTCTTGGATACATCGCCGCCTGCGTCCATTAGCAAGCTTGTTAACTCGCCGCGCTTAATTTGCTTACTTGTTCGTGCATATGTCTATATATCTGCTTGTGCATTTGTATGCGTGTACAGTTTATATAGGTGAGGAGAGAGAGCGCGCGCAAGAGAGTGTTTTTTTGTCCTTTTAGGCTGTGGTGGATAGTTTATAACTGTGATCGACAATTTTTATCTTAACGTAAGTGTTTATGTGAATAGATTGAATACCGATAAGTCGTTTCAAAAATATTATTCTAATAAGTTGTTTCAAAAAGACTATTCTAATAAGTCGTTTCAAAAAGACGATGAAAAAACCATTATATTTATTTGTTTGGAAGAAGTTATAAACTGTAGATTATAAATTGAAAGGAACGGAGCTATATATGGCAACTGGGCAGCGAAGTCATGTTGCTTACGTTTCAAACAACCAATTGCACCCAAACTTCGAATGAAAACTATCGATGCATCAGCAAATTGAAGTCAACTAAGGAGGTCCGAGAAGCATTCAACGGCCACCGGAGTCTCACTATTTCACCTCTCTTTTCTCCCCTCCCGATCGGTACCACGTATTACATGACCATGAAATTTTGAGGGCACCTACATCTTAAAGTAGATTTTTTTGCCGCAGTACAAATATCCAAACCACTAATGGGTTCTGGTACACTCGTGCTTACAAAAACCACACTCGTGTTGTTAAATATAGTGCACATATACTTAGTGAGTGTTCATATTGACTAAGACTGATAGTTTTAGACGGCGATTGATGGTTTTTGGCTGAAAAGGCCGTGAGCGGTAGGAAAAGTGAGAGGCAGTGCACATGACAGAAGTAAGGGGAGTGAGGTGCGTGATGCCTTATCCATGAAGGGAGACGAGAGCAATAGGAGTAGAAAAACCGATTCGAGAAGCCAGATATTCATATTAATTTTTTAACTTTTCTAAACAGAAGTCGGAAACACAATCTAATACAAACAGGGCCTTGGCTTGGGCAAGGGATTACATATCTATTATCCTGTCAATAAGAAATTTCGGAGTTGAGAGACCATGTGGTCGTGACTCCATGAGAGTGATGAGTAATTGATGTCGGTTTAGGATAGTCGAGTTTGGCTTGTGTGGTCGGACCTTGACGTTGCGTGGTGCAACGAGCTCGGTCGGAGTTAGTCAGACTTGGTCGTATGAGATTAGGATGCATATTCTGATGATTCGACAGGTTTGGACTTCGTCATGGTAAGTATGATGTTATTTATGCTTTCATGTATCGAGCGGTGCTATGTGACGTGTTTCTTGTCTGTGTGACTGCAGGACGTCGAGACGGAGTCGTGGTGAGACACGGTGGACCGGACTAGGCGCAGGTGGCACTGAGGTCAGAACGGTCGGGATGTGTCGAAGACGACGGGGACTCGAGGTGGTTGCGAGGCGTGCGAGACAAGGAGCGCGAAGCTTCCCGGAAGGTGCGGGAGGCGAATCGGAAATCGTAAGATCGCACAAGCGGGAGCGGGCTCCGTTGGATTTAGCGGGCGTAACGGGGCGGAGACCCGTTAGCCAAGGCTATATAAAGAGTGGAGGGGCTGCATGCCCACTTGAGCACTTGAGGAGAATTAGGGTTTGCTAGAGTCAAAAGAGGCTTTGGGAGTTTGTTTTGGCTTTAGGCTTTAGTGGGTGAGAGTGGTTGGAGAGACAGAGTGTGCTCCCTCTGTCCCCTTCGATGGGTTCTAGATAGAACAGAGTGTTCTTCTCCCTTCCTAAGCATGTATGGGTTGTGTTCTTGAGGTCTAGGGAGAGGGAGAGGATGAGTTGAGGATATTGTAATCATTCCTCTTGTATCAATCATGTATCTCCTTTCCTCTCTATCAATATGAGATGGTTTTGGCTGAATTTGATCAAGTCTCAGGCTCTCTGTGGTTTTTGCCCTTCGATGGTTTCTAGGCTTGATTTTTGACCTTTTTGAGGTTCTTGTTCTTTCTTGCTGGGAAGACCCAAAATGGGTTGCTCTATGTTGGGATGATGCCTCAAGATCATTTGATCAAGTTTCCCAAGAGCAAACTTCATTTTAATTTCAGCTTTTGGTTTTGAGCCTCCCCTGTTCATGTTTTGCATTTCTAGGGTTTGGTGCTGTTCTTGATTCCCTTGTTGAGATGGCTTGAAATTTGGTATGGAGAGTCCAGAGGCTATTAATTAGCTACCCTCAAAATTTCATAGCCAAAGGATCAACGGTTGGGGAGTAATTTGATTTTTGTCTCAGCTCGGGCAAAAATTTCAGATTTTTACCCAAATCTGAAATTCTTGTTTCTTGGAGTGATTTTCTTGAATTTGGCTCTTGGCTTATTCTTCTGGGAGTGTTCCCTAACTTTCCTCAAAGTTTCCCAAGCCAAGAATCCAAGAATCCTTGCGATTTCCTCAATTTTCTGAAAATCCTGTTTGCTGATCTCCTCGAGAGGTACTACCGCTCAGAGGTATTACCGCTCCTCGAGAGGTACTACCGGTTTTGTTCGGACCAGTCTGATCAGCAGCGATAAAACGTTCGGACAAGTCCGATCTTCGTGCGGTACTACCGCTCCTCGAGAGGTACTACCGCTCAGAGGTACTACCGCTCCTCGAGAGGTACTACCGCTCGTCTCAGCGGTACTACCGCTTGCAGTCAGATTTGCTATGAATTTATTTTTCTTGACTGGTTCTTTCTGGATCTGTTTTTTCCTTGTTGCCTTGTCTTCTAGTAGTGCATATCTCTTCTACCTTCATAGCTATTGGAGAAGAAGTATAAGTGTGGGTACTTGAGGGGCGAATTTAATTTTTTAGAAAGCGACATTCACCCCCCTCTGTCGTCATTTCGGTTCTACAATTGGTATCAGAGCCGGTTAGCTCTTTTCAATAGATCTTAACCGGTCTCAAGAGCCATGGCGACGGACAAGTACTCGACCAAGCCTCCCGTCTTTGATGGCCTGGATTACCCCTTCGGAAGAGCCGAATGGAAACATACATCCACGCTCGGGGTATGCCATTTGGCGGAAGGTGAAGGTCGATTTGTTGTTCCTGCCGATGAGAACATTAATGCTGGAAATATGCATGATGTTGAGGCAAACGCTAAGGCAAGGAACATCATAATCCAGGGCTTGAGTCGTAGCGAGTTTGACTGCATATCTCATCTTTCGTCCGCCTTCGATATTTGGGAGACCCTCGATGCTTACCATGAGGGCACCACCCAGATAAAGACGGTGAGACAGGACCAGTTCAAGCGAGATTACAACAAGTTTGAAATGCTCACTGGCGAGTCCCTTGATTAGTGTTTTGCGTGTTTTCACAAGATTCTGAGCAACCTCCGAGCGGTCGGTCTCACATACCCCGACTCGGATAACGCTCGACAAATGCTCGCTGCACTCGACCTTCGTGTTTGGGAGATGAAGGTGACTACCATCAAGGACACTACGGACCTCTCGACTTTGACTCTTGATGCACTGTACTCGCGTCTCAAGACTCACGAGATTGACATTGTCTCTCGCAAGTCAAAGTCACAGTCGATGGCTCTAGTCACAGATCCCAGCTCGGCTTCTAGTCTCTCTTCTGATTCTTCTTGCGGTTTCTCCCTTGCTGCTCTCTGTGACATAACTAATGATCAGTTAGAGCAGCTTGCGGATGATCAGCTGGCCCTCCTTGCTCGAAGATTCTTCCATGCTTACAAGGGGAGGAGGGACAGAAAGAGAGGAGGACCCGTGATTTGCTTCGAGTGTGGTGGCCCCAACCACATTCGGGCAAACTGCCCCAAGCTGGAGAAGGGCAAGAACGACTACGGCGGTTCGGGCAAGAACGACTACACCGACAAGAACCGCAACAAGAAGCCTCCAGTCCCTGCCCAAGGCAAGAAGAAGTTCTGCGACTTCGGGAAGGCCAAGAAGCTGTTTCACCGCGTCCTCACCGCGTTCGACGACCTCGACCTCAGCGAGGTGGAGGGATGGAGCGACGACGACGGGACGGGTGACCAGGACCCCAAGAGCGGCGACTTCTCGGCATGTGCTTCATGGCCTCGAGGCGAACGGCGGCGATGGTGTACTCGACTTCGGACGAGGTATGCCCCACCTACGACCAGCTCAATCATGCTTTTCTTAAGCTAGGTGGTTTTCATGCTAGAGCTAGGGCTAGGTGTACCGAGTTAGAGAAGGAAGTAGATAGATTATCATGGGAGCTTACTTCACTTATATCTGCTCCCTCCCGTGATGATTGTGATACATGCTGTGCTCTGTTGGGTGACATGGAGAAATTAAGGACCTCGCATGATAGTCTATCCTCTGAGCTTGACATTATTAAGGTGGAGAACATTAGTCTTCTTACTGAACTTGAGATGAGTAGAGTAGCGCCTATTTCATCTACTACTGTTGAGACTAGTGCATGCACCTCTTGTGAGGATAAGGACAATGCGTTTAGAGGTCTTTATACCATGTTGTTAGATCTGCCCGAGTCATGTGAAAACTACAATAATATGAAGATGAACCTAAAACGGGCAGATCACAAGATTGCTGAGTTGAGTGCTTCCTTGCTTGAGCTGATTGCTTCACGTTTAAACTGTCCTAAGCTAACTGCTGAACTTGAATTTGTCTCAAAACTGTTTCAAGAAATGATTGACACTAATAAGAAAATGGCTCAATTTGCGACTAAGGACCCTGTTAGCTCACCATGCATTAGTTGTGATAAACTAAAACTTGAACTTGTTGCTTTGAATGAACAATGTGTGAAGCTAACTAAGGATTTACTAGAGAAGCCATCAACTCATTGTGATGTGATTGCTGAGGTGGGGGAGAAGCCCCTGGGTAAGGAGGAGACGCCTAGTGACGTGAACCAACTGGCTAGTAGTAGGACTGTCCCCTCAGAGTCGGCTGTGCGTGCACAAGCCATCCTTTCCTCTACTGTTGGTTCTTCTTCTGCTCCCTTACCCTCTGCTGTTCCCTCTTCTCCCTGCTCTTCTTGCACCTCTCTCTTTCGGGAGTGTCAATACCTTATGAACACTCTCGAGAGGTTTGTAGGCGGCAAGAAGACGCTGAATCTTATTCTAGACCAGTCCAAGATTTGCAAGTTTAATCAAGGTCTAGGATATGATTTCTACGAGGACATTAGGAAGCATCCTCCTGCTATTCTCAGACCCATAGTAGGAGGTGTGATCGAGGTTGAGCCCAGATCTGATGAAGTCAAATTCAAGTCTGCGGGCTTTGTCCAAGGGATTTCTGACAGCAAGGTGCTTCCACCTGCTGCTTCGGCCTCTCAGAAGGCGAAGCCTCCCCATGTTACTTCTACCTCTCAGAAGGTGAAGTATCACTGCACCTTCTGTCAGAAGGATGGACATTCAGTCGATAGATGCTTCCGGCGCGCCAAGATTGCGTGTAGAGACCGTGTTGAGTCTCTTAGGCGTATTCAGGGTCAGCCCCAGACCTTGAATGCATCTAAGACCAACACGAGGTCTAGGTTTTCTCCTGTTGAGGGGTTTGGGCAGCATCGAGGACTTGGTTTTTCTGAGTCTTCTGCTTTTCGTCCTCGTGCTGCTCCCAGTCATGATTTCCGCCGTCCTGAGGGTAGATCTCGTTTCCCCCTATCGAGACAGCTACCCGCGGCGTGATCGGCATGTTGCTGGTGTTCCGACTCGCTCTTCCGTAGCAGTCGGACCCAGCAACAGCTTCAGGTCTGTTCACAGACCTTCTGTCTTGTTGAGTGAAAGAGAGCGTAGGGTAGATAGAGGTCAGTCGTGCTTGACTACTTCATCTGCTCGACGTGTTACTCAGTATTGGGTGCCAAAATCACTGTTGATTTTCCCCAGTACTGAGACTTTACTCTCTTGTTGACTCAGGTTCGCCGGGCGGAGAAGGGAAAGGTTTGGCTCGTCGACTCCGGGTGTTCACGACACATGACCGGAGATTCTTGTTGGTTTTCTTCCCTAGCCCATGCTCCAGGTGATGAGAAGATCACCTTCAGAGATGCTTCTTTTGGGCGTGTCATTGCCAAAGGTACTGTGCACGTGAATGATTCTTTCATTTTGAAAGATGTTGCCTTGGTTAGTAAGCTGCAGTACAATTTGCTTTCAGTTTCTCAGCTTACCGATGACGGTTTCGAGGTGAGCTTCAAGAAAAATGCTTGCAAAATTCTTGATTCTTCGGGTGGTCTGGTTTGTGAGATTTCTCGTTTTGGGAGGATCTTTCATGTTGATTTTTCTGAGTCTTCTGGTGATCCTCTCAGGTGTTTAGTTGCTTCTGAGTCCCGCGATCTCTCTTTCTGGCATAGGAGACTTGGTCATATTGGATTTGGCCATTTGACCCGAGTTAGCGGCCACGATCTCATTCATGGCCTGCCGAAACTCAAGATGGTCAAAGATCTTGTTTGCGCTCCATGCCGGCACGGCAAGATGGTTGCCACTTCTCACCCTCCGGTCACAGTTACTATGACCGATGCACCGGGACAGCTGCTCCACATGGACACAGTTGGACCAACTTGAGTGCGATCGGCGGGAGGAAGTGGTATGTTCTTGTTGTGGTCGATGACTTCTCGAGTATTCTTGGGTGTTTTTCTTAGCCTCGAAGGATGAGGCGTTTCGCATTTCCGAGGTCTTTTGGTGAGGCTTTCGTTGAGCTCCCGGTGCCTTCGAGCGATCCGCGATGACAATGGCACGGAGTTCAAGAACTCCTACTTTGAGAGTTTCTGTGGTGAGGCAGTGTAGAGCACCGATTCTCTTCTCCATCGTCCCTCGTGAGAATGGCGTTGTGGAGAGGAAGAAACGTGCCTTAGTCGAGATGGCCGGGCGATGCTTGATGAGTACTCTACACCGCGGAAGTTTTGGGTGAGGCTATAGCCACCGCGTGCCATGTCTCAAATCGAGTTTTTCGAGGGCACACTTGCATCGCACTTCTTATCACCGAGATATGGCGAAAGCCTAGCGTCTCTCATTTTCGTGTGTTTGGTTGCAAGTGCTTTGTTTTGAAGTCAGGAACCTAGATAAGTTCGAGTCACGTTCTTGTGGCGGGATCTTTCTAGGCTACTCGACTTCTTCGCGGGCTTACGGTGCAGGCTGCGAGTCTAGCAAAATGGTAGAGACTGTGAGGTGACCTTCGATGAGGCGGTCAGGGACTAGGCACGATATCTCGAGTTCTTTAGAGCGATCCGAGACCATCTTTGTGGATGATGAGGACGATGGAGATGATGGTTGTCCACGATCCTGTCCCTCATCCACCCCTTGAGTGCCGTCTTCCACCGCACCTCGAGGCGATCACCCATGCCTTCGCTTCTTCGGAGCTAGTGGCTCTGTTCCTACCTCGTCGACTCACGAGGTAGAGGCCGCTTCTTCATCTCATCCTGAACCTCCTAGACATATCCGAAAGCTCATCCTTGAGCGCGATCATTGGAGACCTTTTAGCGTGTTACCCGCTCAAAATCTGGCTTATCTCAATTCTATCTCCATTCTGCTTTCATTACCTCCTTTGAGCCCAAAGATATTTCTCATGCTTTATCTGATGAGTCTTGGGTCAATGACATGCATGAGGAGCTAGAAAACTTCAAGAGGAACAAGGTGCAGTGGCTTGTCGAGCCCCGCGAGTCACAATATTATTGGGACTAAGTGGGTGTTCAAGAACAAGCAGAGCGAGGATGGAGTGGTTATTCAAACAAGGCTAGGCCCAGTAGCTCGGGGTTCTCCTGTGTTGATGGTCTAGATTTGAGGAGACCTTTGCCCTGTAGCTAGACTTGAAGCCATTAGAATCCTACTTGCCTTTGCAGCTTCTAAAGGTTTCAAGCTTTACCAGATGGACGTCAAGAGTGCCTTTCTCAATGACTTTATTGAGGAAGAGGTCTACGTCCGACAGCCTCCTGGTTTCGAAAACACCAATACCCAAACCATGTCTTCAAGCTTTCCAAAGCTTTGTATGGACTTAAGCAAGCCCCTAGAGCTTGGTATGAGAGGCTTAAGTCCTACTTGTTAAGTCATGGTTTTGAGATGGGTAAAGTTGACAAGACCTTGTTCATCCGCCGGCATGGCACTGACTTTCTGCTCGTCCAAATCTATGTCGATGACATTATCTTTGGCGGCTCTTCCCATACTCTGGTTTCACAGTTCTCGGATGTCATGAGCACCGAGTTTGAGATGAGTATGATGGGGGAGTTGACCTTCTTCCTTGGCTTCCAAATCAAGCAGTCTCGGGAGGGTACATTTCTTCATCAAGGAAAGTACACTCGTGACCTCTGAGACAACCGACATGAGCGATGGTAAGCTTTGTGTCAACTCCCATGGCTTCTACACCTATCTTGACCTGATGAGGATGGCGAGCCAGCTGATCAGAAAGAGTTCAGAAGTATGATCGGCTCCCTTCTTTACCTCACTGCCTTGAGACCAGACATACACTTCTCCGTGTGTGTGTGTGCTCGTTTTCAGGCTTCTCCTCGCGTATCTCACCACCAGGGCGGTGAAGCGCATCTTTCGGTACCTTCGAGCTACCATTGACTATGGTATCTGGTACTCTTCCTCATCCTGTCTTTCCTTGAGAGCCTTTTTGGATGCAGACTTTGCTGGTCAGTAGGATAGATAGGAAGAGCACTTCCGCACTGCCGATTCATTGGCACTTCTCGTTTCTGGTCTTGAGGAAGCGATCCGGTGTTGCACTGATTCACTGCAGAGGCGAGCACGCGTTGCTGCTGCCGATTCTTTGCAGCCAGTACTTTGGATGGTTTCGACCTGCGGGACTTTGGGTTAGCCTTAGACGGTGTTCCACTCTTTTGTGACAACACGCCTGCTATCAACATTGCTAAGAACCCAGTCAGCACTCTCGGACCAAGCATATTGATATTCGCTTCCACTTCCTTAGAGACCATGTAGAGAAGGGTGACATAGTACTCCGGTTTGTGAAGAGTGACCACCGGTTGGCTGATATCTTCACCAAGCCTTTGGACGATTCGAGGTTTTCACTCTGCGGGAGAGCTTGGGGTGGTTTGTCCTTACGGATTTGTAGTGAGGGGAGCTTGGGCTTTATTGCTTTATTATATTAATTATGCTTCTGTCTCATTTCTGTTTCATTGCATTTGCGGGTGCATTGGGTTAAGTCCTTCTAGCATAGGTTAGGGTGTTTCTTGTGTTGAGTTGCTTAGACTTCTTACTCTTATCTTGTGCTTCCAGGATTAGCTATTTCTTATCTCACTAGGTTGAGCTCACTCACTTCTTGTAGGTTCTAGCGAGGGTTGGGCCACCCTCGGGTAGACAGGGTACGTGTTTGCTCTCTAGTGTGTGTTCGACGATCAGCTGTTAGTCCTGGAGTCATTTGGGGTAGATGAGAGTCAGTTTGAGCCATAGTTGTCTCTATATCTTATCTATGCTTTAAGGACTACCTGTTTGGTCTTATTTGCCAGCTTCTCGATCTTATAGCTTTGGGTCAGGGAGAGTTCATTTGGGAGCTTCTGGAGCTTAATTTTGACTTAACTCAACTTGAACTAAAAGTTGCATCTCATGTTGAGGGGGAGCTAGATTTTCCTGCATTTTAGCATTTAGCATTGTAATGTAACTGCTTTGAGCCTTGATTATTATCCTGTTATGACATGTTTACAATGATGTACACCTTGCCATGATTTGAATTTTATATGCTAGATTGATCATCGCTTCATATGTGTAGACTAGCTTTTATCATGATAAGTTAATTAAAATTGCTCAACTTGAATTAAAACTTGTTATGCTAGCATTTGAGTCTAGTCTTTCTTGAGCGATCCTTTTATGATCCATGCCATGTAAAGTAGGCTAAGTTGAGCGTTGAATCTCTATTGAGCCTTAGTTTGAGCTATATTAGTTCTTGATGATGCATAAGTTAGTACAACATGTTTAAAAAGCAAAACGATCTCTTTTATGCGAAAAAACTGATTTCACCAATTCTTTCTCATGAGACAGCTTGCCATTGCACTAGGCATGAACTCAGGGGGAGTTTTGGATGACCTAGACTATCTTCTTAAGCTTCTTGCTTGAAGTAGTCGCATAACGCTTGGGATCTAGCACATAACAAAAAATTGGGTTGGAAACAACCATAAGCTTTAAAAAGACAATGTTTTATGTGTTCAATTTGCTTAAGCTACAAAAGAACCAAGTACTTAACCAATGTTTCAATCTTGAGCTTATAGCACTCTATTCGGACTCAATATTAGCTTCCTTGTTCCGCTTAGCTTATTGACATGGCCTGGATCATCCTTGGATATCTCTAGTTAGACTTTGCTTATTGATGACTTGACATGCTCATAAAATGCATTACATTTTAGATCGTCGTCTATGTATTCTAGCTAGGATATACATATCTTGTCATGATCTAGATAGCCTTTTATTGAGTTATGACTTGGTGTATTACATTATGGTCATTATGGATAATTCTCATGGCTCTAAATGCTAAGAATAATCAAACTTCAGCTATTTCATCCATTGACATGTCATATTCTCTCTTTTGCATCTTGATGTGTTTATTGCCAAAAGGGGGAGAATAGAGAAGAAAAAGCTAGTTTGGATCAGTTTAGAGCTTTGGAGAACAATTTGCTCTTTCAGTTGTTGCTCTAGTGTTCCTTCTGTCGACATGGTCATTAGTTTCATTCTTCTCTTTGGACCATGTTGGATTCTTCAAACTCAAACTCAACTTCCTGCTTTGTCTTGGGTTTGTCAATATACTCATCAAGGGGGAGATTGAGAGACCATGTGGTTGTGACTCCATGAGAGTGATGAGTAATTGACGTCAGTTTAGGATAGTCGAGTTTGGTTTGTGTGGTCAGACCTTGATGTTGCGTGGTGCAACGAGCTTGGTCGGAGTTGGTCAGACTTGGTCGTATGAGATTAGGATGCATATTCCGATGATTCGACAGGTTTGGACTTCGTCATGGTAAGTATGATGTTATTTATGCTTTCATGTATCGAGCGGTGCTATGTGACGTGTTTCTTGTGCGTGTATCGGGGCGTCGAGGCGGAGTCGTGGTGAGACATGGTGGACCGGACTAGGCGCGGTGGCGCCGAGGTCGAAGCGGTCGGGATGTGTCGAAGGCAGCGGGGACTCGAGGTGGTTGCGGCGTGCGAGACAAGGAGCGCAAGCTTCCGGAAGGTGCGGGAGGCGAATCGGAAATTCGCAAGACTGCACAAGCGGGAGCGGGTTCCGTTGGATTTAGCGGGCATAACGGGGCGGAGACCCGTTAGCCAAGGCTATATAAAGAGTGGAGGGGCTGCATGCCCACTTAAGCACTTGAGGAGAATTAGGGTTTGCTAGAGTCAAAGAGGCTTTGGGAGTTTGTTTTGGCTTTAGGCTTTAGTGGGTGAGTGGTTGGAGAGACAGTGTGCTCCCTCTGTCCCCTTCGATGGGTTCTAGATAGAACAGAGTGTTCTTCTCCCTTCCTAAGCATGTATGGGTTGTGTTCTTGAGGTCTAGGGAGAGGGAGATGATGAGTTGAGGATATTGTAATCATTCTTCTTGTATCAATCATGTATCTCCTTTCCTCTCTATCAATATGAGATGGTTTTGGCTGAATTTGATCAAGTCTCAGGCTCTCTGTGGTTTTTGCCCTTCGATGGTTTCTAGGCTTGATTTTTGACCTTTTTGAGGTTCTTGTTCTTTCTTGCTGGGAAGACCCAAAATGGGTTGCTCTATGTTGGGATGATGCCTCAAGATCATTTGATCAAGTTTCCCAAGAGCAAACTTCATTTTAATTTCAGCTTTTGGTTTTGAGCCTCCCCTGTTCATGTTTTGCATTTCTAGGGTTTGGTGCTGTTCTTGATTCCCTTGTTGAGATGGCTTGAAATTTGGTATGGAGAGTCCAGAGGCTATTAATTAGCTACCCTCAAAATTTCATAGCCAAAGGATCAACGGTTGGGGAGTAATTTGATTTTGTCTCAGCTCGGGCAAAAAATTTCAGATTTTACCCAAATCTGAAATTCTTGTTTCTTGAGTGATTTTCTTGAATTTGGCTCTTGGCTTATTCTTCTGGGAGTGTTCCCTAACTTTCCTCAAAGTTTCCCAAGCCAAGAATCCAAGAATCCTTGCGATTTCCTCAATTTTCTGAAAATCCTGTTTGCTGATCTCCTCGAGAGGTACTACCGCTCCTCGAGAGGTACTACCGCTCAGAGGTACTACCGATCGTCTCAGCGGTACTACCGCTTGCAGTCAGATTTGCTCTGAATTTATTTTTCTTGACTGGTTCTTTCTGGATCTGTTTTTTCCTTGTTGCCTTGTCTTCTAGTAGTGCATATCTCTTCTACCTTCATAGCTTCCATAGCTATTGGAGAAGAAGTATAAGTGTGGGTACTTGAGGGGCGAATTTAAATTTTTAGAAAGCAACATTCACCCCCCTCTGTCGCCATTTCGGTCCTACAGGAGTCAGCACTCAGCACTAAACCTATGTTGCAGCAATACTTTAACTACTTAAAACCTATTCTTTCACGACATCCAATTCTTGTAGCTATACGGTTCTTAGCACCTTTTGTTACTTCCATGTATAACAAATATTCTGTATTCGGGTTGGTTTGACTCCCTTTGTCGACCACTTTGATTTGAGATTTCCCCAACAGTTTGGTTCATTTGTAAGAAAGGTTTACTTTTTGTCAAGTTGGGGATAGTATGTAGAGGCTAGAGCTCAGTCTTTGGATGCATCATTTTCGGCTGTGATTTATGGTTTATAGTTACCGTTGATGGTTCTTGGTTCTAATGCGAATGCTTGTATGAACGATCCGAATACTGATAAATCGATAAGTCGTTTCGAAAAGGTTATCTTGATAAGCTGCTTTAAAACGATGGCAAAAAAACCGTCGTATTTATTTGTTCAGTGAAAGTTATAAATCATAAACTAAAAAGAATGGACCATTAGCTAAACCCAAAATTTCATATCAGCTTGCGGAGTCAAACAGAACAACTGGTGAATCGAGAGCATAGTAAACAGTGAACATATTACACCAGAGATGTTAATGTGTTGAATTTTGCCAAAGAGAGATGGAGTGTAAGTCCAATGCGAGAGGAGCAGGCTAGCAACAGCTGGGCGGGCGGCAAGATCCTTGTTTCCTCCGATGGAACAGTCAGCTTCCAATTGTCAAACTACAACATAGTCTTGCTGATCCTTGGTTTCCTCCGATGGAACAATCAGCGTCCAATTGTCAAACTACGGCATAGTCTTGCTTGCACGTAGCCGCCTTGTACGACATGGCAATGACAGGGTCATCAAGATCCGATGGTGATTGCTAACTACTAAGGATGCAAAAGAGCGGATAATTTTTGTCCATCCGATCGATTGAATGTTTGCGGAATTAATATGGAATGGGTAGATGGGTATCTGATATTATCCATATCCGACTCTGACTCCGAGGAAAAATATAGAATATGATACATAATAAGTGATATCTGTCCGTATATATCTATATGTCAAGTGATATGAGGAAGTCTGTTGTGACTTCACCTAAAACAAGATAATATATAGATAGATTGTTACATTTAAACAGGCGGGAGTACTGAGCATTCTTCTTTTAACATCTCAGTAATTAATCTCTCCATATTTGCTCTGATTGTATCATACTGTCCAATGTCTTATGCAAAGAAACGGATAATTTCTGTCCGACCGACGATTGTGGAATAGATACGGAATGGAGAAATGGATATCTGGCATTATTCGTATCCGACTCCAACTTAAAAAATAGAATAGAATACAAGATAAACGATATCTATCTATATTCACTCCGATTACACTCCTACCAACTATTGACATAGTAATAGTCTTGCACCGTGGCCCCATCTCTCCGGCTGATGTCAAGAGATTTTCACCGACCACCTTAATTGATCCATGCTCATTCACACAACTCGTTTAGAGACTCTTTGTATTACATCGGTCCTTGTTGGGCTGTCCAATATTTTCGGCCTAGTGCGTCGGCCTGTCTAGACCTTCTGGGTAGGCTTGACATTTGTGTTCCGAACCATCTATTTTTATTCGATGGGAATTTTTTCAGATAACACAGTTAAGCCCTGGGCTTAGAGTAGACCCTCCTTATCTGCGCCCAGGACAAACTTGAGTAGGGGTGCAAATGGGTGGGTCAATTCTGACCGATCCGGTACCGAATCCGGTTGGTACCGGATTCGGAAAGGGAATTTGGTATCTGTTGTAGGGGTGGCCCCCACCTAAACCCAGCAGGCCTGATAGAAGACTATAAAGACCAGAGTAGAACATGTGCAATGACTCAAATACCCCTAGGAGGGATATACAGATGTAAGGGCACGATTGTAAAAGTATACCCCGCATGAATATATATATCAGGATGAGGGGGAAGACACGCCACATCCTCCCATTCCCATTACCATCTCTCTCTGTTTGATGCAGTAACCACAACGATTGGCGCCGTCAGTGGGGAGGGCGAGGACAAGCCCAAGACCGAAGAAGAAGATGGCACCAAAAGCTTCATCGGCGGCAGCTAAGGGAAAGAAGACGGTCGGGTTGGAGCGGCGCGTGAGCACCAGGGCCTCGGCGTCGGCTGCTGCGGGCGCAAGCATTGACGTTCGCGCGACAACGACAACCGACCCCGCCACCGCGACGACCACCACCGACCCCGCCGCCGCGACAACGACAACCGACCCCGCCACCACGACGACCACAACCGACCCCGCCACCACGGATCAGGCTGCTGGGGGCAGCCATGACGGAGCGGTCGGCAGCCTGGGACCTCGGGAGGCGATAGTCACCATACCGACTCGCCCGCCGAGCGGGCCGGTGGCCCCGCCCTCAGCTGCGGACTGCGGTAGAAAGCGCTCTGCTGGCGGCCTTCAACGCGTTCCAGCGGGAGCTCAGAGATCTTCGCGGAGCTGTCCGAGACATGCAGAGGCCGGAGCCGCGAGCCGCACCGATGGTCGTGCCGGAGCCTCGCCGGAGAGGCGGGCGATCGCGACGCCCCACATCTAGTCGCGCCCGCCACGACGCGTCGATCGAGTCCCGCTCGGCAGGATTGCAGCAAGCGGAATGGCCCGAAGACTTCAAGTTCCCCAGCATCATCGAGCCGTTCAAAGGCGATACGGATCCTCGCGAGTTCGTACGCGTGTATGAAACCGCCATCGAGGCAGCGGGGGGAGACGATACCACAAGGCGAAGGGGCTCCCCCTCGCATTACAGGGAGTGGCGCTGTCCTGGTTCTTTACCATAGAGCCGAACTCCATCTATGCGTGGGAGCAGCTCCGCAACTGCCTCCACAACAACTTCCAGGGAAACTACGTCGAGCGGGTCGACGCGGATCAACTCTTCGTCGTAAAGTAGAAACCCTCGGAGAAGCTCCGGGACTACTTCAAGCACTTCGCGAAGATACGTTGCCAAGTCAAGGACGTCAACGAGACCACCGTCGTCAACGCAGCCATACAAGGCCTCCGCCCGGGTCCGATGGCCGAGTACAATGCGCGGAAGCCAATCAAGACGGTAGCAAAGCTCTTCGACAAGATGGAGCAGTACGCCAGGGCGGAAGAGGACGCCCGACGGAGGCAGGGTGATGACCCCGATACTAACCAGGCTGATGGATCGACGAGGGTCGAGGAAGATCCGTCCAAGGATGGCTCTTCGAAGGGCAAGCGCAAGCCGGAGTCGTCCAAGGATGCGACCGACCGCAGCGAAGCCCCGCATAAGGAGCCGTCCAGTAGGTCCAAGCGCGGACAGCAGAAGTCGCGGCGAGGCCGCTTTGTCTTCGACATCGATGGCGGTTCCGAGGAAAGCGCCTCCACGGGTCGTGGCAATCGGGGGGCGCCGAGGCCGAGGTGGCCGCGCCACGCCGGTCGCGGCGGCAGAGGCCAGAGATTACGACGACCGGCAGCATGGGCTGTGGTGTGAAGTCCACGGCCGAGGCACCCACGACACACGCTCGTGCGTCTCCATTGCGGCGCTCCGCCAGAGCGCTGCTAGGGACAGGAACCCGAGGCGCGTCCGCCTGTGGTGGCCCACGTCCAGCTCCCGTATGAAGCCCCATGCGGATTCGGGGCAAGGTACAGCCCAGAAGGCCACTGCGGATCGGCTCACGTCGGCAGCCGGGAGGGCCTCCTGCGCTGCGAGCCGGAGGCAGCACACTGCAGGGTCATCAACGTCATATCCGGAGGCTCTGCGCTGGAGTTCGCCTCAGCACGGCAGCAGAAGGCCTATGCGCGATGGTTGCATCACGTGGCGGCATACCCAACGCAAGCACCACGGATCGGGCATAGCGCGAAGTCACGTTCACACCCGAGGATGCCCGGCGTGACTTTCTCACGGGACCCCTAATCATCCGGGTCATCATCGCGGGATGCGGCGTGGGCGTGCCCTCGTGAGCGGAGGTAGCTCCGCAAATGTATTGTTTGCGGCGGCCTTCGACCGGATGGGGATCCCTCGAAGCCGTCTAGGGCCCTCAGGAGTTCCCCTGCAAGGCTTCGGGGGACAGCCCCTACGGGCGCTTAGCCAGATATGCCTCCAAGTCTCGTTTGGCCAAGATGACAACGTGCGGGCCGAAGACGCTACCTTCGACGTGGTTGACCTCCCGTACCCCTACAATACCATACTGGGGCGCCAAATCCTCAACTCCTTCGGCGCGGTGCCGCACCACGGCTATCTATGCATGAAGATTCCAGGGCCGCGGGCTGTTATCACCATCCGTGGTGACCAAGAGATGGCCCGGCGCATTGAACTGGGTACGAGGTATCCGCGTCGTGAAGCTCAACAACGCTCTTAGAGTCGACACAAAACGGGAGTCTCACGGCATCGTTCGAAGGCAGCTGGGCGGGCCCTGCAGATAGCCTAACCACTAGAGGCTCCAACCGCGCCAGGGACAAACGGTTAGTCTATCCCTCTTTTGTATTTGCTCACCCGCGCAAACGGGAAGCCAATAAAGTTCACCGTTTGTCGCTTGCCGATTGATTGTTATACATCAAAACGCGACGAAGGGCGCGCGGAGGCCTAGCCTACGCGCGTGCTCCGGGCGCTTAAACCAAAGACGCACGCTTGCGTGTGCACTCGCCGTAGCCTGGGGTACGGGACTGAGTATAAATCAAAGCCACACGTTCGCGTGTGCACTCGCCGTAGCCAAAGGTGATGGGGCTGAGTATAAACCGAAGACGCACGCTCGCGTGTGCACTCGCCGTAGCCTGGGGTACGGGACTGAGTATAAATCGAAGTTGCACGTTCGTGTGTGCACTCGCCATAGCCAAAGGTGACGGGGCTGAGTATAAACCGAAGATGCACACTCGCGTGTGCACTCGCCGTTAGGGGTGAAAACGGGTCGGATTCGGACGGATATTGCTGTTACCATATCCTAACCCATATTTTTTCTCCGGATTCGGTACCAATCGAATTCGGTACCAATCGGATTCGGTGTCGGATCGGTCGGGATTAACCCATTTCGTTTGCACCCCTACTTGTTTGTAAGGAATGCATACAATGCAGTAAATGGAGTAGGATGTATTGACTTGATGTTACTATTTAATAGCTGATGTGGAAGATTTTATTTTACCATTGCAAAAGAAAATGAAACGTCAAATAGTAGCACTAACCTGAAATCAAACTTGAAGATGTATCGGATTCGGACGGATATTCGGATTTGGACGGATATTGCTGTTACCATATCCTAACCCATATTTTTTTCTCCGGATTCGGTACTAGTCGGATTCGGTACCAATCGGATTCGGTGCCGGATCGGTCGGGATTAACCCGACCCGTTTTCACCCCTACTCGCCGTAGCCTGGGGTACGAGACTGAGTATAAATCGAAGTCGCACATTCGCGTGTGCACTCGCCGTAGCCAAAGGTGACGGGGCTGAGTATAAACCGAAGACGCACGCTCGCGTGTGCACTCGCCGTAGCCTGGGGTACGGGACTGAGTATAAATCGAAGTCACACGTCTGCGTGTGCACTCGCCGTAGCCAAAGGTGACGGGGCTGAGTATAAACCAAAGACGTGTGGGGGGACACCTTCGCACGCACTCTGCGGAGTATAAATAAGACATGACGTCGAGGTTCACCTCCGCACGCGCCAGTCTACGGACTCTAAAAAAGACGTGACGTCGAGGTTCACCTCCGCACGTGCCAGTCTACGGACTCTAAAAAAGACGTGACGTCGAGGTTCACCTCCGCACGCGCGAGTCCACGGACCATAAAAAGACGCAGATGTTCTCCCTGCGCACTCTACGGAGTCTAAACAAGACGCGAACTCACGCACGCGCCGAGGACCTCGTCCCTCTGCGTACTCCCGAGTATAAATAAGGCGTGGATGTTAATCCCACGCACTCTACGAGTATAAAAAGGCGCGGATGTTCTCCCTGCGCACTCTACTGAGTCTAAACAAGACGCGAACTCCGCTGCACGCCGAGGACCTGCGTCCCGCGCGTACTCCTGAGTATAAATAAGGCGTGGATGTTTATCCCACGCACTCTGAGTATAAAAAGGCACAGATGTTCTCCCTGCGCATTCTACGGAGTCTGGATAAAATGCGGGTGCCCTCCGCGCGCTCTGCAGAGCGGGCGGAGGACGCGGGTATCAATCGCGCGCCCCACCGAGCCGGATGGCACATACAGCGCACCAGAGGCTGCTCCCATGGGAAATGCATGAAGGGGACGAAGCGTGCGCATCTCTACTTCAACTTCGACGCCGGCTCCGCTGCCACTCGCTCGAAGGGTAGGGGACGATGCGCGGAGTACATCGTGGCCGCCCCGCCGCGAGGGGGGCGCAGCGTCGCGCGCACCTTCCGCCTCCGCGCGCCAATCTGCGGGCGATGGAAGGGCAGAGCATCGGGGTCTGCCCCTATACACGCCATCCTACCAGGCAACCAACACGCCAACCCCGGTGGACGTCGAACAAGGCCCTGGGAGCGTCAACACGTCCACCTCGGCTGGGCGGACGGAGCCCCCGCACAACCGCTGCGACAACGGCGCACTTCGAGCATACAGACCTCGCCCCCGCGCAGCGTGTGGCGTATTGGTGAACCCGAAAGGGAAACTTGCAGCGCATACCCCGAAATACTGGAAAATCTTATGCATATTGCAAAAATCACAAAGCTACAAAGGCCCGGTGGCGTCCCTGCTACGCTAGGCCACTACTCCGCGGGCTCGTCCTTGATACGCTCTAGAGCTGGGGCCTCGCCTGAAGAGGGTCAGCCTGCCCAAAAGTTCAAGGACTCCTCGGCCCTTCGCCACCGTCGAAGGCGCCGTCGGGTCGCACGGCCAGATGCAAGCAGCCGCCCCCAGCAAGGAAGCTGCCCGGGATGAAGGCACGAAGTCAGTTCGTGAAGCAAGCATACACTTTATTCATTCAGCGAGGGGGCAAATATTACAACGCACGCCCACACCTAGCTACTTTGGCGCCGCACCTGTGAGCCGTCGGCATCTTCGGAGGCCCCAGCGCCACCCTCGTCGCGCCGCGGACCGTCGAGAAATTGGCGAGACTCCTCCCGTGAAGGACTTCCGAGCTCGACCAGCGGCGGCTATCCCGGCGTAGTCCCAGATCCGCTCGTAGAAGAATTTGAGGGGGTGGCGAACGGCGCGGACTTCACCGGACATCACCCCGGCTCCGCCGGGCATCTCTAGCTGCGGGTTCGCCAACTCAGCGATGTGTGCGCAACTGCGGTGCCGAAGAAGGGCGCACACCAAGCATGACGCCACGTAGGCGCAGTGGTCACCAAAGTTCGTCGCAGCTCCGCGCGCCACGTCGGCGGCATCATGGATCCAGCGAAGGGCTCGCAGCAACTCCTCCGGGCCGAAGGCGTGATCCGGCGCCTCAGCCACAAGTCCTTGGAGATGGACTTCCAGCATTTGCAGGGCATCCCACGCAATGATCGAAGCCTCGTCAAGCGTCTGGTTGCGCTCTGCTAGAATCGAGGCAAGCTCGCCCTTTTCCTTCTCCAGCAAGGCGACTTGCTGCAAAAGACCGTCTCGCTCCGCCGCGAACTCTATCCGCGCCGCCTCGATGGCTGACTTTCGCGCCGACGCGGCAGCCCCCTCGGCGTGCGCCTTTGCCTCGGCACACTCCGCCTCAAGCTGGCGGAGTCGGACATCCTGGGCGGATCGAGCCCCAGCGACCTCGTGCAACTGCCCCTCGGTGGCCTGCAGCCTATCTTCCAGCGCCCTTTGCGCATGAGCGTACGCCGTCTGTAGGGCCTGCCCGGCACCGAGTGCAGTAGGGCAAGAAGCGATTCAGCAAGCGCAGCGCGGCCGGGAGTTGGTCATATAATTATGTACTTACCCGCACTCCCGACACCTCGAAGCCGTCCCTCAGACGGTCCACCCCGTAAGTGGGAAGCGCCTGCCGCCTGGCGCTGGCAGCCGCGTCATCCACAATGTTGTGCCATGCCCTCAGCGCCTCCGGCGGGGGGACGAAGTCCGCGGGGTTGGAACGCGGAGCGCTCGTGCCAGCAGCGCCGGAACCCTCACGTTCCGGCAAAGCCTCCTTTTCCGGGATAAGCAACGCTGCAGGCAAAACTACGTGTGAGCATCGCAAAGCGCAATAAAAAACCTACCAAGGTCAGCTCAGCCACCGTACCTTCAGTAGCGGAAGGAGGGCTTCGCGGGCCCGTCCCCCTAGTCGCAGGCGGGGGAGCGGCGACATGGGCCCTCGCGGACGTCAGGGTCCCGCAAGGAATAGAGGTCTCCGGGCTCGGAGCCAACGCCGACCGCTCCGGTGCGGCGGGCAATGTAGCCTAAAGGGCAGAGATGGCCGATGCCACCGGGACTTCGCTGTGGGCATCCGAATCCCACAAGCTCCTGATGCCCGTCGCCACGACGAAACCTCTCGTCGTCCGATGGAGCTCAGGCCGCAGGCACGGCCGCTTGACCGGAGCAAGCGGCGGTACCACCCAGCAAATGCCGCCGGAGGAATTCCTACGTCCACGGCGTCCGGGGGCGAAGGCCCCGCCGGGGTGGGTGCTGCGAGGGGCGCCTCGCATTCCGCCACCACTATCGGTGAAGGCTCATCTCCATGCGCCCTCGCGGGGGGGGCCTCCGGCGCCAGAGCAGACACGGTAGAGGGGTCCACCTCCACACCGCCGGCCCGCGCGTTTCCTGCCTCGACGACCGCAGCGGGTGATGAGGTTTCCTCCCCCCAACTGCTCGGGGTAGGCTCGGCGCCCAAGACGCTCGCCGAAGATCCTTAGCCTCTGGCGTTTGCGCCTCCCAACTCCGAATCGGCGTACTTCGCCGAATCCGACTCCGCGTCTACCGCACCTTCGGGAGTGCTAGCAGTAGTAGCCGCAACTGCAGCACCAAGCGCGGCGGACGCTCCTCCTCGGCTCCTTTTGCGAGACGACGCCTTCCTCTTTGTTGCGCCGTCATCTGGAGCAGCACGCTCTGGTACGGCAAGGCCTACGGCCTCGCACACGCGGTTTATCCGCCCCAACCCCGCTTCGGTGGTAGCAGACGCGCGCTGCTCGTGCTCCCTCTTGGTGTACGGCCCTAGGAACACGCGCGCGGCCAGCTCCGCATCCCCAAGCAGATCCCTGAGGCCAAACAAGCGGCAACACTAAGGTAATGCGTTCAGAGCACGCAAAGGGGAGATGCGGTCAAGACTTACGAAGACTGGGGGGCGCCGGTAGCGAGCAGATCCACGGCGAAACATTGTTGTCCCGGTGCTTCTCGGCGGCAAGCCGCCAGTCATGGGCAAGCGGGGCCACGCCGTACATAATGTACTCTTCGGCGAGGTCACACATGTTCAGGCGGGCGGCTATTCCTACGAGCCGTCGGGCCCTTCGTTGGTCCTCATCATCTAGCATTCGGCCGGGCGAGGTCTTGAACGTGATCGGCCGGCCCGTGCATTCGAGGCCGCTCCCGCTCTCCACGCGGTGATAGAACCACCGCTTCATCCAGTTGGACTCCCACTTCCCGCGCGTACAATTCGCGGGAAGAGCTTGCTGCAACGACGCGAGAATGAAGGTGACGCCGCCGGCTCGGCGGCGTCCCCTGCCCGCCGCTTTGGGCTGGTACGTGCCTCGTCGCGGTAGGCGAACAACGGCTGGCCCAAGACGCTCGAGCGCAAGGCCCACCAGTACACCGCAAGCCGGGCCACGGCGTTCGGAGTTAGTTGCGCTAGCTCCACCGAAAGTCCGCAAAGACGCGCCAACAATCGCCGCCGCGGGGATGCGGCCAGCGTCAAGAAAGGCGGCGAAGACGATCGCCTCCGACTTACGGGCGCGGGTTCGTCTCATCGGCGGTGGGCGATCGCCTCACCTCACCTCGGACAGCTTCCCGCGTGCACGGCGTTTGGATAACCTTCTCATTAACGGCGAGGCCCAACTCGCGGAGAACATACCTTCGCCGCGCCCGGCCATACCTTGTTCGCCACCGCAGGTCGCGTTCGCCGATCGAGTACTTCACCTCGGCCGGTGGCGACCTTCGCGGACACCACAATCGCCACCGCGACCATGTTCACGCGGATGCCGCCGCCTTTCACAAAAGGAAGGTGGCGACGAGAATGCGAAGGGGAACACGGAAGGCGATGCAAGCAAGAAGCGGGTGTGGAGCTGCGGGGGCACAGTTACGGCGCCTATTTCAAGCCACCTCGCCCAAATACCGAAGAGTCGCAATGATCTGCGCACCGGGCGCGGCCACAGTTGTACAGAGGACCGTCCCGCACGATTCCCCAAACCGAAGCCGGGGCGTCGTGGCAGTACACGCGGCACGCGACCGTAGAACCAAGGACAGTCAATGCAAGCGGTTGCGGTCACGCAACCCCTGGCATACCGCGGTGCCCCCAATTATGAGCGGACGTGTGCCCCACCCACGGGACAGCACAGTACGACGCGGTGACCCGCCTTTTGGCAGGACATGCGTCGGCATGGAGCGCGCGCGTCTCTTTTTCGACTTGGCGCGTCGCTCCGCTCGAGGGTAGGGGATGGAGCGCGCGCGCCTCTACTTCGACGTAGGCGCCAGCTCCGCGGCCACCCGTTCGAAGGGTAGGGGACGGAGCGCGCGCGCCTCTACTTCAACGCGCACCGCGCCACCCGCTCAAGGGTAGGGGCGGAGCGCGCGCCTACTGATGTAGGCGCCAGCCGCTGCCACCCGCTCAAGGGTAGGGGACAGAGCACGCGCGCTCTTTGCTTGGCAGCGCCACCTCGCGCCACCCGCTCGAAGGGTAGGGGACGGGCGCGCGCGCGCTCTATTTCAACTTGGGCGCCAGCCGCGCCACCCGCTCGAAGGGCAGGGACGGAGCGTGCGCGCCTCTGCCGGCAGGCGCCAGCCGCTGCCACCCGCTCAAGGGTTGGGACCGAGCGCGCGCGCCAACCGACGCGTGGCGCCAGCTCGCGCCACCCGCTCAAGGGTAGGGGATGGAGCGCGCGCTTCTCTGCGCCGGCTTGGGCGCAAGCTCGTGGCCACCGCTCAAGGGTAGGGGACGGAGCGCGCGCTTCTCTTTCGACGGCGTCGCCCGCCGCCACCCGCTCGAAGGGTAGGGGACGGAGCGCGCGCGCCGACTTTGACGTGGCGCCAGCCCGCGCCACCCGCTCAAGGGTAGGGGACGGAGCGCGCGCCTCTTCCGCTTGGGCGCCAGCTCGCGCCACCCGCTCGAAGGTAGGGGATGGAGCGTCGCGCGCCTCTACTTCAACTTGGGCGCCATCTTCGCTGCCACCCGCTCGAAGGGTAGGGGACGGAGCGCGCGCGCCTCTGCTTGCAGGCGCCAGTCCGCGCCACCCGCTCGAAGGGTAGGGGCGGGCGCGCGCGCCTCTGCCGGCTTGGGCGCGGTTTGGCGCCGCCCACCCGCTCAAGGGTAGGGGCGGGCGCGCGCGCCTCTCGCCGACTTGGCGTCGGCTCGCGCCACCCGTTCGAAGGGTAGGGGCGGAGCGCGCGCGCCTCTTTCGACGACAGGCGTCGCCCGCCGCCACCCGCTCGAAGGGTAGGGGACGGAGCGCGCGCCCATTTTGGCTAGGCACCAACTCACGCCAATTCCGGCGATCGACTTCGCACCGCCACGGCGAGCCTCTACTTTGGCAGAGATACTTTGCCACCCGCCTCGACCCGACGCCGAGCCACGATGGCAAACCGCCATGGCTCAGACGACCTCGGCGGCAGCTTCGGCATGATCTCTGCCTCCGTGGGGAAAGGGGCCGGCGGCCGTGCCGACGGCAAAACCTGCGTGGACAGCCTCAGGTCCCGCAAAGTTTGCCTCGGTCTTCCTTAACAGACCACCTACAGCGCACCAACATTTTCCCCAAACGGTGCGGATGGCCTCCATCAGGAGAGCCGACTGTAGATGGTCTGTCAGAAGAACAAGGCAAACCTTGCCGTCGTGCGAAATGCGCGCGAGGCGCAAGCGCGTACAAAGGTCAATTTGCGGCAAGCACAGCACTGCTATCGTAAACAGATATGAAGTCACCACACCAAAAAATCCTCGCCCTACAAACAACGCGACGCGATGACTTCATATCTTTCTACGGGAGCGAGTCGCCCCGCCATTTCCACACCAAGTCGTGAAGTATTCCCACAAGTAGGGCATACTTTTGTTCACCACCTTCGCGACATTAGCGCTTGTCGACGCAGTCATCAAACGCAGATGAACAAAAGTTTGGCCTACATATGAGAAGTTTACCATGAACAGTGCGGGATGCGCAGCAAAGGATGTCCAGGGAGCGACCCCCAACGCCAACATATTTATACCCGGCTTTACCAGCGAGGAGTCGCCAGCGAGGGACGCCAATTGGCGGCATGCCAACCATCTAAGCACAAACGAGGGTGTTGGGCGGTTCACCTACGGTGGTGCGTAAGTACACCGCCCGCACCCCATCGCACGCGCATCGGAACCGTTGCATGCTCCACTCACGAGGAGGCACAATACACAAGGCGACGACCCGCCCCCTGGCATGCCAACCGCCATTAAAAGCACACTACCTGTCCCACATGGTCACGCCGGCTTCAAGTGGCGGGGCCAGCAGCAGCGCACTCTACCTCGACTTAGGCGCCAGCCACGCCACCCGCTCGAAGGGTAGGGGACGGAGCGCGCGCTTCTCGTTGACTTGGGCACCAGCCCGCCGCCACCCGCTCAAGGGTAGGGGACGGAGCGCGCCGCGTCGCCGCTTGGGCGCCAGCCCGCGCCACCCGCTCGGCGGGTAGGGGACGGAGCGCACGCGCTTCGCGCGCCTTGGGCGCCACCCGCGCCACCCGCTCGGCGGGTAGAGGACGGAGTGCGCGCGCCTCGCCGACTTGGGCGCCAGCTCGCCGCCACCCGCTCGAAGGGTAGGGGACGGAGCGCGCGTGCCTCACGCCCACTTGGGCGCCAGCCGCCGCCACCCGCTCGAAGGTAGGGGCGGAGCGCACGCGCCTCTACTCGGCCAGGCGCCCGGCCGCGCCACCCGCTCGAAGGCGGGGACGGAGCGCCGCGCTTACGCCGATCGACAGGCACCAGCTCGCCGCCACCCGCTCAAGGGTAGGGGACGGAGCGCGCGCGCTTCACGCCGGCAGGGCGCCAGCTCGCCGCCACCCGCTCAAGGGTAGGGGCGGAGCGCGCGCGTCCTACGCCGCCTGGGCGCCAGCTCGCGCCACCGCTCGAAGGTAGGGGACGGAGCGCGCGCGCTTACGCCCCTTGGGCGCCAGCTTCGCCGCCACCCGTTCGAAGGGTAGGGGACAGAGCGCACACGCCTCTACTCCGGCTTGGGCGCCAGCTGCGCTGCCACCCGTTCGAAGGGCAGGGGACGGAGCGCACGCGCCTCTACGTCGACTTGGGCACCAGCTCCGCTGCCACCCGTTCGAAGGGTAGGGGACGGAGCGCGCGCGCCTCTACATCGACTTGGGCGCCAGCTCCGCTGCCACCCGTTCGAAGGGTAGGGGACGGAGCGCGCGCGCCTCTACGTCGACTTGGGCGCTAGCTTCGCTGCCACTCGTTCGAAGGGTAAGGGACGGAGCGCGCGCGCCTCTACGTCAACTTGGGCGCCAGCTTCGCCGCCACTCGTTTGAAGGGTAGGGGACAGAGCGCGCGTGACCACTTCGACATCACCCGCGGCTTCCGCTACAGGCGCTCTGAAGTACGTTAAGATTATGCAAAACCGGAGAGGTTCACAGGCCGCAGGGATGGAGGGGGCCAAAGGACTCGGCAACATGGCTTCGGCCCGGTGAAGCCCTTCACCATGAGAGGCTCCTGTTGTAGGGGTGGCCCCCACCTAAACCCAGCAAACCTGATAGAAGACTATAAAGACCAGAGTAGAACATGTGCAATGACTCAAATACCCCTAGGAGGGATATACAGATGTAAGGGCACGATTGTAAAAGTATACCCCGCATGAATATATATATCAGGATGAGGGGAAGACACGCCACATCCTCCCATTCCCCATTACCATCTCTCTCTCTGTTTGGTCTGTAACCACAACAGTATCCGATCGGATTCGGATAATTCATGTCGGATTCAGATTCGGGAGAGTTGTTATTTGACCGAATAGTATTGGTATTCAGATACTGGATAATTATCTGGTCGGATATCTGATAAGAGCTAAGAATTCACCTTTTATTTTTACTACTGCAAAAGAGGCTATACTGGATGGCTACATCACAGACGGGTTGACAAAACCGTCTGTGATTGACACTAGCACAGACGGTTTTAATTTAGACACCGTCTGTGTTAGTGGTCGAGTATCACGCACGGTCCTACCGATGAACCGCTCGTGATACTTTAGTATCACGAGCGGTTTTATTAAAACCGCCTGTGATAATCGGAATTATCACACACGGTTTTTATTAAAAATCGCTCGTTGTGTAGATTATCACGCATCGGTTCTTCTTAAGAACCGTCAGGAATGTTCACGCACGGTTTTTGACAAGAACCGCTCGTGATGTCCCTTTGTCTGTCATATTCGCTCATGATCGAGGTTAATATATAAGTACACATTGCTTCTAATAACTTAACTATAGAACTATTGAGACAAGAGATCACAAATTAAAGGCAAATTTATTAATTTCAATTAGAGGCAAATTTATTACAAAAGTCGCACAGGTAAAGAGTTTCCCAGATTGTAATCTTTTGGGCTTCGAATGCTTCTTCTTCGACTTTGGGACTTGGAGGATCAGGCACTGACTTCTCGAACGCCGTTAAGATTGTCCTTGTCCTTAGCACATCCTCCTCCAGCCTGGGTAAATAATCAGTAGCATAGCCCATAATGTCGTAGAGGATAGCATGAAAAGATTCCTCAGAATCTGTCATTTCTGCTTGATCGGCAAGGCTATCCATCGCCTCCACCGTGTAGAGCTTCTTCCGCTTTGCGCACATTGTGGAGAAGAACCGTGGTACAGGCTGTTTCCCTTTCTTGAGCGGCGGCGAGACGCCCGCGACGCGGATGATCAGGTCGAGTGACGGATGCAAGAAAGTCGGGAAGGAGAGCAGGCGTGTGCGGAGAAGTCGCTCCAGATGCAAATTGCTGGCGCTGTGTAAGGTTCCGGCTGAACAATTCTTGATGAACAGATGAGAGGAAGGAGATGATCACAAGAATAGTAGAAGCCATATTGTACGACGTAGAAGAGACTCGGATTAGCGCGCATATTTAACCTTTAGCATGCATTTCGGTTCAGATACCCAAACATTAATGATATAGACGCTTCATATAACGATCGAGACGCAATTAGACGATCAAACACGGCGTTCGAGATAAAGCTTATGATGTATGGTTTATACGGAACCGCTCGCGATTAAACTTTCACGCACGGTTTATACCGCAACCGCTCGTGATATTTTCACGACGGTTATTAACACTAACCGCTCGTGGTAATTAAGAAATCGCGCATGCTTCTTAATCGGAACCGCTCGTGATAATTTTAGAGATCACGCATAGTTCGTGTTAATAACCGTCAGGAACTTTCCTGACGGTTAGTAATACGAACCGCTCGTGATAATCGAAACATCACGCACGGCTCGTATAAGAACCGTCAGGATATTTATTATCACACACGGTTCACGCACAACCGCCGTGATAATCACATATCACCAATAATTGGCATGTGATAATCACGTGTCACCAATAATTGGCGATAGCCGATTTCGATTCGACTCGTCCCATTCTCTCCACATCGAATGGCGTGCGCAGCTTCCTCCTCTCGCTCCGCCCTTATAAATAACGCCCATCTACCTTTCCACCGGTACTAGTCACGCGTGAGTTCATCCACCGTGAGTATATATAGCTATAAGTGTGGTAAGTGTGTCTTGTTCACCCGCACGCTGCTCCATGAAGAGTTCACTAGCTTGTTATCTCAGAATAGATCCGTTGTGGCTACTGCACCAAACAGAGAGAAGTGGTAGTGAGAGTGATGAAGATAAGTGTCCCGCCTCTCCTTCTCCCCATGGCCTACCGCCATATATATATGCACATGAGGAGCGCTTTTACAATAGAGCCCTTACATTGGAGTGCCCTTTAGGGGTGCTTATGTCATTACACATGGCCTATTCTCGGGCCTTGTAATCTCTGCCAGCTTGTTGGGTTCAGGTGGGGCCACCCCACGGCAGAGCCTCTCATGGTAAAGGCTTCACAAGGCCGGCCATGTCGCCGAGTCCTTGGCCCTCCGCCCCGCGGCCCGTAAGCCTATCCAAGACTTGGACCGGGCCGACTGCGCGCCGGCGCACGTGCAGGCGCTGCTGCGACGCTCGGACTTCCGGGCGTCCACGTGGTGCAGCGTGCTTGGCGTGGTGCGGGCGTTGAGGCGTCGTGACCATTAATATGGCGGCGGACTTCCGGTGGCCGGAGTTCCGCCGGTTGATTCCCCTGCTGATTGGGGCATATATATGGCGCTGCTGAGGCGTTGCTCCTGCGTATATTGTGATAGAAGCTGCTCCCCTAAAATGGGCCCCTGCCGTGCATCAACATTCCCGGGTGATGCTGAGCGGCTTGGGGAATGTTGATGCACAGAAGGAGGTCTATTTTTCCTGGGAGCTCGATCGCCGCCGTTATCGACGCCACCGCGCTTCGACTTCGCACCGCTACTGTCAGAGGCCACGGCGAGGTCTGCCTTGTCTTTCTTAACAGGCCTACCTACAGTGGGTGTTCCTGAGGGAGCCCGCCGGCATTACCTTGTATGTTGATGCGCTGTAGGTGGCCTATTAAGGAAAACGAGGCAGATCTCGCAGACAAGACACCGGGCCAAGCCGCGCCTAGCCGGCGTAGACGCGCGCGCCCGCCCCTACCCTTCGAACGGGTGGCGCGGCCGGGCGCCTAGTCGAGTAGACGCGCGCGCTCCGCCCCTACCGCTCAACGGTGGCGCGAGCCGGCGCCTAGTCAGTAGACGCGCGCTCGTCCGCTACCTTTGAACGGGTGGCGCGCAGCCGGCGCCTGGTCGGCGTAGACGCGCGCTGCATCGCTACCTTCGAACGGGTAGCGCGGCCGGCGCCAGTCGGCGAAGAGGCGCGCGCTCCGCCCGCTACCTTCAACGGGTGACAGCGGCCGGCGCCTGGTCGGTAGACGCGCGCGCCCGCCCCCACCTTCAACGGTGGCGCGGCCGGCGCCTAGTCGGTAGACGCGCGCTCTCGCCCGCTACCTTCGAACGGGTGGCAGCGAGCCGGCGCCAGTCGAAGAAGACGGCGCGCTACGCCCCACCTTCGAACGGTGGCGCGAGCCGGCGCCTAGTCGGCGTAGACGCGCGGCGCGCTCCGCCCCACCCTCGAACGGGCGGCGCTGGCCGGCGCTGTCGGCAGACGCGCGCGCCGCCCGCTACCTTCAACGGGTGGCGCGGCCGGGCGCCTGTCGGCGAGACGCGCTTCCGCCCAACGCCAACGGGCGGCGCGCCGCCGGCGCCTAGTCGGCGTAGACGCGCGCGCTCGCCCGCTACCTTCGAACGGGTGGCGCTGGCTGCTCTAGTGGAAGTAGACGCGCGCTTCGCCCCCACCCCTTCAACGGTGGCGCGGCCGCGCCAGTCGGCGCAGACGCGCGCTCGTCCGCTACCCTTCGAACGGGTGGCGCTGGCGGCGCCTAGTCGGTAGACGCGCGCGCCCGCCCCACACCTTCAACGGGGCGCGGCCGGCGCTTAGTCGGCAGACGCGGCGCGCTTCTCGCCCTCACCTTCAATGGGCGACGCCGGCCGGCGCTAATCGGCAGACGCGCGCGCCCGCCCGCTACCTTCAACGGGGCAGCGGCCGGGCGCCAGTCGGGCGACGCGCGCGCTCGCCCTCACCTTTGAACGGGCGGCGGGCCGGGCGCCAGTCGGCAGACACGCGCGCTCCGCCCGCTACCTTCGAACGGGTGGCGCGGCCGGGCGCTTAGTCGGTAGACGCGCGCGCTCCGCCCGCTACCTTCGAACGGGTGGCGCGAGCCGGCGCCAGTCGGCGTAGACGCGCGCCCGCCCGCTACCCTTCGAACGGTGGCGCGCAGCCGGCGCCAGTCGGCAGACGCGCGCTCCGCCCGCTACCTTCAACCGGGGCAGCGGCCGGGCGCCTAGTGGAAGTAGACGAAGCGCGCTTCCGCCTCACCTTCAACGGGCGGCGCGGCCGGGCGCCAATCGGCGTAGACGCGCGCGCTCCGCCCGCTACCTTCAACGGTGGCGCCGGCCGGGCGCCTAGTCGGCGCAGACGCGCGCCGCCCGCTACCTTCGAACGGGTGGCGCGGCGGCGCGCCAGTCGGCGACGCGCGCGCTTCGCCCGCTACCTTCAACGGGTGGCGCGCAGCCGGCGCCAGTCGGTAGACGCGCGCTCCGCCGCTACCCTCGAACGGTGGCGCGCAGCCGGCGCTTAGTCGGGCGACGCGCGCTTCTTCCGCTACCTTCGAACGGGTGGCGCGCAGCACGGCGCCAGTCGGCAGACGTGCGTGCGCCGCCCGCTACCTTCAACGGGTGGCGCGGCCGGGCGCTTGTCGGCGTAGACGCGCGCGCGCCGCCCGCTACCTTCAACGGGTGGCGCTGGCCGCGCGCTAGTCGGGCAGACGCGCCGCTCGCCCGCTACCTTCAACGGTGGCGCTGGCCGGGCGCTTGTCGGGCAGACGCGCGCTCCGCCCGCTACCTTCAACGGGTGGCGCGGCCGGGCGCCAGTCGGGTAGACGCGCGCGCTTCCGCCCGCTACCTTCGAACGGGTGGCGCGGTTGGCGCCAGTCGGCGGACGCGCGCGCCGCCCGCTACCTTCAACGGGTGGCGCGGCCGGCGCCAGTCGGGCGCAGACGCGCGCGCGACTTGGGCTCTTTGATGCGCCTTGCGCTATACAGTTCGTTGAATCACGCCGGTCCTCGGATCGACAGCAGTTAGGTTCCCATACCGCGCGCCCCGACACGCCCGGCACGCGCATCCTACGCATCGCTGGGCGGCGGGTGTGGACGGTTGCGTGTCGCGCGCGCCGCGTCTTCCCTAGGCAAGGGGACACGGGCGGCAGCGAGTGGCGCCGCGAGGCGCCGCGCAGATGGGCGCTTGTGCGATCGCGTCGCGCCATGCACGACTCGCGACTTTTTACTTTTGATTACGGGAAGCGCGCGGGCGGGCCTTTACGCCGCCGCGTTTTGTCTCGCACGCGATCGTTATCCTCGCGGCCGGCGCGCCCTCGACGCACTCGCCACGCTTTCCTTTCAAGAGCCGCCTTCGGTGGATCCTCGGTTTTTGCCGAGGCTCGCCTGTTGGTGTCTGAGTCGCCACCTTGCCTTCGCCGCGCATCTTCCTCCGCCTCGGCGTATTCTTCCATCTTGTCAAGAGCTTCGCCACCGCCTTGATTGGCTTCGCGATTGTATTCGCCATCGGGCCCGGACGGCGGCCCCAGTATGGCTGCATTGACGATGGTGGTCTCGTTGACGCCCTTCACTTGACACCAATCTTGGCGGCGCTTGAAGTAATCCCGAGTTTCTCCGGGTTTTGCTTCACGGCGAAGAGTTGGTCCGCCGACCCGGCCGACGTAGTTTCCGAAGTTGTTGTGAGGCGACGCGAGCTGTTCCCACGCCAGATGGAGCCCGCCTATGGTAAAAACCAAGAGAGCGCCACTCCTGCAGCGCGAGAGGGAGTCCTTTGCCTTCGTGGCGTCGTCTCGCCGCGCCGATCGCGTTTCATATACGCCACACGAACTCACGGGGTCCGTGTTGCCTTTATACAAGTCGATGGCGCTAGGGAACTTGAAGTCTTCGCCATGCCGCTGCTGCAGCCCCGCCGAGAGCAGGGACTCGATCCACGCGCCGCAGCCGCACGCGGCTGGACGGTGGGCTTTCGCGATCGCCCGCCTCTCCGCTGGTTCGACGCGATCGCGGGCGCGCCGCCGACTCGAGCCTCTTGTATATCTCGACGGCTCGCGGGGGTCCCCGCCCCCGCCGGAATGCGTTGAGAGCCGCCAACAGGCACTTTCCACCGCCGGCAGCGGGTCGCCGGTGCTCCCGGCCGGCGGATCGGGCGCGGGACGATCGCGCCGCGAGGTCCCGAGCTGCCGGCCGCCTGCCGTGGCTACTTCGACCACCCGTCCGCGCCACCAGCGAGGGTTGCCGCAGGGCGGCGAGGTCGGCCGCCGCAGTGCCGGCGGGGTCGGCCGCCGCCGCACCTGCCGACGCCCCGACCGCGGGTCGGCCGTGGGGCCCGCCCCGCGACGCCGGTAGCTGGGCGGGTCGCCGCGTGCCGGTGCCGGTGCGATCGCCGCGTGCCGGTGACGAGGTTGGTCATCGCCGCGCGAACGCCGGCGTTTTCGCCACCACGCCGCGCCGACGCCCGCCCGCGCCGCCGATACCGGCCCTCGTGCTCATGCGGTGCTCCGGCCGACCACCTTCTTTCCCTTTGCCGCTGAAGAAGCTTTTTCGTGCCATCTTTTCCTTCTGGTCTTCAGCTTGTCTTCATCCTCCCACGGACGGGCGCCAACCGTTGTGGCTGCTGCACCAAACAGAGAGAGAAGTGGTAGTGGAGAGTGATGAAGATAAGTGTCCTGGCCTCTCCTTCTCCCCATGGCCTACCGCCATATATATATGCACATGAGGAGCGCTTTTACAATAGAGCCCTTACATTGGAGTGCCCCTTTAGGGGTGCTTATGTCATTACACATGGCCTATTCTGGGCCTTGTAATCTCCTGCCAGGCCTGCTGGGTTCAGGTGGGGGCCACCCCTACGACAAGATCTAAATGTGTTGTCGTGCTTGCCTCTGTATTTGCATGTTCCTCGACGATGCCGACTATTGCCGAGATGTGATGTCTACTCCGACAATCCTTCTTTTTCCTGCAAAATTCAAGGCAATTTTATTACAAAAGTTCAAAAAAAAGACATTCCCAGATTCTTCGGTGAGCAGCTGACTTCTTCGCTGATAGCTGAATCATCGCTACTGGCGTACGTGATGCAGAGACCAGAGATGAAGAAAAGAAGTGGGAAGAAGCAGATGGATAGTCACTCAGCGAAGAAGTCGGCTATGTCGGCTGCTCACCGAAGAATCTGGGAATGTCTTTTTTTGCACTTTTGTAATAAAATTGCCTTGAATTTTGCGGAAAAAGAAGGATTATCGAGTGGAGAATGTTGTGGATGAGGACAATCAATTTGATGATCTGAATGTGTTGCTGTGTGCTTGCGTGCTCAGGAAGGTCCATCACGCATTTATTCTATTAACGAACCATCTGTGATAGCACAATCACGCATTTGTTATTAACACTAACCGCTCGATAGTATGCATCACGCATTTGCTCGTAAATAACCGTCGTGATAAGCAAATGTTACCAATAATTGGCGATACCTAGGATTTCGATCTCACCCGCCCATTCTCTTCACATCGAATGGTCGCACCGCTTCCTCCGGCTCGGCCCTTATTAATAACTCTCTCATCAACCTTTTCACCGTACAAGTCACGCGTGAGTTCATCCACTAGCTAGGTTCCTCCGCTGTGAGCTAGCGCCCGTCACGCATGGCCGCGGCGGCCGACAACACACTCTTGCCGTAAGTGTCGTAAGTGTGTCTTGTTCACCGCACGGTTGTGCCATGAAGGGTTCGTTAGCTTGTTATCCCGTAATAGATCGATCTGAATGTGTTGTTGTGCTTGCCTCAGATTTGCTTATTCCTCCACAACGCCGACTCTCGCCGTGAGCTAGCGCTCTATCGCCAGACGGCGAACGCCGGACAACACACTCTGCCGTAAGTGTCGTAAGTGTGTCTTGTTCACCGCACCATCGCGCCATGAAGGGTTCGCTTTAGCCGTACTAGATCTAAATGTGTTGTTGTGCTTGCCTCTCGTATTTGCTTGTTTTCATCTCCTTTCCGCAGGGCATGGGTAACATTATTTTATTGCTTGTTTGCGCATGAGTGAACTATCACGCACGGTTTGTAGTGTAAACCGTCAGGAAGGATTATCACGCACGGTTCTCTATACGAACCGCTCGTGATACGCATAAATCGCGCACGCTGGTATTTCAACCGCTCGTGATATTATGGACATCACAGACGGTTCGTGTTAAGAACCGTCTGTGATAATGTTTAGACTATCTGTAACATCCCAATTAGGGAACTAGTGTAATTATGAAAATTATAAAATCTTTTAATGGTTTATCCCGTGTTTCTCAAAAGTTTTTGGCGAAGTTCAAATTTCTCGAGTTGGATTTCTTGCCAAGAGCCCGATTGACAAAAATCAAAACCTTGGAATCAAAAACCAAGAGTGAAAATTTAAAATTTTAGAAGACCCTAATTCCCTTGAAGTCTTGAATTCGAATCTAAAAATTCGAATTCTGGATATTCAAAACCAAGAGCAGGAACTAAAATCAATCCTTTTCATCTAATGTTCATATGCAAAAATTTACATTCTGAAATTCAAGGTTTATCTCTCAAAACTCGGCAATCCTAAGAATGCAATTGTTGGACTCAAAAATTTAAACCAAGTTTTCAAATTCAAAACCTGATTACCTATGTAAATCTGAAAATTAAAAATTCAGAGTTTTCCTCGATTTTGGGCTACCCATTTCTTCCCTCTCCGCCCGCTTCCTTTTGCTTCCGGCCGCTTCTTTTCTTCTTCGCCCGCTCGCCTGCCTTCTCTTCCTCGTGGCCCGGCCAGCCACCCGCAGCCGACGCGCCGCCTCCTCCGCCTTCGCTCGCCTCCTCCTCGTTTCTTCCGACTGCCGCTCGCTCCGCACGAGTGCCCGACCGCCGCTCCCGCCGAGCCGAAGCTGCCTCGACCGCGCCGGTCCTCTGCACGCACGCGCACACCTGCATCGACCGGCAGCAAGCCGCGCGCGCGCAGCTGCACCGCGCCGCTGCTCGCTGCCAAGACGCTGCGCCACCGCGCCACTCTACCCCGCCAGATGCCCTTAGTTTCCCCGTCACATCCGCTAGTGCGCCCCATGCCGTCGCCCATACCACCGCACCGCGCCATGCCGGCACACACCGCTCCCATGCCGCCCATGCCGCTACCTATGCGCGGGCAGACTTGAGAGCGCGCACCCTCGAGCTCGCCTATAAGAAGGCTTTAGCCTCCGGTGCCTCCCTCGCCTTTGATTGCAACGCCACCGCCCAAGCTCACCGCGCCAACCCTTTCCCCCATCCCGGCCGGCCGGCGCCATTCCTCGCCACGCTTCCACCCTGGGCCGGCCGGGCCGATTTCGCGCGGCAAGAGCAGCACCCCGGCACCCTGCAGCCTCCCCCACCGTCGGCTGACTCCCTCCGCCGCCCAAGCATCCCCGCCACGGCGACCCGGCTGCACCGCCGCCCGTGCGCGCCGCCGCTCCACCGCGGCCTCCCTCCGGCTTCGCTGACCCCCTAGGTAAGCTCCCCGTGTCCTTCTCTGGCTCACACGCACTTCTTCCCCCTCCCTCTCCCATCCGATCACCGGCGCCCCTTTTCCCCTCATCACCGGTCGCCTAACGCCGCCGCCAGCCGCCTTGGCGCCACCCCGGCCGAAGCGGTCGCCTTCCCGAGCTCCCTCATCGCCGGGGGAACCCATTCGGTGGGTCGCCATCGCCTCCCCAGCTGCCTTTCGCCGGCGCCACTGCCCCCTCCCCCATGGTCGAGCACCTCCCCTGTTCGGCCTCTACTCTGTTCTAGCTCCCAGCCGAAGGCAGCGCTTTTCTTTGTTTCCCCCTCTTTGGTATGACTTGTGGGCCCAGCCAAACGATTGAGTTAAGTTCTGTGTAAGAATTGAATAAAGACCCCCTTTTGCTAAATGCAGAAATCATGTGGAAGCAATGTTCATACATGTATTCTAATAAAGTAAATTATGGCTAATAATGGGAATAAGAAGATTTCTCATGAGTTCATAATGGAAAGATTAATAAAATTAAGTTGGAAATTTAACTTTGGTTAATTTAATTATATGCCAATCCAGAGTAATAAAGTTAACCCTCATGTAAAAGGGTGATTAAAGTAAGCTCATGGCATGAACTATTCTCCTATTAAGAAACTAGCATAAAGTTAATAAAGTAATAATAATAATGAAAACAACATCATGGCCAAATGATTTAGTTTTGAAACTTGATGAAAGATTCATACCCATATATAATCTTGTCCAAGTCTATGACAACTAAGTAAATCAATTCAGCAAGATTGTGTCACATGAAATATTAACCATGAATTGCTCATCTCTCTTAGTAGTGCTTAAAATAATCATTAGCAAGCCACTTAAAATAGCAAGTGTGGTTTACTCATCTCTAAAATCATGGAAGCCATCTTCTCAAAAGTGCTTAAAAAAATTGTAGTGAAGACTTTAACATTATCTTAAAATACTGAGATTAAGATGATAAATAAAATACGATTAAGAAAGTCCTAAACAAGAAAGAGCAATCCTTAGTCTTTGTCTCGCACCCAAATCCCCAATCATTATCTCGGGATTTAACTTTAATGATCGAAATTAAATAATAATAAAAGAAATAGCTTTATTAAGAAGATCCCTATAAAGTAATAGCATCTCTTTTAGTAAAACATAATCGTTGGCCATATCTAATAATAATTGTTAATAAGCCGGCTGATTAACTTTGCTCCTAATAACGACTAGATTGAAATGGCTAACCCCATCATTTGATTAAGCCATTAACATAATGATTTGTTAAGCTGGCTACTGCAATCTCAGATAAATATCGCCTCATGAAATATCAAATTTCATTAAATAATTAAAATTACTCATCTCCTGTAAAGCTCCTGCATCCTAAAAATACAAAGTTCAATTCCTCTTTACTATCTTCGCTAACCCCTTTTATCTGTCCGTAAGTCCTGCCTGACTCACAGGACTTCCTTGATAAATATAAAATTAATAATGAGAAAGTTATCAAATAAATGGTCGAACCTCGCATTGCCCCGATCAGCTATGTTTTGACCTCTACCTTTTCAAAGGGGGTATATTCCTGTAGATACTTCTTCATTTTGGTCCCTCCTTATTCTAAATTTTCCCTCACGGTAAACCTATTCAGCCACCTCATTCCTTCACCCAGTTCATCTCCCGCTGTGGTTACAGCACACTAATCCGCATCATCCCTCTATTCTCAAATCGTAATAAAATGTATAATTTAAATTAAATCAGGCATTTAAAGTGTTTGGATTTATTTGGTCTTTCTTTTCTTTGCCGCGTATTAGAATCCGAAGACTCGACGAGGCGACGGATTCGAACAAGACCAAGACTCGGGTAAAAGCGAGGACTAGTAAAATTAAGATCAATGACTGAGAAGGCTTTGAATTAGAGCAATCAAGGCCGTGGTATAACAAGCAAGGCAAGTCATCACTTTGATCATATTAACCCTACATTTTATGCAAAATTATGTTCTTTTAAACTATCAACTTGCATGCCTAATTGATTATGCAAATATATGTTAAAGCTTAAGGTAGCTACATGCCCACTTGATGTTGTATTAAATTTATTATGCCATCCTTCGATACTTGAATCACCTGATCCTTGTCACCATAGATATTAATGATAACTTTATTAGCTATACGTCATATTAAATGCCATGCTAGTCTTGTCAAAGTCCAGGGCACTAGTTGCCCTGATCATCAATCTTTAAAACATAAGATTTGTTTTGGGACAGTCATGGGATGTACGTGGCTGAGTATTTTGCTACAACTGTTTATGCTTCTCAAAACCCTAAAAATCTGCTTTACCTATCTGGGCGGTTGGTGAGAGTGGATGGTGCTGATGTCGCACGAGAACCCATGGTTTGTGGTAAGAACCGCCTGGACAAATTAAGGACTGAATCTTGTACTGACCTCCTGGTGTAAAACAGTACAACCACAAGTCTATATGGGTACGACCTAGTTGATTAACTTGCAAAGGTTTAGTTTAGATATCATCACGGAAGATGGGTGCCAGAGCACTGGTTTACTCATACGGCGCAAGAGGG